>JAUJEF010000140.1:0-364000 GCA_030444885.1 Citrus sp. QX-2021
GGAGCGGCCTCCACGTGCCAAAAATAGGCTGCAGGCACAGCCGCGCCAAAAAATAACCACCCGAAGGCCGGGGCGCCAAGTATGTCCTGTGGAAAAATGGCCAAAAAACGGGTGGGCTATAGCCTTGGGGGGAGGGGCTGGCCCACGTCGTCCGCCGGACTTGGAATGGGGCGAGACTTTGCGAGCGGCCTCCGCGTGCCAAAAATAGGCAATGGGTACAGCCGCGCCCAAAAATAACCGCCTCACGGACGGCGCGCCCAACTGCCCCAGCGGAAAACTGGCCACACCCCGGGGGGGCCACCCCTTGGGGGGAGGGGCTGGCCAACTTTGTCCGCCGGACTCGGAATTGGGCGAGACTTTGCGAGCGGCCTCCGCGTGTGTAAAATTGGCCCCGGGCACAGCCGCGCCAAAAATAATTACCTCAAGGCCGGGCGCCAAGTTCGTCCAGCGGAAAAAGGCCACAAAAACGGGTGGGCTATAGCCTTGGGGGGAGGGGCTGGCCCACTTGGTCCGCCGGACTAGGATTGGCGCGAGACTTTGCGAGGCGCATCCGTGTGCCAAAAATAGGCGGCGAGCACAGCCGCGCCCAAAAATAACCGCCGGAAGCCCGGGCGCCAAGTTCGCCCAGCGGAAAAATGGCCAAAACACGGGTGGGCTATAGCCTTGGGGGGAGGGGCTGGCCCACTTCGTCCGCCGGACTAGGAATGGGGCGAGACTTTGCGAGCGGCCTCCGCGTGCCAAAAATAGGCCGCGGGCACAGCCGCGCCCAAAAATAACCGCCCGAAGGCCGGGGCGCCAAGTTCGTCCAGCGGAAAAATGGCCAAAAACGGGTGGGCTATAGCCTTGGGGGGAGGGGCTGGCCAACGTCGTCCGCCCGGACTCGGAATGGGGCGAGACTTTGGGAGCGGCCTCCTCAAGTGCCAAAATAGGCCACGGGCACAGCCGCGCCAAAAATAACCGCCCGAAGGCCGGGGCGCCAAGTATGTCCTGTGGAAAAATGGCCAAAAAACGGGTGGGCTATAGCCTTGGGGAGGGGCTGCCCCACTTCGTCCGCGGACTCGGAATGGGGCGAGACTGCGAGCGGGCAAGGCGTGCCAAAAATAGGCCGCGGGCACAGCCGCGCCCAAACATAACCGCCCGAAGGCCGGGGCACCAAGTTCGCCCAGCGGAAAAATGGCCAAAAAACGGGTGGGCTATAGCCTTGGGGGGAGGGGCTGGCCCACTTCGTCCGCCGGACTCGGAATGGGGCGAGACTTTGCGAGTGGCTTCGGCGTGCCAAAAATAGGCCGCTTGGCACAGCCGCGCCCAAACATAACCGCCCGAAGGCGGGGCACCAAGTTCGCCCCAGCGGAAAATGGCCAAAAACGGGTGGGCTTTTGCCTGGGGGGAGGGGCTGGCCCATTTCGTCCGCTGGACTCAGAATGGGGCGCGAGACTTTGCGAGCGGACTCAGCGTGCCAAAAATAGGCGAAGCGAGCACAGCCGCGCCCAAAATAACCGCCCAAGGCCGGGCGCCAAGTTCGTCCAGCGGAAAATGGCCAAAAACGGGTGGGCTATAGCCTTGGGGGAGGGGCTGGCCCACTTCGTCCGCCGGACTCGGAATGGGGCGAGACTTTGCGAGCGGCCTCCTCGTGCCATAAATAGGCAATGGGTACAGCCGCGCCCAAAATAACCGCCTCAAGGTCGGCGCGCCCAAATGCCCCAAATGGGAAAATGGCCAAAAACGGGTGGGCTATACCTTGGGGGGAGGGGCTGGCCAACTTTGTCCGCCGGACTCGGAATTGGGCGAGACTTTGCGAGCGGCCTCCGCGTGCCAAAAATAGGCCGCGGGCACAGCCGCGTCCAAAAATAATTACCCGAAGGCCGGGGCGCCAAGTTCGTCCAGCGGAAAAATGGCCAAAAAACGGGTGGGCTATAGCCTTGGGGGGAGGGGCTGGCCCACTTCGTCCGCCGGACTCGGAATGGGGGGAGACTTTGCGAGCGGCCTACGTATGCAAAAAATAGGCCGCGGGCACAGCCGCGCCCAAAAATAACCGCCCGAAGGCCGGGGCGCCAAGTTCGTCCAGCGGAAAAATGGCCAAAAAACGGTGGGCTATAGCCTTGGGGGGAGGGGCTGGCCAACTTCGTCAGCCGGGCTCGGAATGGGGCGAGACTTTGCAAGCGGCCTTCACGTGCCAAAAATAGGCCGCGGGCACAGCAACGCCCAAAAATAACCGCCCGAAGGTCGGCGCGCCCAAATCCCCCATCGGAAAAATGGCCAAAAAACGGGTGGGCTATAGCCTTGGGGGGAGGGGCTGGCCAACTTCGTCCGCCGGACTCGGAATGGGGCGAGACTTTGCGAGCGGCCTCCGCGTGCCAAAAATAGGCCACGGGCACAGCCGTGCCCAAAAATAACCGCCCGAAGGCCGGGCGCCCAAGATGTCCTGTGGAAAAATGGCCAAAAACGGGTGGGCTATAGCCTTGGGGGAGGCTGGCCCACTTCGTCCGCCGGACTCGGAATGGGGCGAGACTTTGAGAGCGGCTTCAAGCGTGCCAAAAATAGGCCGCGGGCACAGCCGCGCCCAAACATAACCGCCCGAAGGCCGGGGCACCAAGTTCGCCCAGCGGAAAAATGGCCAAAAAACGGGTGGGCTTTAGCCTTGGGGGGAGGGGCTGGCCCACTTCGTCGGCGGGACTCGGAATGGGGCGAGACTTTGCGAGCGACTCACAGTGCCAAAAAAGGCGGGCGAGCACAGCCGCGCCCAAAAATAACCGCCCGAAGGCCGGGGCGCCAAGTTCGTCCAGCGGAAAAATGGCCAAAAAACGGGTGGGCTATAGCCTTGGGGTGAGGGGCTGGCCAACTTCTTCCGCCGGACTCGGAATGGGGCGAGACTTTGCGAGCGGCCTCCACGTGCCAAATATAGGCCGCGGGCACAGCCGCGCCCAAAAATAACCGCCGAAGGCCGGGGTGCCAAGTTCGTCCAGCGGAAAAATGGCCAAAAAACGGGTGGGCTATAGCCTTGGGGGGAGGGGCTGGCCAACGTCGTCCGCCGGACTCGGAATGGGGCGAGACTTTGGGAGCGGCCTCCACGTGCCAAAAATAGGCCGCAGGCACAGCCGCGCCAAAAAATAACCGCCCGAAGGCCGGGGCGCCAAGTATGTCCTGTGGAAAAATGGCCAAAAAACGGGTGGGCTATAGCCTTGGGGGGAGGGGCTGGCCCACGTCGTCCGCCGGACTCGGAATGGGGCGAGACTTTGCGAGCGGCCTCCGCGTGCCAAAAATAGGCAATGGGTACAGCCGCGCCCAAAAATAACCGCCTCAAGGTCGGCGCGCCCAAATGCCCCAGCGGAAAAATGGCCAAAAAACGGGTGGGCTATACCTTGGGGGGAGGGCTGGCCAACTTTGTCCGCGGACTCGGAATTGGGCGAGACTTTGCGAGCGGCCTCCGCGTGCCAAAAATAGGCCGCGGGCACAGCCGCATCAAAAATAATAACCCGAAGGCCGGGGCGCCAAGTTCGTCCAGCGGAAAATGGCCAAAAGCGGGTGGGCTATAGCCTTGGGGGAGGGGCTGGCCACGTCCGTCCGCGGACTAGGAATGGCGCGAGACTTTGCGAGGCACCTCCGTGTGCCAAAAATAGGCCGCGGGCACAGCCGCGCCCAAAAATAACCGCCCGAAGGCCGGGGCGCCAAGTTCGTCCAGCGGAAAAATGGCCAAAAAACGGGTGGGCTATAGCCTTGGGGGGAGGGGCTGGCCAACTTCGTCCGCCGAAAACGGAATAGGGCGGGACTATGCTAGCGGCCTCCGGGTGCAAAAAATTGGCCGCGGGCACAGCCGCGCCCAAAAATACCCGCCCGAAGGCCGGGGCGCCACGTTCGTACATCGGAAAATTGGCCAAAAAACGGGTGGGCTATAGCCTTGGGGGGAGGGGCTGGCCAACGTCGTCCGCCGGACTCGGAATGGGGCGAGACATTGCCAGCGGCCTCAAGTGCAAAAATAGGCCACGGGCACAGCCGCGCTAAAAATAACCGCCCGAAGGCCGGGGCGCCCAGTCGGTCCTGTGGAAAAATGGCCAAAAAACGGGTGGGCTATAGCCTTGGGGGGAGGGGCTGCCCCACTTCGTCCGCCGGACTCGGAATGGGGCGAGACTTTGCGAGCGGCTTCGGCGTGCCAAAAATAGGCCGCGGGCACAGCCGCGCCCAAACATAACCGCCCGAAGGCCGGGGCACCAAGTTCGCCCAGCGGAAAAATGGCCAAAAAACGGGTGGGCTTTAGCCTTGGGGGGAGGGGCTGGCCCACTTCGTCTGCTGGACTCAGAATGGGGCGAGACTTTGCGAGCGGACTCCGCGTGCCAAAAATAGGCGGCGAGCAGAGCCGCGCCCAAAAATAACCGCCCGAAGGCCGGGGCGCCAAGTTCGTCCAGCGGAAAAATGGCCAAAAAACGGGTGGGCTATAGCCTTGGGGGGAGGGGCTGGCCCACTTCGTCCGCCGGACTCGGAATGGGGCGAGACTTTGCGAGCGGCCTCCGCGTGCCAAAAATAGGCAATGGGTACAGCCGCGCCCAAAAATAACCGCCTCAAGGTCGGCGCGCCCAAATGCCCCAGCGGAAAAATGGCCAAAAAACGGGTGGGCTATACCTTGGGGGAGGGCTGGCCAACTTTGTCCGCGGACTCGGAATTGGGCGAGACTTTGCGGCGGCCTCCGCGTGCCAAAAATAGGCCGCGGGCACAGCCGCGTCCAAAATAATTACCCGAAGGCCGGGCGCCAAGTTCGTCCCAGCGGAAAAATGGCCAAAAAGCGGGTGGGCTATAGCCTTGGGGGAGGGGCTGGCCCGCTTCGTCCGCCCGGACTAGGAATGGCGCGAGACTTTGCGAGGCGCCTCCAGTAATTACAAAAATAGGCGGCGAGCACAGTCGCGCCCAAAATAACCGCCCGAAGGCCGGGCGCCAAGTTCGTCCAGCGGAAAAATGGCCAAAAAACGGGTGGGCTATAGCCTTGGGGGGAGGGGCTGGCCCACTTCGTCCGCCGGACTCGGAATGGGGCGAGACTTTGCGAGCGGCCTCCGCGTGCCAAAAATAGGCCGCGGGCACAGCCGCGCCCAAAAATAACCGCCCGAAGGCCGGGGCGCCAATTTCGCCCAGCGGAAAAATGGCCAAAAAACGGGTGGGCTATAGCCTTGGGGGGAGGGGCTGGCCAACTTCGTCCGCCGGACTCGGAATGGGGCGAGACTTTGGGAGCGGCCTCCACGTGCCAAAAATAGGCCACGGGCACAGCCGCGCCAAAAAATAACCGCCCGAAGGCCGGGGCGCCAAGTATGTCCTGTGGAAAAATGGCCAAAAAACGGGTGGGCTATAGCCTTGGGGGGAGGGGCTGGCCCACTTCGTCCGCCACTCGGACTCGGAATGGGGCGAGACTTTGCGAGCGGCTTCGATGCCAAAAATAGGCCATGGCACAGCCGCGCCCAAACATAACTGCCCGAAGGCCGGGCACCAAGTTCGCCCAGCGGAAAATGGCCAAACACGGGGGGGCTTTAGCCTTGGTTGGCGGGGGTGGCGATCTTCGTCTGCTGGACTCAGAATGGGGCGAGACTTTGCGAGCGTACTCCGCGTGCCAAAAAAAGGCGGCGAGCACAGCCGCGCCCAAAAATAACCGCCCGAAGGCCGGGGCGCCAAGTTCGTCCAGCGGAAAAATGGCCAAAAAACGGGTGGGCTATAGCCTTGGGGGGAGGGGCTGGCCAACTTCTTCCGCCGGACTCGGAATGGAGCGAGACTTTGCGCCCGGCCTCCCCGTGCCAAATATTGGGCGCTGGCACAGCCTCGCCAAAAAATAACCGCCGAAGGCCGGGGTGCCAAGTTCGTCCAGCGGAAAAATGGCCAAAAACCGGGTGGGCTATAGCCTTGGGGGGAGGGGCTGGCCAACGTCGTCCGCGGGACTGGGAATGGTGCGAGACTTTTCGAGCGGCCTCCGCGTGCCAAAAATAGGCCACGGACACAGCCGCACCCAAAAATAACCGCCCGCAGGTCAGCGCGCCCAAACCCCTCCAGCGGAAAAATGGCCAAAAAACGGGTGGGCTATAGCCTTGGGGAGAGGGGCTGGCCAACTTCGTCCGCCGGACTCGGAATGGGGCGAGACTTTGCGAGTGGCCTCCGCGTGCCAAAAATAGGCCACGGGCACAGCCGCGCCCAAAAATAACTACCCGAAGGCCGGGGTGCCAAGTTCGTCCAGCGGAAAAATGGCCAAAAAACGGGTGGGCTATAGCCTTGGGGGGAGGGGCTGGCCCACTTCGTCCGCCGGACTAGGAATGGCGCGAGACTTTGCGAGGCGCCTCCGTGTGCCAAAAATAGGCGGCGAGCACAGCCGCGCCCAAAAATAACCGCCCGAAGGCCGGGGCGCCAAGTTCGTCCAGCGGAAAAATGGCCAAAAAACGGGTGGGCTATAGCCTTGGGGGGAGGGGCTGGCCAACTTCGTCCGCCGGACTCGGAATGGGGCGAGACTTTGCGAGCGGCCTCCGCGTGCCAAAAATAGGCCGCGGGCACAGCCGCGCCCAAAAATAACCGCCCGAAGGCCGGGGCGCCAATTTCGTCCAGCGGAAAAATGGCCAAAAAACGGGTGGGCTATAGCCTTGGGGGGAGGGGCTGGCCAACGTCGTCCGCCGGACTCGGAATGGGGCGAGACTTTGGGAGCGGCCTCCAAGTGCCAAAAATAGGCCACGGGCACAGCCGCGCCAAAAAATAACCGCCCGAAGGCCGGGGCGCCAAGTATGTCCTGTGGAAAAATGGCCAAAAAACGGGTGGGCTATAGCCTTGGGGGGAGGGGCTGGCCCACTTCGTCCGCCGGACTCGGAATGGGGCGAGACTTTGCGAGCGGCTTCGGCGTGCCAAAAATAGGCCGCGGGCACAGCCGCGCCCAAACATAACCGCCCGAAGGCCGGGGCACCAAGTTCGCCCAGCGGAAAAATGGCCAAAAAACGGGTGGGCTTTAGCCTTGGGGGGAGGGGCTGGCCCACTTCGTCTGCTGGACTCAGAATGGGGCGAGACTTTGCGAGCGGACTCCGCGTGCCAAAAATAGGCGGCGAGCACAGCCGCGCCCAAAAATAACCGCCCGAAGGCCGGGGCGCCAAGTTCGTCCAGCGGAAAAATGGCCAAAAAACGGGTGGGCTATAGCCTTGGGGGGAGGGGCTGGCCCACTTCGTCCGCCGGACTCGGAATGGGGCGAGACTTTGCGAGCGGCCTCCGCGTGCCAAAAATAGGCAATGGGTACAGCCGCGCCCAAAAATAACCGCCTCAAGGTCGGCGCGCCCAAATGCCCCAGCGGAAAAATGGCCAAAAAACGGGTGGGCTATACCTTGGGGGGAGGGGCTGGCCAACTTTGTCCGCCGGACTCGGAATTGGGCGAGACTTTGCGAGCGGCCTCCGCGTGCCAAAAATAGGCCGCGGGCACAGCCGCGTCCAAAAATAATTACCCGAAGGCCGGGGCGCCAAGTTCGTCCAGCGGAAAAATGGCCAAAAAACGGGTGGGCTATAGCCTTGGGGGGAGGGGCTGGCCCACTTCGTCCGCCGGACTAGGAATGGCGCGAGACTTTGCGAGGCGCCTCCGTGTACCAAAAATAGGCGGCGAGCACAGCCGCGCCCAAAAATAACCGCCCGAAGGCCGGGGCGCCAAGTTCGTCCAGCGGAAAAATGGCCAAAAAACGGGTGGGCTATAGCCTTGGGGGGAGGGGCTGGCCAACTTCGTCCGCCGGACTCGGAATGGGGCGAGACTTTGCGAGCGGCCTCCGCGTGCCAAAAATAGGCCGCGGGCACAGCCGCGCCCAAAAATAACCGCCCGAAGGCCGGGGCGCCAATTTCGTCCAGCGGAAAAATGGCCAAAAAACGGGTGGGCTATAGCCTTGGGGGGAGGGGCTGGCCAACTTCGTCCGCCGGACTCGGAATGGGGCGAGACTTTGGGGGTGGCCTCCTCGCGCCAAAAATAGGCCACGGGCACAGCCGCGCCCAAAAATAACCACCCGAAGGCCGGGGCGCCAAGTAGGTCCTGTGGAAAAATGGCCAAAAAACGGGTGGGCTATAGCCTTGGGGGGAGGGGCTGGCCCACTTCGTCCGCCGGACTCGGAATGGGGCGAGACTTTGCGAGCGGCTTCGGCGTGCCAAAAATAGGCCGCGGGCACAGCCGCGCCCAAACATAACTGCCCGAAGGCCGGGGCACCAAGTTCGCCCAGCGGAAAAATGGCCAAAAAACGGGTGGGCTTTAGCCTTGGGGGGAGGGGCTGGCCCACTTCGTCTGCTGGACTCAGAATGGGGCGAGACTTTGCGAGCGTACTCCGCGTGCCAAAAAAAGGCGGCGAGCACAGCCGCGCCCAAAAATAACCGCCCGAAGGCCGGGGCGCCAAGTTCGTCCAGCGGAAAAATGGCCAAAAAACGGGTGGGCTATAGCCTTGGGGTGAGGGGCTGGCCAACTTCTTCCGCCGGACTCGGAATGGGGCGAGACTTTGCGAACGGCCTCCACGTGCCAAATATAGGCCGCGGGCACAGCCGCGCCCAAAAATAACCGCCGAAGGCCGGGGTGCCAAGTTCGTCCAGCGGAAAAATGGCCAAAAAACGGGTGGGCTATAGCCTTGGGGGGAGGGGCTGGCCAACTTCGTCCGCCGGACTCGGAATGGTGCGAGACTTTTCGAGCGGCCTCCGCGTGCCAAAAATAGGCCACGGACACAGCCGCACCCAAAAATAACCGCCCGCAGGTCAGCGCGCCCAAACCCCTCCAGCGGAAAAATGGCCAAAAAACGGGTGGGCTATAGCCTTGGGGAGAGGGGCTGGCCAACTTCGTCCGCCGGACTCGGAATGGGGCGAGACTTTGCGAGTGGCCTCCGCGTGCCAAAAATAGGCCACGGGCACAGCCGCGCCCAAAAATAACTACCCGAAGGCCGGGGTGCCAAGTTCGTCCAGCGGAAAAATGGCCAAAAAACGGGTGGGCTATAGCCTTGGGGGGAGGGGCTGGCCAACTTCGTCCGCCGAACTCGGAATAGGGCGAGACTTTGCGAGCGGCCTCCGCGTGCCAAAAATAGGCAACGGGCACAGCCGTGCCAAAAAATAACCACCCCAAGGTTGGCGCGCCCAAACCCCCCAGCGGAAAAATGGCCAAAAAACGGGTGGGCTATACCTTGGGGGGAGGGGCTGGCCAACTTTGTCCGCCGGACAAGGAATGGGGCGAGACTTTGTGAGCGGCCTCCGCGTGCAAAAAATAGGCTGCGGGCACAGCCGCGCCCAAAAATAACCGCCCGAAGGCCGGGGCGCCAAGTTCGTCCAGCGGAAAAATGGCCAAAAAACGGGTGGGCTATACCTTGGGGGGAGGGGCTGGCCCACTTCGTCTGCTGGACTCAGAATGGGGCGAGACTTTGCGAGCGGACTCCGCGTGCCAAAAATAGGTGGCGAGCACAGCCGCGCCCAAAAATAACCGCCTGAAGGCCGGGGCGCCAAGTTCGTCCAGCGGAAAAATGGCCAAAAAACGGGTGGGCTATAGCCTTGGGGTGAGGGGCTGGCCAACTTCTTCCGCCGGACTCAGAATGGGGCGAGACTTTGCGAGCGGCCTCCATGTGCCAAAAATAGGCCGCGGGCAAAGCGGCGCCCGAAAAAACCCGCCCGAAGACCAGGGCGCCAAGTTCGTCCAGCGGAAGAAGGCCACAAAAACGGGTGGGCTATAGCCTTGGGGGGTGGGGCTGGCCAACTTCGTCCGCCGGACTAGGAATGGCGCGAGTCTTTGCGAGGCGCCTCCGTGTGCCAAAAATAGGCCGCGGGCACAGCTGCATCCAAAAATACCCGCCTGAAGGCCGGGGCGCCAAGTTCGTCCAGCGGAAAAAGGCCACAAAAACGGGTGGGCTATAGCCTTGGGGGGAGGGGCTGGCCAACTTCGTCCGCTGGACTCGGAATGGGGCGAGACTTTGCGAGCGGCCTCCGTGTCCCAAAAATAGGCCACGGGCACAGCCGCACCCAAAATAACCGCCCGAAGGTCGGCGCGCCGAAACCCCCCAGCGGAAAAATGGCCAAAAAATGGGTGGGCTATAGCCTTGGGGGGAGTGGCAGGCCCACTTCGTCTGCCGGACTCGGAATGGGGCGAGACTTTGCGAGCGGCCTCCGCATGCCAAAAATAGGCCGCGGGAACAGCCGCGTCCAAAAATAAACCCCCGAAGGTCGTTGCGCCCAAACCACCCAGCGGAAAATGGCCAAAAATGGGTGGGCTATATAGCCTTGGGGGAGGGCTGGCCAACTTCGTCCGCCGGACTCGGAATGGGGTGAGACTTTACGAACTGCCTCCGCATGCCAAATATAGGCCGTGGGCACAACCACGTCAAAAATAACCGCCCGAAGGCCGGGACGCCAAGTTCGTCCAGCGGAAAAATGGCCAAAAGCGGGTGGGCTATAGCCTTGGGGGAGGGCTGGCCAACTTCGTCCGCCGGACTCGGAGAATGGGGTGAGACTTTGCGAGCGGCCTCCGCGTGCCGAAAATAGGCCGCGGGCACAGCCGCGCCCAAAAATAACCGCCCGAAGGCCGGGACGCCAAGTTCATCCAGCGGAAAAATGGCCAAAAAAAGGGTGGGCTATAGCCTTGGGGGGAGGGGCTGGCCAACTTCGTCCGCCGGACTCGGAATGGGGCGAGACTGTGCGAGCAGCCTCTGTGCTTCAAAAATAGGCCGCGGGCACAGCCGCGCCCAAAAATAACCCCCCGAAGGTCGGCGCACCCAAACCCTCCGGCGGAAAAATGGCCAAAAAACAGGTGGGCTATAGCCTTGGGGGGAGGGGCTGGCCAACTTCGTCCGCCGGACTCGGAATGGGGCGAGACTATGTGAGGCACCTACGTGAGCCAAAAATAGACCGCGGGCACAGCTGCGTCCAAAAATACCCGCCTGACGGCCGGGGCGCCAAGTTCGTCCAGCGGAAAAAGGCCACAAAAACGGGTGGGCTATAGCCTTGGGGGGTGGGGATGGACAACTTCGTCCGCCGAACTCGGAATGGCGCGAGACTGTGCGAGGCGCCTCCGTGTGCCAAAAATAGGCCGCGGGCACAGCCGCGCCCAAAAATACCCCCCCGAAGGCCGGGGCGCCAAGTTCGTCCAGCGGAAAAATGGCCAAAAAACGGGTGGGCTATAGCCTTGGGGGGAGGGGCTAGCCAACTTCGTCCGCCGGACTCGGAATAGGGCGAGACTTTGCAAGCGGCCTTCGCGTGCCAAAAATAGGCCGCGGACACAGCCGCGCCCAAAAGTAACCACCAGAACGCCGGGGCACCAAGTTCGCCCAGCGGAAAAATGGCCAAAAAACGGGTGGGCTATAGCCTTGGGGGGAGGGGCTGGCCCACTTCGTCCGCCGGACTGGGAATGGGGCGAGACTTTGCGAGCGGCCTCCGCGTGCCAAAAATAGGCCGCGGGCACAGCCGCTCCCAAAAAAACCCGCCCGAAGGCCAGGGCGCCAAGTTCGTCCAGCGGAAGAAGGCCACAAAAACGGGTGGGCTATAGCCTTGGGGGGTGCGGCTGCCCACTTCGTCCGCCGGACTCGGAATGGAGCGAGACTTTGCGAGCGGCCTCCGCGTGCCAAAAATAGGCCACGGGCACAGCCGCGCCCAAAAATCACCGCCCGAAGGCCGGGGCGCCAAGTTCGTCCAGCGGAAAAATGGCCAAAAAACGGGTGGGCTATAGCCTTGGGTGGAGAGGCTGGCCTACTTTGTCCGCCAGACTCGGAATGGGGCGAGACTTTGTGAGCGGCCTCCGCGTACCAAAAATAGGCCACGGGCACAGCCACACACAAAAATAACCGCCCGAAGGTCGGCGCGCCCGAACCCCCCAGCGGAAAAATGGCCAAAAAACGGGTGGACTATAGCCTTGGGGGGAGGGGCTGGCCAACTTCATCCGCCGGACTCGGAATGGGGCGAGACTTCGCGAGCGGCCTCCGCGTGCCAAAAATAGGCCGCGGCGATAGCCGCGCCCAAAAATAACCCCCCGAAGGTCGTTGCGCCCAAACCCCCCAGCGGAAAAATGGCCAAAAAACGGGTGGGCTATAGCCTTGGGGGGAGGGGCTGGCCAACTTCGTCCGCCGGACTCGGAATGGGGCGAGACTTTGCGAGTGGCCTCCGCGTGCCAAAAATAAGCCGCGGGCATAGCCGGGCCCAAAAATAACTACCCGAAGGCCGGGGCGCCAAGTTCGTCCAGCGGAAAAATGGCCAAAAAATGGGTGGGCTATAGCCTTTGGGGGAGGGGCTGGCCAACTTCGTCCGCCGGACTAGGAATGGGGCGAGACTTTGCGAGCGGCCTCCGCGTGCCAAAAATAGGCAACGGGTACAGCCGCACCCAAAAATAACCGCCCCAAGGCCGGAGCGCCAAGTTCGTCCAGCGGAAAAATGGCCAAAAAACGGGTGGGCTATAACCTTGGGGGGAGGGGCTAGCCAACTTCGTCCGCCGGACTCGGAATAGGGCGAGACTTTGCGAGCGGCCTCCGCGTGCCAAAAATAGGCCGCGGGCACAGCCGCGCCCAAAACTAACCACCAGAACGCCGGGGCACCAAGTTCGCCCAGCGGAAGAAGGCCACAAAAACGGGTGGGCTATAGCCTTGGGGGCAGGGGCTGGCCCACTTCGTCCGCCGGACTCGGAATGGGGCGAGACTTTGCAAGCGGCCTCCGCGTGCCAAAAATAGGCCGCGGGCACAGCCGCTCCCAAAAAAACCCGCCCGAAGGCCAGGGCGCCAAGTTCGTCCAGCGGAAGAAGGCCACAAAAACGGGTGGGCTATAGCCTTGGGGGGTGGGGCTGGCCAACTTCGTCCGCCGGACTAGGAATGGCGCGAGACTTTGCGAGGCGCCTCCGTGAGCCAAAAATAGGCCGCGGGCACAGCTGCATCCAAAAATACCCGCCTGAAGGCCGGGGCGCCAAGTTCGTCCAGCGGAAAAAGGCCACAAAAACGGGTGGGCTATAGCCTTGGGGGGTGGGGATGGACAACTTCGTCCGCCGAACTCGGAATGGCGCGAGACTATGCGAGGCACCTCCTTGTGCCAACAATAGGCCGCGGGCACAGCCGCGCCCAAAAATACCCGCCCGAAGGCCGGGGCGCCAAGTTCGCCCAGCGGAAAAAGGCCACAAAAACGGGTGGGCTATAGCATTGGGGGGTGCGGCTGCCCACTTCGTCCGCCGAACTCGGAATGGCGCGAGACTTTGCGAGGCACCTCCGTGTGACAAAAATAGGCCGCGGGCACAGCCGCGCCCAAAATAACCGCCGAAGGCCGGGACGCCAAGTTCGTCCAGCGGAAAAATGGCCAAAAAACGGGTGGGCTATAGCCTTGGGGGGAGGGGCTGGCCAACTTCGTCCGCTGGACTCGGAATGGGGCGAGACTTTGCGAGCGGCCTCCGTGTCCCAAAAATAGGCCACGGGCACAGCCGCACCCAAAATAACCGCCCGAAGGTCGGCGCGCCCAAACCCCCCAGCGGAAAAATGGCCAAAAAATGGGTGGGCTATAGCCTTGGGGGGAGTGGCAGGCCCACTTCGTCTGCCGGACTCGGAATGGGGCGAGACTTTGCGAGCGGCCTCCGCATGCCAAAAATAGGCCGCGGGAACAGCCGCGTCCAAAAATAAACCCCCGAAGGTCGTTGCGCCCAAACCACCCAGCGGAAAAATGGCCAAAAAATGGGTGGGCTATATAGCCTTGGGGGGAGGGGCTGGCCAACTTCGTCCGCCGGACTCGGAATGGGGTGAGACTTTACGAACTGCCTCCGCATGCCAAATATAGGCCGCGGGCACAACCACGTCAAAAATAACCCCCCGAAGGCCGGGACGCCAAGTTCGTCCAGCGGAAAAATGGCCAAAAAATGGGTGGGCTATAGCCTTGGGGGGAGGGGCTGGCCAACTTCGTCCGCCGGACTCGGAATGGGGTGAGACTGCAGCGGCCTCCGCGTGCGAAAAATAGGCCGCGGGCACAGCCGCTTAAAAATACCCCCCCGAAGGCCGGGCCGCCAAGTTCTTCCAGCGGAAAAATGGCCAAAAAACGGGTGGGCTATAGCCTTGGGGGGAGGGGCTGGCCAAACTCGTCCACGGACTCGGAATGGGGCGAGACTGTGCGAGCAGCCTCTGCGCTTCAAAAAAATAGGCCGCGGGCACAGCCGCGCCAAAAATAACTTGAAGGTCGGCGCACCCAAACCCTCCGGCGGAAAAATGGCCAAAAAACAGGTGGGCTATAGCCTTGGGGGGAGGGGCTGGCCAACTTCGTCCGCCGGACTCGGAATGGGGCGAGACTATGTGAGGCACCTACGTGAGCCAAAAATAGACCGCGGGCACAGCCGTGCCCAAAAATACCCGCCCAAAGGCCGGGGCGCCAAGTTCGTCTAGCGGAAAAAGGACACAAAAACGGGTGGGATATAGCCTTGGGGGGTGGGGCTGGCCAACTTCGTCCGCGGGACTCGGAATGGCGCGAGACTTTGGAGCGGCCTCCGCATGCCAAAAATAGGCCATGGGCACATCCACATCCAAAAATAACCTCCCAAAGGTCGTTGCGCCCAAACCCCCCAGCGGAAAAATGGCCAAAAAACGGGTGGGCTATAGCCTTGGGGGGAGGGGCTGGCCAACTTCGTCCACCGGACTTGGAAGGGGGCGGACTTTGCGAGCAGCCTCCGCGTGACAAAAATAGGCTACAGGCACAGCCGCGCCCAAAAATAACCGCCCGAAGGCCGGGGCGCCAAGTTCGTCCAGCGGAAAAATGGCCAAAAAACGGGTGGGCTATAGCCTTGGGGGGAGGGGCTGGCCCACTTCGTCCGCCGGACTCGGAATGGGGCGAGACGTTGCGACCGGCCTCCGCGTGCCGAAAATAGGCCATGGGCACAGCCGCGCCCAAAAATAACCGCCCGAAGGCCTGGGCGCCAAGTTCGTCCAGCGGAAAAATGGCGAAAAAACGGTTGGGCTATAGCCTTGGGGGCAGGGGCTGGCCAACTTCGTCCGCCGGACTCGGAATGGGGAGCGACTTTACGAGCGGCCTCCGCGTACCAAAAATAGGCCGCGGTCACAGCCGCGCCCAAAAATAACCGCCCGAAGGCCGGGGCGCCAAGTTCGTCCAGCGGAAAAATGGCCAAAAAACAGGTGGGCTATAGCCTTGGGGGGAGGGGCTGGCCAACTTCGTCCGCCGGACTCGGAATGGGGCGAGACTTTGTGTGCGGCCTCTGTGGGCTAAAAATAGGCCACGGGCACAGCCGCGCCCAAAAATAACCACCCGAAAGCCGGGGCGCCAAGTTCGTCCAGCGGAAAAATGGCCAAAAAACGGGTGGGCTATAGCCTTGGGGTGAGGGGCTGGCCAACTTCTTCCGCCGGACTCGGAATGGGGCGAGACTTTGCGAGCGGCCTCCACGTGCCAAATATAGGCCGCGGGCACAGCCGCGCCCAAAAATAACCGCCGAAGGCCGGGGTGCCAAGTTCGTCCAGCGGAAAAATGGCCAAAAAACGGTTGGGCTATAGCCTTGGGGGGAGGGGCTGGCCAACTTCGTCCGCCGGACTCGGAATGGTGCGAGACTTTGCGAGGGCCCTCCGTGTGCCAAAAATAGGCCGCGGGCACAGCCGCGCCCAAAAATAACCACCCGAAAGCCGGGGCGCCAAGTTCGTCCAGCGGAAAAATGGCCAAAAAACGGGTGGGCTATAGCCTTGGGGTGAGGGGCTGGCCAACTTCTTCCGCCGGACTCGGAATGGGCCGAGACTTTGCGAGCGGCCTCCACGTGCCAAATATAGGCCGCGGGCACAGCCGCGCCCAAAAATAACCGCCGAAGGCCGGGGTGCCAAGTTCGTCCAGCGGAAAAATGGCCAAAAAACGGTTGGGCTATAGCCTTGGGGGGAGGGGCTGGCCGAGTTCGTCCGCCGGACTCGGAAAGGGGCGAGACTTTGTGAGCGGCCTACGCGTGCCAAAAATAGGCCACGTGCACAGCCGCGCCCAAAAATAACCACCCGAACGTCGGCGCGCCCAAACCCCGCAGCGGAAAAATGGCCAAAAAACGGGTGGGCTATAGCCTTGGGGGGAGGGGCTGGCCCACTTCGTCCGCCGGGCCCGGAATGGGGCGGGACTTTGCGAGTGGCTTCTGCGCTCCAAAAATAGGCCACGGGCAGAGCCGCGCCCTAAAATAACCGCCTGAAGTCCGGGGCGCCAAGTTCGTCCAGCCGAAAAATGCAAAAAAACGGGTGGGCTATAGCCTTGGGGGGAGGGGCTGGCCGACTTCGTCCGCCGGACTCGGAATTGGGTGAGACTTTGCGAGCGGCCTCCGCGTGCCGAAAATAGGCCACGGGCACTGCCGCGCCCAAAAATAACCGCCCGCAGGTTGGTGCGCCCAAACCCCCCTGCGGAAAAATGGCCAAAAAACGGATGGGCTATAGCCTTGGGGGAGGGCTGGCCAACTCGTCCGCCCGGACTCGGAATGGGGCGAGACTTTGCGAACGGCCTCCGCGTGCTAAAAATAGGGCCGCTGGGCACAGCCGCTAAAAATAACATCCCGACGGCCGGGGCGCCAAGTTCGTGCAGCGGAAAAATGGCCAAAAAACGGGTGGGCTATAGCCTTGGGGGGAGGGGCTGGCCAACTTCATCCGCCGGACTCGGAAAGGGGCGAGACTTTGCGAGCAGCCTCCGCGTGCCAAAAATAGGCCACGGGCACAGCCATGCCCAAAAATAACCGCCCGAACGTCGGCGCGCCCAAACCCCGCAGCGGAAAAATGGCCAAAAAACGGGTGGGCTATAGCCTTGGGGGGAGGGGCTGGCCAACTTCGTCCGCCGGTAAGGAATGGGGCAAGACTTTACGAGCGTCCTCCGCGTGACAAAAATCGGCCCCGGGCACAGCCGCGCCCAAAAATAACCACCAGAAGGCCGGGGCGCCAAGTTCGTCCTGCGGAAACATGGCCAAAAAACGGGTGGGCTATAGCCTTGGGGGGAGGGGCTGGCCAACTTCGTCCGCCGGACTCAGAATGGGGCGAGACTTTACGAGCGGCCTCCGCGTGCTAAAAATAGGCCGCAAGCACAGCCGCACCCAAAAATAACCGCCCGAAGGCCGGGGCGCCTGGTTCGTCCAGCGGAAAAATGGCCAAAAAACGGATTGGCTATAGCCTTGGGGGGAGGGCCTGGCCAACTTCGTCCGCCGGACTCGGAATGGGGCAATACTTTACGAGCGGCCTCCGCACACCAAAACTAGGCTCTGGGCACAGCCGCGCCCAAAAATAACCACCCGAAGGCCGGGGCGCCAAGTTCGTCCAGCGGAAACATGGCCAAAAAATGGGTGGGCGATAACTTTGGGGGGAGGGGCTGGCCAACTTCGTCCGCCGGACTCAGAATGGGGCGAGACTTTGTGAGCAGCCTCTGCGCGCTAAAAATAGTGCGTGAGCACAGCCGCCCCCAAAAATAACTGCCCGAAGGCCGGGGCGCCAAGTTCGTCCAGCGGAAAAATGGCCAAAAAACAGGTAGGCTAAAGCCTTGGGGAGAGGGGCTGCCCAACTTCGTCCGCCGGACTCGGAATGGGGCGAGACTTTGCGAGCGGCCTCCGCGTGCCAAAAATGGGCCAAGGGCACAGCCGCGCCCAAAAATAACCGCCCGAAGTCCGGGGCGCCAAGTTCGTCCAACGGAAACATGGCCAAAAAACGGGTGGGCTATAGCCTTGGGGGGAGGGGCTGGCCAACTTCGTCCGCCGGACTCAGAATGGGGCGAGACTTTACGAGTGGCCTACGCATGCTAAAAATAGGCCGCGAGCACAGCCGCGCCCAAAAATAACCCCCCGAAGGTCGGCGTGCCCAAACCCTCCAGCGGAAAAATGGCCAAAAAATGGGTGGGCTATAGCCTTGGGGGGAGGGGCTGGCCAACTTCGTCCGCCGGACTTGGAATGGGCGAGACTTTGTGAGCGGCCTCCGCGTGCCAAAAAGAGGCCGCGGGCACAGCCGCGCCCAAAAATAACTGGCCGAAGGCCGGGGCGCCTAGTTTGTCCAGCTGAAAAATGGCCAAAAAACAGGAGGGCTATAGCCTTGGGGGGAGGGGCTGGCCAACTTCGTCCGCCGGACTCGGAATGGGGCGAGACTTTGGAGCGGCCTCCACGTGCTAAAAATAGGCCGCGGGCACAACCGCGCCCAAAAATAACCGCCCGAAGGCCGGGGCGCCAAGTTCGTCCAGCGGAAAAATGGCCAAAAAACGGGTGGGCTATAGCCTTGGGGGGAGGGGCTGGCCAACTTCGTCCGCCGGACTCGGAATGGGGCGAGACTTTGCGAGTGGCTTCCGCATTCCAAAAATAGGCTGCGGGCACAGCCACGGCAAAAAATAACCGCTCGAAGGCCGGGGCGCCAAGTTCGTCCAGCGGAAAAATGGCCAAAAAACGGGTGGGCAATAGCCTTTGGGGGAGGGGCTGGCCAACTTCGTCCGCCTGACTCAGAATGGGGCGAGACTTTGCGAGCGGCCTCCGCATACCAAAAATAGGGCGCGGGCACAGCCGCATCCAAAAATAACCGCCCGAAGGCCGGGGCGCCAAGTTCGTCCAGCGGAAAAATGGCCAAAAAAGGGGTGGGCTATAGCCTTGGGGGGAGGGGATGGCCAACTTCGTCTGCCGGACTCGGAATGCGGCGAGACTTTACGAACGGCCTCCGCGTGCCAAAAATAGGCCGCGGGCACAGCCGCGCCCAAAAATAACCCCCCGAAGGCCGGGGCGCCAAGTTCGTCCAGCGGAAAAATGGCCAAAAAACGGGTGGGCTATAGCCTTGGGGGGAGGCGCTGGCCAACTTCGTCCGCCGGACTCGGAATGGGGCGGACTTTGCGAGCAGCCTCCGCGTGCCAAAAATAGGCCGTGGGCACATCCACATCCAAAAATAACCTCCCGAAGGTCGTTGCGCCCAAACCCCCCAGCGGAAAAATGGCCAAAAAACGGGTGGGCTATAGCCTTGGGGGGAGGGGCTGGCCAACTTCGTCCGCCGGACTCGGAAGGGGGCGGACTTTGCGAGCAGCCTCCGCGTGACAAAAATAGGCTACGGGCACAGCCGCGCCCAAAAATAACCGCCCGAAGGCCGGGGCGCCAAGTTCGTCCAGCGGAAAAATGGCCAAAAAACGGGTGGGCTATAGCCTTGGGGGGAGGGGCTGGCCCACTTCGTTCGCCGGACTCGGAATGGGGCGGACTTTGCGAGCAGCCTCCGCGTGCCAAAAATAGGCCGTGGGCACATCCACATCCAAAAATAACCTCCCGAAGGTCGTTGCGCCCAAACCCCCCAGCGGAAAAATGGCCAAAAAACGGGTGGGCTATAGCCTTGGGGGGAGGGGCTGGCCAACTTCGTCTGCCGGACTCGGAAGGGGGCGGACTTTGCGAGCAGCCTCTGCATGACAAAAATAGGCTACGGGCACAGCCGCGCCCAAAAATAACACCCCGAAGGTCGTTGCGCCCAAACCCCCCAGCGGAAAAATGGCCAAAAAACCGGTGGGCTATAGCCTTGGGGGGAGGGGCTGGCCAACATCGTCCGCCGGGCTCGGAATGGGGCGGGACTTTGCGAGCGGCCTCTGCGCTCCAAAAATAGGCCGCGGGCACAGCCGCGCCCAAAAATAACCGCCCGAAGGTTGGTGCGCCCAAACCCCCCTGCGGAAAAATGGCCAAAAAACGGGTGGCCTATAGCCTTGGGGGGAGGGGCTGGCCAACTTCGTCCGCCGGACTCGGAATGGGGCGAGACTTTGCGAGCGGCCTCCGCGTGCCAAAAATAGGCCGCGTGCACAGCCGCACCAAAAAATAACCCCCCGAAGGTCGTTGCGCCCAAACCCCCCAGCGGAAAAATGGCCAAAAAACGGGTGGGCTATAGACTTGGGGGGGGTGGCTGGCCAACTTCGTCCGCCGGACTCGGAATGGGGTGAGACTTTGCGAGCGGCCTCCGTGTACCAAAAATAGGCCACAGGCACAGCCGCGCCCAAAAATTTCCGCCTGAAGGCCCGGGCGGCAAGTTCATCCAGCGGAAAAAGGCCACAAAAACGGGTGGGCTATAGCCTTGGGGGGTGGGGCTGGCCCACTTCGTCCGCCGTACTCGGAATGGCGCGAGACATGGCGAGGGGCCTCCGTGTGCCAAAAATAGGCCGCGGGCACAGCCGCGCCCAAAAATAACCTCCCGAATGCCGGGGCGCCAAGTTCGTGCAGCGTAAAAAGGACACAAAAACGGGTGGGCTATAGCCTTGGGGGGTGGGGCTGGCCCACTTCGTCCGCCGTACTCGGAATGGCGCGAGACATTGCGAAAGGCCTCCGTGTGCCAAAAATAGGCCGCGGACACAGCTGCGCCCAAAAATAACCGCCCGAAGGCCGGGGCGCCAACATCGTCCAGCGGAAAAAGGCCACAAAAACGGGTGGGCTATAGCCTTGAGGGGTGGGGCTGGCCGACTACGTCCGCCGGACTTGGAATGGCGCGAGACTTTGCGAGGGGCCTCCGTGTGATAAAAATAGGCCGCGGGCACAGCCGCGCCCAAAAATAACCGCCCGAAGGCCATGGGCGCCAAGTTCGTCCAGCGGAAAAAGGCCACAAAAACGGGTGGGCTATAGCCTTGGGAGGTGGGGCTGGCCCACTTCGTCCGCCGGACTCGGAATGGCGCGATACTTTGCGAGGGGCCTCCGTGTGCCAAAAATTGACCGCGGGCACAGCCGCGCCCAAAAATAACCGCCTGAAGGCCGGGGCGCCAAGTTCGTGCAGCGTAAAAAGGCCACAAAAACGGGTGGGCTATAGCCTTGGGGGGTGGGGCTGGCCAACTTCGTCCGCCGTACTCGGAATGGCGCGAGACTTTGCGAGGGGCCTCCGTGTGCCAAAAATAGGCCGCGGACACAACCGGGACCAAAAATAACCGCCTGAAGGCCCGGGCGCCAAGTTCGTCCAGCGGAAAAAGGCCACAAAAATGGGTGGGCTATAGCATTGGGGGGTGGGGCTGGCCAACTTCTTCCGCCGGACTCGGAATGGCGCGAGACTTTGCGAGGGCCCTCCGTGTGCCAAAAATAGGCCGCAGGCACAGCCGCGCCCAAAAATAAATGCCCGAAGGCTCGGGCGCCAAGTTTGTCCAGCGGAAAAAGGCCACAAAAACGGGTGGGCTATAGCCTTGCGGGGTGGGGCTGGCCAACTTCGTCCGCCGGACTCGGAATGGCGCGAGACTTTGCGAAGGGCCTCCGTGTGCCAAAAATAGGCCGCGGGCTCAGCCGCGCCCAAAAATAACCTCCCGAATTCCAGGGCGCCAAGTTCGTCCAGCGGAAAAAGGCCACAAAAACGGGTGGGCTATAGCCTTGGTAGGTGGGGCTCGCCAACTTCGTCCGCTGGACTTGGAATGGCGCGAGACTTTGTAAGGGGCCTCTCTGTACCAAAAATAGGCCACGGGCACTGCCGCGCCCAAAAATAACCCCACGAAGGCCGGGGCGCCAAGTTCGTCCAGCTGAAAAAGGCCACAAAAACGGGTGGGCTATAGCCTAGGGAGGTGGGGCTGGCCCACTTCGTCCGCCGGACTCGGAATGGCGCGAGACTTTGCGAGGGCCCTCCGTGCGCCAAAAATAGGCCGCGGTCATAGCCGCGCCCAAAAATAACCGCCCGAAGGACGGGGCGCCAAGTTCGTCCAGCGGAAAAAGGCCACTAAAATGGGTGGGCTATAGCCTTGGGCGGTGGGGCTGGCCGACTTCGTCCGCCAGACTCGGAATGGCGTGAGACTTTGCGAGGGGTCTCCGTGTGCCAAAAATAGGCCGCGGGCACAGCCGCGTTCAAAAATAACCGCCCGAAGGCCGAGGCGCCAAGTTCGTCCAGCGGAAAAAGGCCAGAAAAACGGGTGGGCTATAGCCTTGAGGGGTGGGGCTGGCCGATTTCGTCCGCCGGACTCGGAATGGCGCGAGACTTTTCAAGGGATCTCCGTGTGCCAAAAATAGGCCGCGGGCACAGCCGCGTCCAAAAAAAACCGCCCGAAGGCCGGGGCGGCAAGTTCGTCCAGCGGAAAAAGGTCACAAAAATGGGTGGGCTATAGCCTTGGGGGGTGGGGCTGGCCAACTTCGTCCACCGGACTCGGAATGGCGCGAGACTTTGCGAGGGCCGTCCGTGTGCCAAAAATAGGCCGCGGCCAGAGCCGCGCCTAAAAATAACCGCCCGAAGGCCGGGGCACCAAGTTCGTCCAATGGAAAAAGGTCACAAAAACGGGTGGGCTATAGCCTTGGTGGGTGGCGCTGGCCAACTTCGTCCGCCTGAGTCGGAATGGCGTGAGACTTTGCGAGGGCCCTCCGTGTGCTAAAAATAGGCCGCGGGCACAGCCGCGCACAAAACTAACCGCCCGAAGTCCGGGACGCCAAGTTCGTCCAGCGGAAAAAGGCCACTAAAACGGGTGGGCTATAGCCTTGGGGGGTAGGGCTGGCAAACTTTGTCCGCCGGACTCGGAATGGCGCGAGACTTTGCGAGGGGCCTCCGTGTGCCAAAAATAGGCCGCGGCCATAGCCGCGCCCAAAAATAACCGCCCGAAGGCCCGGGGCGCCAAGTTCGTCCAGCGGAAAAAGGCCACAAAAACGGGTGGGCTATGGCCTTGGGAGGTGGGGGTGGCCGACTTCGTCCGCCTGACTCGGAATGGTGCGAGACTTTGGGAGGGGCCTCCGTGTGCCAAAAATAGGCCGTGGACGCAGCCGCGCACAAAACTAACCGCCGAAGTCCTGGGCGCCAAGTTCGTCCAGCGGAAAAAGGCCACAAAAACGGGTGGGCTATAGCCTTGGGGGGTGGGGAAGGGCAACTTCGTCCGCCGGACTCGGAATGGTGGGAGACTTTGCGAGGGCCCTCCGTGTGCCAAAAATAGGCCGCGGGCACAGCCGCGCCCAAAATAACCGCCCGAAGACCGGGGCGCCATGTTCGTCCAGCGGAAAAAGGCCACAAAAACGGGTGGGCTATAGCCTTGGGGGGTGGGGTTGGCCAACTTCGGCCGCCGGACTCGGAATGGCGCGAGACTTTGCGAGGGGCCTCCGTGTGCCTAAAATAGGCCGCGGACACAGACGCGCCCAAAGAAAACCGCCCGTAGGCCGGGGCGCCAAGTTCGTCCAGCGGAAAAAGGCCGCAAAAACGGGTGGGCTATAGCCTTGGGAGGTGGGGCTGGCCAACTTCGTCCGCCGGACTCGGAATGGCGCGATACTTTGTGAGGGGCCTCCGTGTGCCAAAAATAGGGCGTGGGCACAGCCGCGCCCAAAAAAAACCGCCCGAAGGCCGGTGCGCCATATTCGCCCAGCGGAAAAAGCCCACAAAAACGGGTGGGCTATAGCCTTGGGGGGTGGGGCTGGCCAACATCGTCCGCCGGACTCGGAATGGCGCGAGACTTTCCGAGGCGCCTCCGCTTGCCAAAAATAGGCCGCGGGCAGAGCCACGCCCAAAAATAACCCCCCGAAGGTCGGCGCGCCCAAACCCCCCAGCGGAAAAATGGCCAAAAAACGGGTGGGCTATAGCTAGGTATGGCAACCAAACCCGGACCCGGATCGGACCCGGATTAAACCCGGAAAATCCGGTCCGGGTTCAACCCGCACCGGCATAGTTGTTATCCGGAATCCGGATCAGTTTTTGACAACCCGCATTTTTCCGGTCCGGATCCGGTTTTAGGTGAACCCGCAAATCCGGAACCCGGACCCGGATATTATTTATTTTAATATTAATTTTCATCCGTAAATCCGTAAATATAAATAGAAAAATTAAAAAAAAAACAAAAACAAAAGTGAACCCTAGATCTCTCTCGTTAGTCGTTCCTCTGATCCTCTCTCGAAATTTCTCCTTCAACCTAAAAAAAATTACTGTAAATCTGTAATTTCTCCTCTCACGAGACAAGTGAAATCTGTAATTTTGTAAAGCAAATGAAATCTTCCCACGAGACAAGTTGGCCCTCTCTATTCCTACGCTCTGGTTTTGTAACACCCTAGGCGAATCCCACATCGGCAAAGCACGGGAGAGATGCTGGGTTTATAAGGGGTGATCCACACCTTAATTGGCAAGACGCGTTTTGGGGTGTATGGGCGCCCCAAGAACAAATCCGTGCGGGCCTTGTTAAGGCCCAAAACGGACAATATCTTGCCAGGTCTGGGTTGGGTCATGACAGGTTTTGAATGATTCATTATCACTTGCACTCACTCATTTTCCTCAGGAAATGAGTGAATGATTCAGGCTTTTGAACGGAAAACACAGGCCGTGTTCCAGACTTTAGAATAGCAACACCAGCAAGAATGGATCCAGTACAACCGCATCTTGATCGTTTGCAGAGTACTGTGCCGAGCAACACGTCTGTGCAAAGTTGGGAGGATCAACAACTGAACGAGTCCCTTGCTATTAATGTTAGGGTCCACTGTTTAGCATTGCAACAGCATACCATGATGAAGTTCTTGTAACAAAGAATAAAGAACATCAAGAAGAAAGCTGCACTCAAAGGCGAAAGAAATCATCGATGGGATTTTTAGAACAAATGAGTCCAAAGAACAGCAAGCAAGTCCGTGATTAAGTCATTACAAGCTACTACGTAACGAGCACAACAAAGCAAAGAAAGAGGCGGTGATGGGATATTTACAACAAATTACTTTTTCAAAAAAAAATAAATAAAGCAATCCGGGTTCAAAACCCGGAATCCGGAAACCCGGATTTTTCCGGGTTGAACCCGGACCGGACCCGGATTTTAAAAACCCGGGTTTAATGCGGGTCCGGTTATGAGAATTTTGTGTCCGGGTCCGGATCCGGAACAGCCAAACCCGGACCCGGACCCGGAAATTGCCATCCCTAGCTATAGCCATGGGTGGAGGGGCTGGCCCACTTCGTCCGCCGGACTCCGAATGGGGCGAGACTTTGCGAGTGGCCTCCACGTGCCAAAAATAGGCCGTGGGCACAGCCGTCCCCAAAAATAACCACCCGAAGGTCGGCGCGCCCAAACCACCCAGCGGAAAAATGGCCAAAAAACAGGTGCGCTATAGCCTTGGGGGGAGGGGCTGGCCAACTTCGTCCGCCGGACTCAGAATGGGGTGAGACTTTGTGAGCGGCCTACGAGTGTCAAAAATAAGCCGCGGGCACAGCCGCGCCCAAAAATAACCCCCCGAAGGTCGGCGCGCCCAAACCCCCCAGCGGAAAAATGGCCAAAAAACGGGTGCGCTATAGCCTTGGGGGGAGGGGCTGGCCAACTTCGTCCGCCGGACTCAGAATGGGGCGAGACTTTGCGAGCGGCCTACGAGTGCCAAAAATAAGCCGCGGGCACAGCCGCGCCCAAAAATAACCGCCCGAAGGTCGGCGCGCCCAAACCCCCCAGCGGAAAAATGGCCAAAAAACGGGTGCGCTATAGCCTTGGGGGGAGGGGCTGGCCAACTTCGTCCGCCGGACTCGGAATGGGGCGAGACTTTGCGAGCGGCCTCCGCGTGCAAAAAATAGGCCGCGGGCACAGCTGCGCCCAAAAATAACCAAATCCTCCAGCGGAAAAATGGCCAAAAAACGGGTGCGCTATAGCCTTGGGGGGAGGGGCTGGCCAACTTCGTCCGCCGGACTCGGAATGGGGCGAGACTTTGCAAGCGACCTCCGCGTGACAAAAATAGTCCGCGGGCACAGCCGCGCCCAAAAATAACCCCTCGAAGGTCGGCGCACCCAAACCGCCCAGCGGAAAAATGGCCAAAAAACAGGTGCGCTATAGCCTTGGGGGGAGGGGCTGGCCAACTTCGTCCGCCGGACTCAGAATGGGACGAGACTTTGCGAGCGGCCTACGCGTGCCAAAAATAGTCCGCGGGCACAGCAGCACCCAAAAATAACCCCCCAAAGGTCGGCGCGCCCAAACCCCGCAGCGGAAAAATGGCCAAAAAATGGGTGCGCTATAGCCTTGGGGGGAAGGGCTGGCCAACTTCGTCCGCCGGACTCGGAATGGGGCAAGATTTTGCGAGCGGCCTCCACGTGCCAAAAATAGGCCACGGGCATAGCCGCGCCCAAAAATAACCCCCCGAAGGTCGGCGCGCCCAAACCCCCTAGCGGAAAAATGGCCAAAAAACGGGTGCTCTATAGCCTTGGGGGGAGGGGCTGGCCAACTTCGTCCGCCGGACTCAGAATGGGGCGAGACTTTGTGAGCGGCCTACGAGTGCCAAAAATAAGCTGCGGGCACAGCCGCGCCCAAAAATAACCCCCCGACGGTCGGCGCGCCCAAACCCCCCAGCGGAAAAATGGCAAAAAACGGGTGCGCTATAGCCTTGGGGGGAGGGGCTGGCCAACTTCGT
This sequence comes from Citrus sp. QX-2021, assembly GCA_030444885.1. Classification (NCBI taxonomy): domain Eukaryota; kingdom Viridiplantae; phylum Streptophyta; class Magnoliopsida; order Sapindales; family Rutaceae; genus Citrus; species Citrus sp. QX-2021. Next base: position 26,171 of record JAUJEF010000140.1, read on the forward strand.
CCGCTGGACTCGGAATCGGGCGAGACTTTGGGAGCGACCTCCGCGTGACAAAAATAGTCCGCGGGCACAGCAGCGCCCAAAAATAACCCCCCGAAGGTCGGCGCGCCCAAACCCCGCAGCGGAAAAATGGCCAAAAAATGGGTGCGCTATAGCCTTGGGGGGAGGGGCTGGCCAACTTCGTCCGCCGGACTCGGAATGGGGCGAGACTTTGGGAGAGACCTCCGCGTGACAAAAATAGTCCGCGGGCACAGCAGCGCCCAAAAATAACCCCCCGAAGGTCGGCGCGCCCAAACCCCGCAGCGGAAAAATGGCCAAAAAATGGGTGCGCTATAGCCTTGGGGGGAGGGGCTGGCCAACTTCGTCCGCCGGACTCGGAATGGGGCAAGATTTTGCGAGCGGCCTCCGCGTGCCAAAAATAGGCCACGGGCACAACCGCGCCCAAAAATAACCCCCCGAAGGTCGCCGCGCCCAAACCCCCCAGCGGAAAAATGGCCAAAAAACGGGTGCGCTATAGCCTTGGGGGGAGGGGCTGGCCGACTTCGTCCGCCGGACTCGGAATGGGGCGAGACTTTGGGAGCGACCTCCGCGTGACAAAAATAGTCCGCGGGCACAGCAGCGCCCAAAAATAACCCCCCGAAGGTCGGCGCGCCCAAACCCCGCAGCGGAAAAATGGCCAAAAAATGGGTGCGCTATAGCGTTGGGGGGAGGGGCTGGCCAACTTCGTCCGCCGGACTCGGAATGGGACGAGACTTTGCGAGCGGCCTCCCCGTGCCAAAAAATAGGCCGCGGGCACAGCCACGCCCAAAAATAAACCGCGAAGGTCGGGCTCCCAAACCCCCCAGCGGAAAAATGGCCAAAAAACGGGTGCGCTATAGCCTTGGGGGGAGGGGCTGGCCCACTTCGTCCGCCGGACTCGGAAGGGGGCGAGACTTTACGAGCGGCCTACGCGTGCCAAAAATAAGCCGCAAGCACAGCCGCGCCCAAAAATAACCCCCCGAAGGTCGGCGCGCCCAAACCCCCCAGCGGAAAAATGGCCAAAAAACGGGTGCGCTATAACCTTGGGGGGAGGGGCTGGCCAACTTCGTCCGCCGGAATCGGAACGGGGCGAGACTTTGCGAGCAGCCTCCGCGTGCCAAAAATAGGGCGCGGTCACAGCCGCGCCCAAAAATAACCCACCGAAGGTCGGCGCGCCCAAACCCCCCAGCGGAAAAATGGCCAAAAAACGGGTGGGCTATAGCCTTGGGGGTAGGGGCTGGCCCACTTCGTTCGCCGGACTCGGAATGGGGCGAGACTTTGCGAGCGGCCTCCGCATGCAAAAAATAGGCTGCGGGCACAGCTACGACCAAAAATAACCAAACCCTCCAGCGGAAAAATGGCCAAAAAACGGGTTCGCTATAGCCTTGGGGGGAGGGGCTGGCCAACTTCGTCCGCCGGACTCGGAATGGGACGAGACTTTGCGAGCGACCTCCGCGTGACAAAAATAGGCAGCAGGCACAGCCGCGCCCAAAAATAACCCCCCGAAGGTCGGCGCATCCAAACCGCCCAGCGGAAAAATGGCCAAAAAACAGGTGCGCTATAGCCTTGGGGGGAGGGGCTGGCCAACTTCGTCTGCCGGACTCAGAATGGGATGAGACTTTGCGAGCGGCCTCCGCGTACCAAAAATAGGCCGCGGGCACAGCCGCGCCCATAAATAACCCCCCGAAGGTCGACGCGCCCAAACCCCCCAGCGGAAAAATGGCCAAAAAACGGGTGCGCTATAGCCTTGGGGGGAGGGGCTGGTCAACTTCGTCCGCCGGACTCGGAATGGGAAGAGACTTTGCGAGCGGCCTCCGCGTGCCAAAAATAGGCCGCGGGCACAGCCGCGCCCAAAAATAACCCCCCGAAGGTCGGCGCGCCCAAACCCCCCAGCGGAAAAATTGCTAAAAAACGGGTGCGCTATCGCCTTGGGGGGAGGGGCTGGCCGACTTCGTCCGCCGGACTCGGAATAGGGTGGGACTTTGCGAGCGGCCTCCGCGCACCAAAAATAGGCCGCGGACACAGCCGTGCCCAAAAATAAACCCCGAAGGTCGGCGCGCCCAAACCCCCCAGCGTAAAAATGGCCAAAAAACGGGTGCGCTATAGCCTTGGGGGGAGGGGCTGGCCCACTTCGACCGCCGGACTCGGAATGGGGCGAGACTTTGCGAGCGGCCTCCGCGTGCCAAAAATAGGCTGTGGGCACAGCCGCGCCCAAAAATAACCCACCGAAGGTCGGCGCGCCCAAACCCCCCAGCGGAAAAATGGCCAAAAAACGGGTGCGCTATAACCTTGGGGGGAGGGGCTGGCCAACTTCGTCCGCCGGACTCGGAATGGGGCGAGACTTTGCGAGCGGCCTCCGCGTGCCAAAAAATAGGCCGTGGGCACAGCCACGCCAAAAAATAAACCGCGAAGGTCGGCGCTCCCAAACCCCCCAGCGGAAAAATGGCCAAAAAACGGGTGCGCTATAGCCTTGGGGGGAGGGGCTGGTCAACTTCGTCCGCCGGACTCGGAATGGGAAGAGACTTTGCGAGCGGCCTCCGCGTGCCAAAAATAGGCCGCGGGCACAGCCGCGCCCAAAAATAACCCCCCGAAGGTCGGCGCGCCCAAACCCCCCAGCGGAAAAATTGCCAAAAAACGGGTGCGCTATCGCCTTGGGGGGAGGGGCTGGCCAACTTCGTCCGCCGGACTCGGAATGGGGCGAGACTTTGCGAGCGGCCTCCGCGCACCAAAAATAGGCCGCGGGCACAGCCGTGCCCAAAAATAAACCCCGAAGGTCGGCGCGCCCAAACCCCCCAGCGTAAAAATGGCCAAAAAACGGGTGCGCTATAGCCTTGGGGGGAGGGGCTGGCCCACTTCGACCGCCGGACTCGGAATGGGGCGAGACTTTGCGAGCGGCCTCCGCGTGCCAAAAATAGGCTGTGGGCACAGCAGCGCCCAAAAATAACCCACCGAAGGTCGGCGCGCCCAAACCCCCCAGCGGAAAAATGGCCAAAAAACGGGTGGGCTATAGCCTTGGGGGTAGGGGCTGGCCCACTTCGTCCGCCGGACTCGGAATGGGGCGAGACTTTGCGAGTGGCCTCCGCGTGCAAAAAATAGGCCGCGGGCACTGCTTTGCCCGAAAATAACCAAACCCTCCAGCGAAAAAATGTCCAAAAAACGGTTGCGCTATAGCCTTGGGGGGAGGGGCTGGCCAACTTCGTCCGCTGGACTCGGAATGGCGCGAGACTTTACGAGCGGCCTCCGCGTGCCAAAAATAGGCCGCGGGAACAGCCGCACCCAAAAATAACTGCCCGAAGGCCAGAGCGCCAAGTTCGTCCAGCGGAAAAAGGCCACAAAAACGGGTGGGCTATAGCCTTGGGTTGTGGGGCTGGCAAACTTCGTCCGCCGGACTCGGAATGGCGCGAGTCTTTGCGAGGGCCCTCCGTGTGCCAAAAATAGGCTGCGGGCACAGCCGTACCCAAAAATAACCGCCCGAAGGCCGGAGCGCCAAGTTCGTCCAGCGGAAAAAGGCCACAAAAACGGGTGGGCTATAGCCTTGGGTTGTGGGGCTGGCAAATTTCGTCCGCCGGACTCGGAATGGCGCGAGTCTTTGCGAGGGCCCTCCGTGTGCCAAAAATAGGTTGCGGGCACAGCCATACCCAAAAATAACTGCCCGAAGGCCGGGGCGCCAAGTTCGTCCAGCGGAAAAAGGCCACAAAAACGGGTGGGCTATAGCCTTGGGGGGTGGGGCTGGCCAATTTTGTCCGGCGGACTCGGAATGGCGCGAGACTTTGCGAGGGTCCTCCGTGTACCAAAAATAGGCTACGGGCTCAGCCGTGCCCAAAAATAACCGCCCGAAGGCCGGGGCGCCAAGTTCGTCCAGCGGAAAAAGGCCACAAAAACGGGTGGGCTATAGCCTTGGGGGGTGGGGCTGGCCAACTTTGTCCGCCGGACACGGAATAGCGCGAGAGTTTGCGAGGGGCCTCCGTGTACCAAAAATAGGCCGCGGACACAGCCGCGTCCAAAAATGACCGCCCGAAGGCCGGGGCGCCAAGTTCGTCCAGCGGAAAAAGGCCACAAAAACGGGTGGGCTATAGCCTTGGGGGGTGGGTCTGGCCAATTTTGTCCGCCGGACTCGGAATGGCGCGAGACTTTGCGAGGGGCCTCCGTGTACCGAAAATAGGCCGCAGGCACAGCCGCGTCCAAAAATAACCGCCCGAAGGCCGGGGCGCCAAGTTCGTCCAGAGGAAAGAGGCCACAAAAACGGGTGGGCTATAGCCTTAGGGGGTGGGGCTGGCCAACTTTGTCCGCCGGACACGGAATGGCGCGAGACTTTGCGAGGGGCCTCCGTGTGCCAAAAATAGGCCGCGGGCACAGCCGCGTCCAAAAATGACCGCCCGAAGGCCAGGGCGCCAAGTTCGTCCAGCGGAAAAAGGCCACAAAAACGGGTGGGCTATACCCTTGGGAGGTGGGGCTGGCCAACTTTGTCCGCCGGACTCGGAAAGGCGCGAGACTATGCGAGGGGCCTCTGTGTGCCAAAAATAGGCCACGGCCACAGCCGTACCCAAAAACAACCGCCCGAAGGCCGGGCCGCCAAGTTCGTCCAGCGGAAAAAGGCCACAAAAATGGGTGGGCTATAGCCTTGGGGGGTGGAGCTGGCCCACTTCGTCCGCCGCACTCGGAATGGCGCGGGACTTTGCGAGGGGCCTCCGTGTGCCAAAAATAGGGTGCGGGCACAGCCGCGTCAAAAAATAACCGCCCGAAGGCCGGGGCACCAAATTCGTCCAGAGGAAACAGGCCACAAAAACGGGTGGGCTATAGCCTTGGGGGGTGGGGCTGGCCAACTTTGTCCGGCGGACTCGGAATGGCGTGAGACTTTGCGAGGGTCTCCGTGTGCCAAAAATAGGCTGCGGCCACAGCCGCGCCCAAAAATAACCGCCCGAAGGCCGGGGCGCCAAGTTCGTCCAGCGGAAAAAGGCCACAAAAACGGGTGGGCTATAGCATTGGGGGGTGGGGCTGGCCAATTTTGTCTGCCGGACTCGGAATGGCGCAAGACTTTGCGAGGGGCCTCCCTGTGCCAAAAATAGGCTGCGGGCACAGCCGCGCCCAAAAATAACCCCCCGAAGGCCGGGGCGCCAAGTTCGTCCAGCGGAAAAAGGCCACAAAAATGGGTGGGCTATAGCCTTGGGGGGTGGAGCTGGCCCACTTCGTCCGCCGCACTCGGAATGGCGCGGGACTTTGCGAGGGGCCTCCGTGTGCCAAAAATAGGGTGCGGGCACAGCCGCGTCAAAAAATAACCGCCCGAAGGCCGGGGCACCAAATTCGTCCAGAGGAAACAGGCCACAAAAACGGGTGGGCTATAGCCTTGGGGGGTAGGGCTGGCCAACTTTGTCCGGCGGACTCGGAATGGCGTGAGACTTTGCGAGGGTCTCCGTGTGCCAAAAATAGGCTGCGGGCACAGCCGCGCCCAAAAATAACCGCCCGAAGGCCGGGGCGCCAAGTTCGTCCAGCGGAAAAAGGCCACAAAAACGGGTGGGCTATAGCATTGGGGGGTGGGGCTGGCCAATTTTGTCTGCCGGACTCGGAATGGCGCAAGACTTTGCGAGGGGCCTCCGTGTACCAAAAATAGGCTGCGGGCACAGCCGCGCCCAAAAATAACCCCCCGAAGGCCGGGGCGCCAAGTTCGTCCAGCGGAAAAAGGCCACAAAAACGGGTGGGCTATAGCCTTGGGGGGTGGGGCTGGCCAACTTTGTCCGCCGGACACGGAATGGCGCGAGACTTTACGAGGGGCCTCTGTGTGCCAAAAATAGGCTGCAGGTACAGCCGCGTCCAAAAATGACCGACCGAAGGCCGGGGCGCCAAGTTCGTCCAGCGGAAAAAGGCCACAAAAACGGGTGGGCTATACCCTTGGGAGGTGGGGCTGGCCAATTTTGTCCGGCGGACTCGGAATGGCGCGAGACTTTGCGAGGGGCCTCCGTGTGCCAAAAATAGGCTGCGGACACAGCCGCGCCCCAAAATAACCGCCCGAAGGCCGGGGCGCCAAGTTCGTCCAGCGGAAAAAGGCCACAAAAACGGGTGGGCTATAGCCTTGGGGGGAGGGGCTGGCCAACTTCGTCCGCCGGACTCGGAATGGCGCGAGACTTTGGGAGGGGCCTCCATGTGCCAAAAATAGGCGGCGGGCACAGCCGTGCCCAAAAATAACCGCACGAAGGCCCGGGCGCCAATTTCGTCCAGCGGAAAAAGGCCAGAAAAATGGGTGGGCTATAGCCTTGGGAGGTGGGGCTGGGCAACTTCGTCCGCCGGACTCGGAATGGCGCGAGACTTTGCGAGGGGCCTCCGTGTGCCAAAAATAGGCTGCGAGCACAGCCGTGCACAAAAATAACCGCACGAAGGCCCGGGCGCCAATTTCGTCCAGCGGAAAAAGGCCATAAAAATGGGTGGGCTATAGCCTTGGGAGGTGGGGCTGGCCAACTTCGTCCACCGGACTCGGAATGGCGCGGGACTTTGCGAGGGGTCTCCGTGTGCCAAAAATAGGCTGCGGCCACAGCCGCGCCCAAAAATAACCGCCCGAAGGCCGGGGCGCCAAGTTCGTCCAGCGGAAAAAGGCCACAAAAACGGGTGGGCTATAGCATTGGGGGGTGGGGCTGGCCAATTTTGTCTGCCGGACTCGGAATGGCGCAAGACTTTGCGAGGGGCCTCCCTGTGCCAAAAATAGGCTGCGGGCACAGCCGCACCCAAAAATAACCCCCCGAAGGCCGGGGCGCCAAGTTCGTCCAGCGGAAAAAGGCCACAAAAACGGGTGGGCTATAGCGTTGGGGGGTGGGGCTGGCCAACTTCGTCCGCCGGACTCGGAATGGTGCGAGACTTTGCGAGGGCCCTCCGTATGCCAAAAATATGCCGCGGGAACAGCCGCGTCCAAAAATAACCGCCCGAAGGCCGGGGTGCCAACTACGTCCAGCGGAAAAAGGCCACAAAAACGGGTGGGCTATAGCCTTGGGGGGAGGGGCTGGCCAACTTCGTCCGCCGGACTCGGAATGGCGCGAGACTTTGCGAGGGGCCTCCGTGTGATAAAAATAGGCCGCGGGCACAGCCGATCCCAAAAATAACCGCCCCAAGGCCGGGGCCCCAAGTTCGTCCAGCGGAAAAAGGCCACAAAAACGGGTGGGCTATAGCCTTAGGAGGTGGGGCTGGCCAACTTCGTCCGCCGGACTCGGAATTGCGCGAAACTTTGCGAGGGGCCTCCGTGTACCAAAAATAGGCCGCGGCACAGCCGCGACCAAAAATAACCGCCCGAAGGCCGGGGCGCCAAGTTCGTCCAGCGGAAAAAGGCCACCAAAACGGGTGGGCTATAGACTTGCGGGGTGGGGCTGGCCAACTTCGTTCGCCGGACTCGGAATGGCGCGAGACTTTACGAGGGGCCTCCGTGTGATAAAAATAGGCCACGGGCACAGCCGCGCCCAAAAATAACCTCCCGAAGGCCGGGGCGCCAAGTTCGTCCAGTGGAAAAAGGCCACAAAAACGGATGGGCTATAGCCTTGTGGGTGGGGCTGGCCGACTTCGTCCGACGGACTCGGAATGGCGCCAGACTTTGCTAGGGGTCTCCGTGTGCCAAAAATAGGCCGCGAGCACAGTCGCGCCCAAAAATAACCGCCCGAAGTCCGGGGTGCAAAGTTCGTCCAGCGGAAAAAGGCCACAAAAATGGGTGGGGTATAGCCTTGGGAGGTGGGGCTGGCCCACTTCGTCCGGCGGACTCGGAATGGCGCGATACTTTGCGAGGGGCCTCCGTTTGCCAAAAATAGGCCGCGAGAACAGCCGCGACCAAAAATAACCGCCCGAAGGCTGGGGCGCCAAGTTCGTCCAGCGGAAAAAGGCCACAAAAACGGGTGGGCTACAGCCTTGGGGGGTGGAGCTGGCCGACTTCGTCCGCCGGACTCGGAATGGCGCGAGACTTTGCAAGGCGCCTCCGTGTGACAAAAATAGGCCGCGGGCACAGTCGCGCCAAAAAATACCCACCCGAAGGCCGGGGCGCCAAGTTCGTCCAGCGGTGAAAGGCCACAAAAACGGGTGGGCTATAGCCTTGGCGGGAGGGGCGGGCCAACTTCGTCCGCCGGACTGGGAATGGGGCGAGACTTTGAGAGTGGCCTCCGCGTGCCAAAAACAGGCCGCGGGCACAGCCGCGCCCAAAAATAACCCCCCGATGGTCAGCGCACCCAAACCCCCCAGCGGAAAAATGGCCAAAAAACGGGTGGGCTATAGCCTTGGAGGGAGAGGCTGGCCGACTTCGTCCGCCGGACTCGGAATGGGGCGTGACTTTGCGAGGCGCCTACGTGTGCCAAAAATAGGCTGCGGGCACAGCCGCGCCCAAAACTACCCGCCCGAAGGTCAGCGCGCCCAAACCCCCCAGCGGAAAAATGGCCAAAAAACGGGTGGGCTATAGCCTTGGCGGGAGAGGCTGGCCGACTTCGTCCGCCGGACTCGGAATGGGGCGTGACTTTGCGAGGCGCCTACGTGTGCCAAAAATAGGCTGCGGGCACAGCCGCGCCCAAAAATACCCGCCCGAAGGCTGGGGCGCCAAGTTCGTCCAGCGGTAAAAGGCCACAAAAACGGGTGGGCTATAGCCTTGGGGGATGGGGCTGGCCAACTTCGTCCGCCGGACTCAGAATGGCACAAGACTTTCGAGGCGCCTCCGTGTGCCAAAAATAGGCCGCGGGCACAGCCTCGCACAAAAATACCCGCCCGAAGGACGGGGCGCCAAGTTCGTCCAGCGGAAAAAGGCCACAAAAACAGGTGGGCTATAGACTTGGGGGGTGGGGTAGGCCAACTTCGTCCGCCGGAATCGGAATGGTGCAAGACTTTCGAGGCACCTCCGTGTGCCAAAAATAGGCCGCGGACACAGCCGCGCCCAAAAATACCCGCCCGAAGGTCGGGGCGCCAAGTTCGTCCAGCGGTAAAAGGCCACAAAAACGGGTGGGCTATAGCCTTGGGGGGTGGGGCTGGCCAACATCGTCCGCCGGACTCGGAATGGCCCGAGACGTTGCGAGGCACCTCCGTGTACCAAAAATAGGCCGCGGGCACAGCCGCGCCCAAAAATACCCGCCCGAAGGCCGGGGCGCCAAGTTCGTCCAGCGGAAAAAGGCCACAAAAACGGGTGGGCTATAGCCTTGGGAGGTGGGGCTGGCCCACTTCGTCCGCCGGACTCGGAATGGCGCGATACTTTGCGAGGGGCCTCCGTGTGCCAAAAATAGGCCGCAAGCACAGCCGCGACCAAAAATAACTGCCCGAAGGCCGGGGCGCCAAGTTTGTCCAGCGGAAAAAGTTCACAAAAACGGGTGGGCTATAGCCTTGGGGGGTGGGGCTGGCCAACTTCGTCCGCCGGACTCGGAATGGCGCGAGACTTTGCGAGGGCCCTCCGTATGCCAAAAATAGACAGCGGGAACAGCCGCGCCCAAAAATAACGGCCCGAAGGCCGGGGCGCCAACTTCGTCCAGCGGAAAAAGGCCACAAAAACGAGTGGGCTATAGCCATGAGGGGTTGGGCTGGCCAACTTCGTCCGCCGGACTCGGAATGGCGCGAGACTTTTCAACTGGCCTCTGTGTGCCAAAAATAGGTCGCGGGAACAGCCGCCCCCAAAAATAACCGCCCGAAGGCCGGTGCGCGAACTTCGTCCAGCGGAAAAAGGCCACAAAAACGGGTGGGCTATAGCCTTGGGGGGTGGGGCTGGCCAACTTCGTCCGCCGGACTCGGAATGGCGCGACACTTTGCGAGGGCCCTCCGTATGCCAAAAATAGGCCGCGGGAACAGCCGCGCCCAAAAAGAACCACCCGAAGGCCGGGGCGCCAAGTTCGTCCAGCGGAAAAAGGCCGCAAAAAAGGGTTGGCTATAGCCATGGGGGGTTGGGCTGGCCAACTTCGTCCGCCGGACTCGGAATCGCGCGAGACTTTTCGACTGGCCTCCGTGTGCCAAAAATAGGCAGCGGGAACAGCCGCACCCAAAAATAACCGCCCGAAGGCCGGGGCGCCAACTTCGTCCAGCGGAAAAAGGCCACAAAAACGGGTGGGCTATAGCCTTGGGGGGTGAGGCTGGCCAACTTCGTCCGCCGGACTCGGAATGCCGCGAGACTTTGCGAGGGCCCACCGTATGCCAAAAATAGGCCGCGGGAACAGCCGCGCCCAAAAATAACCACCCGAACGCCGGGGCGCCAACTTCGTCAAGCGGAAAAAGGCCACAAAAACGGGTGGGCTATTGCCATGGGGGGTTGGGCTGGCCAACTTCGTCCGCCGGACTCGGAATAGCGCGAGACTTTGCGAGGGGCCTCCGTGTGCCAAAAAAAGGCCGTGGACACAGCCACGCCCAAAAATAACCGCCTGAAGGCCGGGGCACCAAGTTAGTCCAGCAGAAAAAGGCCACAAAAATGGGTGGGCTATAGCCTTGGGGGGTGGAGCTGGCCAACTTCGTCCGCCGGACTCGGAATGGCGCGAGACTTTGCGAGGGCCCTCCGGGTGCCAAAAATTGGCCGCGGCCACAGCCGCGCCTAAAAATAACTGCCTGACGGCCCGGGCGCCATGTTCGTCCAGCGGAAAAAGGCCACAAACACGGGTGGCCTATAGCCTTGGGAGGTGGGGCTGGCCAACTTCGTCCGCCGGTCTTGGAATGGCGCGAGACTTTGCAAGGGCCCTCCGTGTGCAAAAAAATAGGCCGCGGGCACAGCCGCACCCAGAAATAACCGCCGAAGGCCAGGGCGCCAAGTTCGTCCAGCGGAAAAAGGCCACAAAAACGGGTGGGCTATAGCCTTGGGGGGTGGGGCTGGCCAACTTCGTCCGCCGGACTAGGAATGGCCCGAGACTTTGCGAGGGGCCTCCGTGTGGCAAAAATAGGCCGTGGGCACAGCCGCGCCCAAAAATAACCGCCCGAAGGCTGGGGCGCCAAGTTCGTCCAGCGGAAAAAGGCCACAAAAACGAGTGGGCTATCGCCTTGGGAGGTGTGGCTGGCCAACTTCGTCCGCCGGACTCGGAATGGCGCGAGACTTTGCGAGGGGCCTCCTTGTGCCAAAAATAGGTCGAGGGCACAGCCGCGTACAAAAATAACCCCCCGAAGGCCGGGGCGCCAAGTTCGTCCAGCGGAAAAAGGCCACAAAAACGGGTGGGCTATAGGCTTGGGTGGTGGTGCTGGCCCACTTCGTCCGCCGGACTCGGAATGGCGCGAGACTTTGCGAGGGGTCTCCGTGTGCCAAAAATAGGCCGCGGGCACAGCCGCACCCAAATATAACTGCCCGAAGGCCGGGCCGCCAAGTTCGTCCAGCGGAAAAAGGCCACAAAAATGGGTGGGCTATAGCCTTGGGAGGTGGGGCTGGCCAACTTCGTCCGCCGGACTCGGAATGGCCCGAGACTTTGTGAGGGCCCTCCGTGTACCAAAAATAGGCCGCGGGGACAGCCGTACCCAAAAATAACTGCCCGAAGGCTGGAGCGCCAAGTTCGTCCAGCGGAAAAAGGCCACAAAAACGGGTGGGCTATAGCCTTGGGGGGTGGGGCTGGCCAACTTCGTCCGCCGGACTCGGAATGGCGCGAGACATTGCGAGGGCCCTACGCGTGCTAAAAATAGGCCGCGGACACAGCCGCGTCCAAAAATAACCGCCTGACGGCCGGGGCGCCAAGTTCGTCCAGCGGAAAAAGGCCACTAAAACGGGTGGGCTATAGCCTTGGGGGGTGGGGCTGGCCCACTTTGTCCGCCAGACTCGGAATGGCGCGAGACTTTGCGAGGGGTCTCCGTGTGCCAAAAATAGGCCGCGGGCACAGCCGCACCCAAAAATAACCGCCGAAGGCCGGGGCGCCAAGTTCGTCCAGCGGAAAAAGGCCACAAAAACAGGTGGGCTATAACCTTGGGGGGTGGGGCGGGCCAACTTCGTCCGCCAGACTCGGAATGGTGCGAGACTTTACGAGGGCCCTCCGTGTGCCAAAAATAGGCCACGGGTGCAGTCATACCCAAAAATAACCGCCCGAAGGCCGGGGCGCCAAGTTCATCCAGCGGAAAAAGGCCACAAAAACGGGTGGGCTATATCCTTGGGGGGTGGGGCTGGCCAACGTCGTCCGCCGGAGTCGGAATGGTGGTAGACTTTGTGAGGGGCCTCCGTGTGCCAAAAATAGGCCGCGGGCACAGCCGCGTCCAAAAATATCCGCCCGAAGGCCGGTGCACCAAGTTCGTCCAGCGGAAAAAGGCCACAAAAACGGGTGGGCTATAGCCTTGGGGGGTGGGGATGGCCAACTTCGTCCGCCGGACTCGGAATGGCGCGAGACTTTGCGAGGGGTTTCCGTGTGCCAAAAATAGGCTGCAGACACAGCCGCGCCCAAAAATAACCGCCTGAAGGCCCGGGCGCCAAGTTCGTCCAGCGGAAAAAAGTCAAAAACACGGGTGGCCTATAGCCTTAGGAGGTGGGGCTGGCGAACTTCGTCAGCCGGTCTCGGAATGGCGCGAGACTTTACGAGGTGCGTCCGTGTGCCAAAAATAGGCCGCGGGCATAGCCGCGCCCAAAAATAACCGCCTGAATGCCGGGGCGCCAAGTTCGTCCAGCGGAAAAAGGCCACAAAAACGGGTGGGCTATAGCCTTAGGAGGTGGGGCTGGCCCACTTCGTCCGCCGGACTCGGAATGGTGCGATACTTTGCGAGGGGCCACCGTGTGCCAAAAAAAGGCCGCGAGCACAGCCGCGCCCAAAAATAACCTCCTGAATGCTGGGGCGCGAAGTTCGTCCAGCGGAAAAAGGCCACAAAAACGGGTGGGCTATAGCCTTGGGAGGTGGGGCTGGCCCACTCCGTCCGCCGGACTCGGAATGGCGCGATACTTTACGAGGGGCCTCCGTGTACCAAAAATAGGCCACGGACAGAGCCGCGCCCAAAAACAACCGCCCGAAGGCCGGGTCGCCAAGTTCGTGCAGCGGAAAAATGCCACAAAAACGGGTGGGCTATAGCCTTTGGGGGTGGAGCTGGCCAACTTCGTCCGCCGGACTCAGAATGGCTAGAGCCATTGCGAGGGGCCTCCGTGTGCCAAAAATAGGCTGCGGGCACAGCCGCGTCCAAAAATCACCGCCCGAAGGCCGGGACGCCAACTACGTCCAGCGGAAAAAGGCCACAAAAACGGGTGGGCTATAGCCTTGGGGGGAGGGGCTGGCCCACTTCGTCCGCCGGACTCGGAATGGCGCTAGACTTTGCGAGGGGCCTCCGTGTGATAAAAATAGGCCGCGGGCACAGCCGATCCCAAAAATAACCGCCCGAAGGCCGGGGCGCCAACTACGTCCAGCGGAAAAAGGCCACAAAAACGGGTGGGCTATAGCCTTGGGGGGAGGGGCTGGCCAACTTCGTCCGCCGGACTCGGAATGGCGCTAGACTTTGCGAGGGGCCTCCGTGTGATAAAAATAGGCCGCGGGCACAGCCGATCCCAAAAATAACCGCCCGAAGGCCGGGGCGCCAAGTTCGTCCAGCGGAAAAAGGCCACAAAAACGGGTGGGCTATAGCCTTAGGAGGTGGGGCTGGCCCAATTCGTCCGCCGGACTCGGAATGGTGCGATACTTTGCGAGGGGCCACCGTGTGCCAAAAAAAGGCCGCGAGCACAGCCGCGCCCAAAAATAACCTCCTGAATGCTGGGGCGCCAAGTTTGTGCAGCGGAAAAAGGCCACAAAAACGGGTGGGCTATAGCCTTGGGAGGTGGGGCTGGCCCACTCCGTCCGCCGGACTCGGAATGGCGCGATACTTTACGAGGGGCCTCCGTGTACCAAAAATAGGCCGCGGACACAGCCGCGTCCAAAAACAACCGCCCGAAGGCCGGGTCGCCAAGTTCGTGCAGCGGAAAAAGGCCACAAAAACGGGTGGGCTATAGCCTTGGGGGGTGGGTCTGGCCAATTTTGTCCGCCGGACTCGGAATGGTGCGAGACTTTGCGAGGGGCCTCCGTGTGCCAAAAATAGGCCGCGGGAACAGCCGCGTCCAAAAATCACCGCCCGAAGGCCGGGACGCCAACTTCGTCCAGCGGAAAAAGGCCACAAAAACGGGTGGGCTATAGCCTTGGGGGGTGGAGCTGGCCAACTTCGTCCGCCGGACTCGGAATGGCGCGAGCCTTTGCGAGGGGCCTCCGTGTGCCAAAAATAGGCCACGGGCACAGCCGCGACCAAAAATAACCGCCCGAAGGCCGGGGCGCCAAGTTCGTCCAGCGGAAAAAGGCCACAAAAACGGGTGGGCTATAGCCATGGGGGGTTGGGATGGCCAACTTCGTCCGCCGGACTCGGAATGGCGCGAGACTTTTCGACTGGCCTCCGTGTGCCAAAAATAGGCCGCGGGAACAGCCGCCCCCAAAAATAACCATCCGAAGGCTGGGGCGCCAACTTCGTCCAGCGGAAAAAGGCCACAAAAACGGGTGGGCTATAGCCTTGGGGGGTGGGGCTGGCCCACTTCGTCCGCCGGACTCGGAATGGCGCGAGACTTTGCGAGGGCCCTCCGTATTCCAAAAATATGCCGCGGGAACAGCTGCACCCAAAAATAACCGCCCGAAGGCCGGGGCGCCAACTACGTCCAGCGGAAAAAGGCCACAAAAACGGGTGGGCTATAGCCTTGGGGGGAGGGGCTGGCCAACTTCGTCCGCCGGACTCGGAATGGCGCGAGACTTTGCGAGGGGCCTCCGTGTGATAAAAATAGGCCGCGGGCACAGCCGATCCCAAAAATAACCGCCCGAAGGCCGGGGCGCCAAGTTCGTCCAGCGGAAAAAGGCCACAAAAACGGGTGGGCTATAGCCTTAGGAGGTGGGGCTGGCCCACTTCGTCCGCCGGACTCGGAATGGTGCGATACCTTGCGAGGGGCCACCGTGTGCCAAAAATAGGCCGTGAGCACAGCCGCGCTCAAAAATAACCTCGTGAATGCCGGGGCGCCAAGTTCGTCCAGCGGAAAAAGGCCACAAAAACGGGTGGGCTATAGCCTTGGGAGGTGGGGCTGGCCCACTTCGGCCGCCGGACTCGGAATGGCGCGATACTTTACGAGGGACCTCCGTGTACCAAAAATAGGCCGCGGACACAGCCGCGCCCAAAAACAACCGCCCGAAGGCCGGGTCGCCAAGTTCGTGCAGCGGAAAAAGGCCACAAAAACGGGTGGGCTATAGCCTTGGGGGGTGGGTCTGGCCAACTTTGTCCGGCGGACTCGGAATGGCGCGAGACTTTGCGAGGGTCTCCGTGTGCCAAAAGTAGGCTGCGGGCACAGCCGCGCCCAAAAATAACCACCCGAAGGCCGGGGCGCCAAGTTCGTCCAGCGGAAAAAGGCCACAAAAACGGGTGGGCTATAGCCTTGGGAGGTGGGGCTGGCCCACTCCGTCCGCCGGACTCGGAATGGCGCGATACTTTACGAGGGGCCTCCGTGTACCAAAAATAGGCTGCGGACACAGCCGCGCCCAAAAACAACCACCCGAAGGCCGGGTCGCCAAGTTCGTGCAGCGGAAAAAGGCCACAAAAACGGGTGGGCTATAGCCTTGGGGGGTGGGTCTGGCCAATTTTGTCCGCCGGACTCGGAATGGCGCGAGACTTTGCGAGGGGCCTCCGTGTGCCAAAAATAGGCCGCGGGCACAGCCGCGTCCAAAAATCACCGCCCGAAGGCCGGGACGCCAACTTCGTCCAGCGGAAAAAGGCCACAAAAACGGGTGGGCTATAGCCTTGCGGGGTGGAGCTGGCCAACTTCGTCCGCCGGACTCGGAATGCCGCGAGACTTTGCGAGGGGCCTCCGTGTGCCAAAAATAGGCCGCGGGCACAGCCGCGACCAAAAATAACCGCCCGAAGGCCGGGGCGCCAAGTTCGTCCAGCGGAAAAAGGCCACAAAAACGGGTGGGCTATAGCCATGGGGGGTTGGGCTGGCCAACTTCGTCCGCCGGACTCGGAATGGCGCGAGCCTTTGCGAGGGCCTCCGTGTGCCAAAAATAGGCCGCAAGAACAGCCGCGCCCAAAAATAACCACCCGAAGGCCGGGGCGCCAACTTCGTCCAGCGGAAAAAGGCCACAAAAACGGGTGGGCTATAGCCTTGGGGGGTGGGGCTGGCCAACTTCGTCCGCCGGACTCGGAATGGCGCGAGACTTTGCGAGGGGCCTCCGTGTGCCAAAAATAGGCCGCGGGAACAGCCGCGCCCAAAAATAACCGCCCGAAGGCCGGGGCGCCAACTACGTCCAGCGGAAAAAGGCCACAAAAACGGGTGGGCTATAGCCTTGGGGGGAGGGGCTGGCCAACTTCGTCCGCCGGACTCGGAATGGCGCGAGACTTTGCGAGGGGCCTCCGTGTGATAAAAATAGGCCGCGGGCACAGCCGATCCCAAAAATAACCGCCCGAAGGCCGGGGCGCCAAGTTCGTCCAGCGGAAAAAGGCCACAAAAACGGGTGGGCTATAGCCTTAGGAGGTGGGGCTGGCCCACTTCGTCCGCCGGACTTGGAATGGTGCGATACTTTGCGAGGGGCCACCGTGTGCCAAAAAAAGGCCGCGAGCACAGCCGCGCCCTAAAATAACCTCCTGAATGCTGGGGCGCCAAGTTAGTCCAGCGGAAAAAGGCCACAAAAACGGGTGGGCTATAGCCTTAGGAGGTGGGGCTGGCCCACTTCGTCCGCCGGACTCGAAATGGTGCGATACCTTGCGAGGGGCCACCGTGTGCCAAAAATAGGCCGTGAGCACAGCCGCGCTCAAAAATAACCTCCTGAATGCCGGGGCGCCAAGTTCGTCCAGCGGAAAAAGGCCACAAAAACGGGTGGGCTATAGCCTTGGGAGGTGGGGCTGGCCCACTTCGTCCGCCGGACTTGGAATGGTGCGATACTTTGCGAGGGGCCACCGTGTGCCAAAAAAAGGCCGCGAGCACAGCCGCGCCCAAAAATAACCTCCTGAATGCTGGGGCGCCAAGTTCGTCCAGCGGAAAAAGGCCACAAAAACGGGTGGGCTATAGCCTTGGGAGGTGGGGCTGGCCCACTCCGTCCGCCGGACTCGGAATGGCGCGATACTTTACGAGGGGCCTCCGTGTACCAAAAATAGGCCGCGGACAGAGCCGCGCCCAAAAACAACCGCCCGAAGGCCGGGTCGCCAACTTCGTCCAGCGGAAAAAGGCCACAAAAACGGGTGGGCTAAGCCTTGGGAGGTGGAGCTGGCCAACTTCGTCCGCCGGACTCGGAATGGCGCCAGCCTTTGCGAGGGGCCTCCGTGTGCCAAAAATAGGCCGCGGGCACAGCCGCGACCAAAAATAACCGCCCGAAGGCCGGGGCGCCAAGTTCGTCCAGCGGAAAAAGGCCACAAAAACGGGTGGGCTATAGCCATGGGCGGTTGGGTTGGCCAACTTCGTCCGCCGGACTCGGAATGGCGCGAGACTTTTCGACTGGCCTCCGTGTGCCAAAAATAGGACGCGGGAACAGCCGCCCCCAAAAATAACCACCCGAAGGCCGGGGCGCCAACTTCGTCCAGCGGAAAAAGGCCACAAAAACGGGTGGGCTATAGCCTTGGGGGGTGGGGCTGGCCCACTTCGTCCGCCGGACTCGGAATGGCGCGAGACTTTGCGAGGGCCCTCCGTATTCCAAAAATATGCCGCGGGAACAGCCGCGCCCAAAAATAACCGCCCGAAGGCCGGGGCGCCAACTACGTCCAGCGGAAAAAGGCCACAAAAACGGGTGGGCTATAGCCTTGGGGGGAGGGGCTGGCCTACTTCGTCCGCCGGACTCGGAATGGCGCGAGACTTTGCGAGGGGCCTCCGTGTGATAAAAATAGGCCGCGGGCACAGCCGATCCGAAAAATAACCGCCCGAAGGCCGGGGCGCCAAGTTCGTCCAGCGGAAAAAGGCCACAAAAACGGGTGGGCTATAGCCTTAGGAGGTGGGGCTGGCCCACTTCGTCCGCCGGACTCGGAATGGTGCGATACTTTGCGAGGGGCCACCGTGTGCCAAAAATAGGCCGCGAGCACAGCCGCGCCCAAAAATAACCTCCTGAATGCCGGGGCGCCAAGTTCGTCCAGCGGAAAAAGGTCACAAAAACGGGTGGGCTATAGCCTTGGGAGGTGGGGCTGGCCCACTTCGGCCGCCGGACTCGGAATGGCGCGATACTTTACGAGGGGCCTCCGTGTACCAAAAATAGGCCGCGGACACAGCCGCGCCCAAAAACAACCGCCCGAAGGCCGGGTCGCCAAGTTCGTGCAGCGGAAAAAGGCCACAAAAACGGGTGGGCTATAGCCTTGGGGGGTGGGTCTGGCCAACTTTTTCCGGCGGACTCGGAATGGCGCGAGACTTTGCGAGGGTCTCCGTGTGCCAAAAATAGGCTGCGGGCACAGCCGCGCCCAAAAATAACCGCCCGAAGGCCGGGGCGCCAAGTTCGTCCAGCGGAAAAAGGCCACAAAAACGGGTGGGCTATAGCCTTGGGAGGTGGGGCTGGCCCACTCAGTCCGCCGGACTCGGAATGGCGCGATACTTTACGAGGGGCCTCCGTGTACCAAAAATAGGCCGCGGACACAGCCGCGCCCAAAAACAACCACCCGAAGGCCGGGTCGCCAAGTTCGTGCAGCGGAAAAAGGCCACAAAAACGGGTGGGCTATAGCCTTGGGGGGTGGGTCTGGCCAATTTTGTCCGCCGGACTCGGAATGGCGCGAGACTTTGCGAGGGGCCTCCGTGTGCCAAAAATAGGCCGCGGGCACAGCCGCGTCCAAAAATCACCGCCCGAAGGCCGGGACGCCAACTTCGTCCAGCGGAAAAAGGCCACAAAAACGGGTGGGCTATAGCCTTGGGGGGTGGAGCTGGCCAACTTCGTCCGCCGGACTCGGAATGGCGCGAGCCTTTGCGAGGGGCCTCCGTGTGCCAAAAATAGGCCGCGGGCACAGCCGCGACCAAAAATAACCGCCCGAAGGCCGGGGCGCCAAGTTCGTCCAGCGGAAAAAGGCCACAAAAACGGGTGGGCTATAGCCATGGGGGGTTGGGCTGGCCAACTTCGTCCGCCGGACTCGGAATGGCGCGAGACTTTTTGACTGGCCTCCGTGTGCCAAAAATAGGCCGCGGGAACAGCCGCGCCCAAAAATAACCGCCCGAAGGCCGGGGCGCCAATTTCGTCCAACGGAAAAAGGCCACAAAAACGGGTGGGCTATAGCCTTGCGGGGTGGGGCAGGCCAACTTCGTTCGCCGGACTCGGAATGGCGCGAGACTTTATGAGGGGCCTCCGTGTGATAAAAATAGGCCGCGGGCACAGCCGCGCCCAAAAATAACCGCCCGAAGGCCGGGGCGCCAAGTTCGTCCAGTGGAAAAAGGCCACAAAAACGGATGGGCTATAGCCTTATGGGTGGGGCTGGCCGACTTCGTCCGCTGGACTCGGAATGGCGCCAGACTTTGCTAGGGGTCTCCGTGTGCCAAAAATAGGCCGCGGGCACAGTCGCGCCCAAAAATAACCGCCCGAAGTCCGGGGTGCAAAGTTCGTCCAGCGGAAAAAGGCCACAAAAATGGGTGGGGTATAGCCTTGGGAGGTGGGGCTGGCCCACTTCGTCCGGCGGACTCGGAATGGCGCGATACTTTGCGAGGGGCCTCCGTGTGCCAAAAATAGGCCGCGAGAACAGCCGCGCCCAAAAATAACCTCCTGAATGCTGGGGCGCCAAGTTCGTCCAGCGGAAAAAGGCCACAAAAACGGGTGGGCTATAGCCTTGGGAGGTGGGGCTGGCCCACTCCGTCCGCCGGACTCGGAATGGCGCGAGACTTTGCGAGGGGCCGCCGTGTGATAAAAATAGGCCGCGGGCACAGCCGATCCCAAAAATAACCGCCCGAAGGCCGGGGCGCCAAGTTCGTCCAGCGGAAAAAGGCCACAAAAACGGGTGGGCTATAGCCTTAGGAGGTGGGGCTGGCCCACTTCGTCCGCCGGACTCGGAATGGTGCGATACTTTGCGAGGGGCCACCGTGTGCCAAAAATAGGCCGCGAGCACAGCCGCGCCCAAAAATAACCGCCCGAAGGCCGGGGCGCCAAGTTCGTCCAGCGGAAAAAGGCCACAAAAACGGGTGGGCTATAGACTTGGGGGGTGGAGCTGGCCAACTTCGTCCGCCGGACTCGGAATGGCGCGAGCCTTTGCGAGGGGCCTCCGTGTGCCAAAAATAGGCCGCGGGAACAGCCGCCCCCAAAAATAACCACCCGAAGGCCGGGGCGCCAACTTCGTCCAGCGGAAAAAGGCCACAAAAACGGGTGGGCTATAGCCTTGGGGGGTGGGGCTGGCCCACTTCGTCCGCCGGACTCGGAATGGCGCGAGACTTTGCGAGGGCCCTCCATATTCCAAAAATATGCCGCGGGAACAGCCGCGCCCAAAAATAACCGCCCGAAGGCCGGGGCGCCAACTACGTCCAGCGGAAAAAGGCCACAAAAACGGGTGGGCTATAGCCTTGGGGGGAGGGGCTGGCCCACTTCGGCCGCCGGACTCGGAATGGCGCGAGACTTTACGAGGGGCCTCCGTGTGATAAAAATAGGCCGCGGGCACAGCCGCGCCCAAAAATAACCGCCCGAAGTCCGGGGTGCAAAGTTCGTCCAGCGGAAAAAGGCCACAAAAATGGGTGGGGTATAGCCTTGGGAGGTGGGGCTGGTCCACTTCGTCCGGCGGACTCGGAATGGCGCGATACTTTGCGAGGGGCCTCCGTGTGCCAAAAATAGGCCGCGAGAACAGCCGCGCCCAAAAATAACCTCCTGAATGCTGGGGCGCCAAGTTCGTCCAGCGGAAAAAGGCCACAAAAACGGGTGGGCTATAGACTTGGGGGGTGGAGCTGGCCAACTTCGTCCGCCGGACTCGGAATGGCGCGAGCCTTTGCGAGGGGCCTCCGTGTGCCAAAAATAGGCCGCGGGCACAGCCGCGACCAAAAATAACCGCCCGAAGGCCGGGGCGCCAAGTTCGTCCAGCGGAAAAAGGCCACAAAAACGGGTGGGCTATAGCCATGGGGGGTTGGGCTGGCCAACTTCGTCCGCCGGACTCGGAATGGCGCGAGACTTTTCGACTGGCCTCCGTGTGCCAAAAATAGGCCGCGGGAACAGCCGCCCCCAAAAATAACCACCCGAAGGCCGGGGCGCCAACTTCGTCCAGCGGAAAAAGGCCACAAAAACGGGTGGGCTATAGCCTTGGGGGGTGGGGCTGGCCCACTTCGTCCGCCGGACTCGGAATGGCGCGAGACTTTGCGAGGGCCCACCATATTCCAAAAATATGCTGCGGGAACAGCCGCGCCCAAAAATAACCGCCCGAAGGCCGGGGCGCCAACTACGTCCAGCGGAAAAAGGCCACAAAAACGGGTGGGCTATAGCCTTGGGGGGAGGGGCTGGCCAACTTCGTCCGCCGGACTCGGAATGGCGCGAGACTTTGCGAGGGGCCTCCGTGTGATAAAAATAGGCCGCGGGCACAGCCGATCCCAAAAATAACCGCCCGAAGGCCGGGGCGCCAAGTTCGTCCAGCGGAAAAAGGCCACAAAAACGGGTGGGCTATAGCCTTAGGAGGTGGGGCTGGCCCACTTCGTCCGGCGGACTCGGAATGGCGCGATACTTTGCGAGGGGCCTCCGTGTGCCAAAAATAGGCCGCGAGAACAGCCGCGCCCAAAAATAACCTCCTGAATGCTGGGGCGCCAAGTTCGTCCAGCGGAAAAAGGCCACAAAAACGGGTGGGCTATAGACTTGGGGGGTGGAGCTGGCCAACTTCGTCCGCCGGACTCGGAATGGCGCGAGCCTTTGCGAGGGGCCTCCGTGTGCCAAAAATAGGCCGCGGGCACAGCCGCGACCAAAAATAACCGCCCGAAGGCCGGGGCGCCAAGTTCGTCCAGCGGAAAAAGGCCACAAAAACGGGTGGGCTATAGCCATGGGGGGTTGGGCTGGCCAACTTCGTCCGCCGGACTCGGAATGGCGCGAGACTTTTTGACTGGCCTCCGCGTGCCAAAAATAGGCTGCGGGAACAGCCGCCCCCAAAAATAACCACCCGAAGGCCGGGGCGCCAACTTCGTCCAGCGGAAAAAGGCCACAAAAACGGGTGGGCTATAGCCTTGGGGGGTGGGGCTGGCCCACTTCGTCCGCCGGACTCGGAATGGCGCGAGACTTTGCGAGGGCCCTCCATATTCCAAAAGTATGCCGCGGGAACAGCCGCGCCCAAAAATAACCGCCCGAAGGCCGGGGCGCCAACTACGTCCAGCGGAAAAAGGCCACAAAAACGGGTGGGCTATAGCCTTGGGGGGAGGGGCTGGCCAACTTCGTCCGCCGGACTCGGAATGGCGCGAGACTTTGCGAGGGGCCTCCGTGTGATAAAAATAGGCCGCGGGCACAGCCGATCCCAAAAATAACCGCCCGAAGGCCGGGGCGCCAAGTTCGTCCAGCGGAAAAAGGCCACAAAAACGGGTGGGCTATAGCCTTAGGAGGTGGGGCTGGCCCACTTCGTCCGCCGGACTCGGAATGGTGCGATACCTTGCGAGGGGCCACCGTGTGCCAAAAATAGGCCGCGAGCACAGCCGCGCCCAAAAATAACCTCCTGAATGCCGGGGCGCCAAGTTCGTCCAGCGGAAAAAGGCCATAAAAACGGGTGGGCTATAGCCTTGGGAGGTGGGGCTGGCCCACTTCGGCCGCCGGACTCGGAATGGCGCGATACTTTACGAGGGGCCTCCGTGTACCAAAAATAGGCCGCGGACACAGCCGCGCCCAAAAACAACCGCCCGAAGGCCGGGTCGCCAAGTTCGTGCAGCGGAAAAAGGCCACAAAAACGGGTGGGCTATAGCCTTGGGGGGTGGGTCTGGCCAACTTTGTCCGGCGGACTCGAAATGGCGCGAGATTTTGCGAGGGTCTCCGTGGGCCAAAAATAGGCTGCGGGCACAGCCGCGCCCAAAAATAACCGCCCGAAGGCCGGGGCGCCAAGTTCGTCCAGCGGAAAAAGGCCACAAAAACGGGTGGGCTATAGCCATGGGGGGTGGGGCTGGCCAACTTCGTCCGCCGGACTCGGAATGGCACGAGACTTTGCGAGGGCCCTCCGTATGCCAAAAATATGCCGCGGGAACAGCCGTGCCCAAAAATAACCGCCCGAAGGCCGGGTCGCCAACTACGTCCAGCGGAAAAAGGCCACAAAAACGGGTGGGCTATAGCCTTGGGGGGAGGGGCTGGCCACCTTCGTCCGCCGGACTCGGAATGGTGCGAGACTTTGCGAGGGGCCTCCGTGTGATAAAAATAGGCCGCGGGCACAGCCGAGCCCAAAAATAACAACCCGAAGGCCGGGGCGCCAAGTTCGTCCAGCGGAAAAAGGCCACAAAAACGGGTGGGCTATAGCCTTGGGGGGTGGGTCTGGCCAACTTTGTCCGGCGGACTCGGAATGGCGCGAGACTTTGCGAGGGTCTCCGTGTGCCAAAAATAGGTGGCGGGCACAGCCGCGCCCAAAAATAACCGCCCGAAGGCCGGGGCGCCAACTACGTCTAGCGGAAAAAGGCCACAAAAACGGGTGGGCTATAGCCTTGGGGAGAGGGGCTGGCCAACTTCGTCCGCCGGACTCGGAATGGCGCGAGACTTTGCGAGGGGCCTCCGTGTGATAAAATTAGGCCGCGGGCACAGCCGATCCCAAAAATAACCGCCCGAAGGCAGGGGTGCCAAGTTCGTCCAGCGGAAAAAGGCCACAAAAACGGGTGGGCTATAGCCTTGGGGGGTGGAGCTGGCCAACTTCGTCCGCCGGACTCAGAATGGCGCGAGCCTTTGCGAGGGGCCTCCGTGTGCCAAAAATAGGCCGCGGGCACAGCCGCGACCAAAAATAACCGCCCGAAGGCCGGGGCGCCAAGTTCGTCCAGCGGAAAAAGGCCACAAAAACGGGTGGGCTATAGCCTTGGGAGGTGGGGCTGGCCCACTTCGTCCGCCGGACTCGGAATGGCACGAGACTTTGCGAGGGGCCTCTGTGCACCAAAAATAGGCCGCGGGCACAGCCGCGCCAAAAAATAACCGCCCGAAGGCCGGGGCGCCAAGTTCGTCCAGCGGAAAAAGGCCACAAAAACGGGTGGGCTATAGCCTTGGGGGTGGGGCTGGCCGACTTCGTCCGCCGGACTCGGAATGGCGCGAGACTTTGCTAGGGGCCTCCGTGTGCCAAAAATAGGCCGCGGGCACAGTCGCGCCCAAAAATAACCGCCCGAAGGCCGGGCCACCAAGTTTGTCCAGCGGAAAAAGTTCACAAAAACGGGTGGGCTATAGCCTTGGGGGGTGGGGCTGGCCCACTTCGTCCGCCAGACTCGGAATGGCGCGAGACTTTGCGAGGGCCCTCTGTATGCCAAAACTAGACAGCGGGAACAGCCGCGCCCAAAAATAACCGCCCGAAGGCCGGGGCGCCAACTTCGTCCAGCGGAAAAAGGCCACAAAAACGGGTGGGCTATAGCCTTGGGGGGTGGGGCTGGCCAACTTCGTCCGCCGGACTCGGAATGGTGCAAGACTTTGCGAGGGACCTCCGTGTGAAAAAAATAGGCCACGGGCACAGCCGCGCCTAAAAATAACCGCCCAAAGGCCGGGGCGCCAAGTTCGTCCAGCGGAAAAAGGCCACAAAAACGGGTGGGCTATAGCCTTGGGAGGTGGGGCTGGCCCACTTCGTCCGCCGGACTCGGAAAGGCGCAAGACTTTGCGAGGGGCCTCTATGTGCCAAAAATAGGCCACGGCCACAGCCGCGCCCAAAAATAACCGCCCGAAGGCCGGGCCGCCAAGTTCGTCCAGCGGAAAAAGGCCACAAAAACGGGTGGGCTATAGCCTTGGGGAGTGGGGCTGGCCAACTTCGTCCGCCGGACTCGGAATGGCGCGAGACTTTGCGAGGGCCCTCCGTATGCCAAAAATATGCCGCGGGAACAGCCGCGCCCAAAAATAACCGCCCGAAGGCCGGGGCGCCAACTACGTCCAGCGGAAAAAGGCCACAAAAACGGGTGGGCTATAGCCTTGGGGGGATGGGCTGGCCAACTTCGTCCGCCGGACTCGGAATGGCGCGAGACTTTGCGAGGGGCCGCCGTGTGATAAAAATAGGCCGCGGGCACAACCTATCCCAAAAAAAACCGCCCGAAGGCCGGGGCGCCAAGTTCGTCCAGCGGAAAAAGGCCACAAAAACGGGTGGGCTATAGCCTTAGGAGGTGGGGCTGGCCCACTTCGTCCGCCGGACTCGGAATGGTGCGATACTTTGCGAGGGGCCACCGTGTGCCAAAAATAGGCCGCGAGCACAGCCGCGCCCAAAAATAACCGCCCGAAGGCCGGGGCGCCAAGTTCGTCCAGCGGAAAAAGGCCACAAAAACGGGTGGGCTATAGCCTTGGGGGGTGGGGCTGGCCGACTTCGTCCGCCGGACTCGGAATGGCGCGAGACTTTGCGAGGGGCCTCCGTGTGCCAAAAACAGGCCGCGAGCACAGCCGCGCCCAAAAATAACCGCCCGAAGGCCTAGGCGCCAAGTTCGTCCAGCGGAAAAAGGTCACAAAAACGGGTGGGCTATAGCCATGGGGGTTGGGCTGGCCAACTTCGTCCGCCGGACTCGGAATGGCGCGAGACTTTTTGACTGGCCTCCGTGTACCAAAAATAGGCCGCGGGAACAGCCGCCCCCAAAAATAACCGCCCGAAGGCCGGGGCGCCAACTTCGTCCAGCGGAAAAAGGCCACAAAAACGGGTGGGCTATAGCCTTGGGGGGTGGGGCTGGCCCACTTCGTCCGCCGGACTCGGAATGGCGCGAGACTTTGCGAGGGCCCTCCATATTCCAAAAATATGCCGCGGGAACAGCCGCGCCCAAAAATAACCGCCCGAAGGCCGGGGCGCCAACTACGTCCAGCGGAAAAAGGCCACAAAAACGGGTGGGCTATAGACTTCGGGGGAGGGGCTGGCCAACTTCGTCCGCCGGACTCGGAATGGCGCGAGACTTTGCGAGGGGCCTCCGTGTGATAAAAATAGGCCGCGGGCACAGCCGATCCCAAAAATAACCGCCCGAAGGCCGGGGCGCCAAGTTCGTCCAGCGGAAAAAGGCCACAAAAACGGGTGGGCTATAGCCTTAGGAGGTGGGGCTGGCCCACTTCGTCCGCCGGACTCGGAATGGTGCGATACCTTGCGAGGGGCCACCGTGTGCCAAAAATAGGCCGCGAGCACAGCCGCGCCCAAAAATAACCTCCTGAATGCCGGGGCGCCAAGTTCGTCCAGCGAAAAAGGCCACAAAAACGGGTGGGCTATAGCCTTGGGAGGTGGGGCTGGCCCACTTCGGCCGCCGGACTCGGAATGGCGCGATACTTTACGAGGGGCCTCCATGTACCAAAAATAGGCCGCGGACACAGCCGCGCCCAAAAACAACCGCCCGAAGGCCGGGTCGCCAAGTTCGTGCAGCGGAAAAAGGCCACAAAAACGGGTGGGCTATAGCCTTGGGGGGTGGGTCTGGCCAACTTTGTCCGGCGGACTCGAAATGGCGCGAGATTTTGCGAGGGTCTCCGTGGGCCAAAAATAGGCTGCGGACACAGCCGCGCCCAAAAATAACCGCCCGAAGGCCGGGGCGCCAAGTTCGTCCAGCGGAAAAAGGCCACAAAAACGGGTGGGCTATAGCCATGGGGGGTGGGGCTGGCCAACTTCGTCCGCCGGACTCGGAATGGCACGAGACTTTGCGAGGGCCCTCCGTATGCCAAAAATATGCCGCGGGAACAGCCGCGCCCAAAAATAACCGCCCGAAGGCCGGGTCGCCAACTACGTCCAGCGGAAAAAGGCCACAAAAACGGGTGGGCTATAGCCTTGGGGGGAGGGGCTGGCCACCTTCGTCCGCCGGACTCGGAATGGTGCGAGACTTTGTGAGGGGCCTCCGTGTGATAAAAATAGGCCGCGGGCACAGCCGAGCCCAAAAATAACAACCCGAAGGCCGGGGCGCCAAGTTCGTCCAGCGGAAAAAGGCCACAAAAACGGGTGGGCTATAGCCTTGGGGGGTGGGTCTGGCCAACTTTGTCCGGCGGACTCGGAATGGCGCGAGACTTTGCGAGGGTCTCCGTGTGCCAAAAATAGGTGGCGGGCACAGCCGCGCCCAAAAATAACCGCCCGAAGGCCGGGGCGCCAACTACGTCTAGCGGAAAAAGGCCACAAAAACGGGTGGGCTATAGCCTTGGGGAGAGGGGCTGGCCAACTTCGTCCGCCGGACTCGGAATGGCGCGAGACTTTGCGAGGGGCCTCCGTGTGATAAAATTAGGCTGCGGGCACAGCCGATCCCAAAAATAACCGCCCGAAGGCAGGGGTGCCAAGTTCGTCCAGCGGAAAAAGGCCACAAAAACGGGTGGGCTATAGCCTTGGGGGGTGGAGCTGGCCAACTTCGTCCGCCGGACTCAGAATGGCGCGAGCCTTTGCGAGGGGCCTCCGTGTGCCAAAAATAGGCCGCGGGCACAGCCGCGACCAAAAATAACCGCCCGAAGGCCGGGGCGCCAAGTTCGTCCAGCGGAAAAAGGCCACAAAAACGGGTGGGCTATAGCCTTGGGAGGTGGGGCGGGCCCACTTCGTCCGCCGGACTCGGAATGGCACGAGACTTTGCGAGGGGCCTCTGTGCACCAAAAATAGGCCGTGGGCACAGCCGCGCACAAAAATAACCGCCCGAAGGCCGGGGCGCCAAGTTCGTCCAGCGGAAAAAGGCCACAAAAACGGATGGGCTATAGCCTTGGGGGTGGGGCTGGCCGACTTCGTCCGCCGGACTCGGAATGGCGCGAGACTTTGCTAGGGGCCTCCGTGTGCCAAAAATAGGCCGCGGGCACAGTCGCGCCCAAAAATAACCGCCCGAAGGCCGGGCCACCAAGTTTGTCCAGCGGAAAAAGTTCACAAAAACGGGTGGGCTATAGCCTTGGGGGGTGGGGCTGGCCCACTTCGTCCGCCAGACTCGGAATGGCGCGAGACTTTGCGAGGGCCCTCTGTATGCCAAAACTAGACAGCGGGAACAGCCGCGCCCAAAAATAACCGCCCGAAGGCCGGGGCGCCAACTTCGTCCAGCGGAAAAAGGCCACAAAAACGGGTGGGCTATAGCCTTCGGGGGTGGGGCTGGCCAACTTCGTCCGCCGGGCTAGGAATGGCGTGAGACTTTGCGAGGGTCTCCGTGTGCCAAAAATAGGCTGCGGGCACAGCCGCGCCCAAAAATAACCGCACGAAGGCCCGGGCGCCAATTTCGTCCAGGGGAAAAAGGCCATAAAAATGGGTGGGCTATAGCCTTGGGAGGTGGGGCTGGCCAACTTCGTCCGCCGGACTCGGAATGGCGCGAGACTTTTCGACTGGCCTCCGCGTGCAAAAAATAGGCCGCGGGAACAGCCGACCCCAAAAATAACCACCTGAAGGCCGGGGCGCCAACTTCGTCCAGCGTAAAAAGGCCACAAAAACGGGTGGGCTATAGCCTTGGGGGGTGGGGCTGGCCAACTTCGTCTGCCGGAATCGGAATGGCGCGAGACTTTTCGAGGGGCCTCCGTGGGCTAAAAATAGGCCACGGGCAGAGCCGTGCCCAAAAATAACCGCCCGAAGGCCGGGGCGCCAAGTTCGTCCAGCGGAAAAAGGCCACAAAAACGGGTGGGCTATAGCCTTGGGGGGTGGGGCGGGCCCACGTCGTCCGCCGGACTCGGAATGGTGAGATACTTTGCGAGGGGCCACCGTGTGGCAGAAATGGGCCGCGAGCACAGCCGCGCCCAAAAATAACCGCCCGAAGGCCGGGGCGCCAACTACGTCCAGCGGAAAAAGGCCACAAAAACGGGTGGGCTATAGCCATGGGGGGTTGGGCTGGCCAACTTCGTCCGCCGGACTCGGAATGGCGCGAGACTTTTCGACTGGCCTCCGTGTGCCAAAAATAGGCCGCGGGCACAGCCGTACCCAAAAATAACCGCCCGAAGGCCAGGGCGCCAAGTTCGTCCAGCGGAAAAAGGCCACAAAAACGGGTGGGCTATAGCCTTGGGAGGTGGGGCTGGCCAACTTCGTCTGCCGGAATCGGAATGGCGCGAGACTTTTCGAGGGGCCTCCGTGGGCTAAAAATAGGCCACGGGCAGAGCCGTGCCCAAAAATAACCGCCCGAAGGCCGGGGCGCCAAGTTCGTCCAGCGGAAAAAGGCCACAAAAACGGGTGGGCTATAGCCTTGGGGGGTGGGGCGGGCCAACTTCGTCCGCCGGACTCGGAATGGCGCGATACTTTGCGAGGGCCCTCCGTGTGCCAAAAATAGGCCGCGGGCACAGCCGCGCCCAAAAATTACCGCCCGAAGGCCGGGGCGCCACGATCGTCCAGCGGAAAAAGGCCACAAAAACGGGTGGGCTATAGCCTCGGGGGGTGGGGTTGGCCCACTTCGTCCGCCGGACTCGGAATGGCGCGAGACTTTGCGAGGGCCCTCCGTGTGCCAAAAATAGGCCGCGGGCACAGCCGCGCCCAAAAAAAACCGCCCGAAGGCCGGGGCGCCAAGTTCGTCCAGCGGAAAAAGGCCACAAAAACGGGTGGGCTATAGCCTTGGGGGGTGGGGCGGGCCATCTTCGTCCGCCGGACTCGGAATGGCGCGATACTTTGCGAGGGCCCTCCGTGTGCCAAAAATAGGCCGCGGGCACAGCCGCGCCCAAAAATTACTGCCCGAAGGCCGGGGCGCCACGATCGTCCAGCGGAAAAAGGCCACAAAAACGGGTGGGCTATAGCCTTGGGGTGTGGGGTTGGCCCACTTCGTCCGCCGGACTCGGAATGGCGCGAGACTTTGCGAGGGCCCTCCGTGTGCCAAAAATAGGCCGCGGGCACAGCCGCGCCCAAAAAAAACCGCCCGAAGGCCGGGGCGCCAAGTTCGTCCAGCGGAAAAAGGCCACAAAAACGGGTGGGCTATAGCCTTGGGGGGTGGGGCGGGCCAACTTCGTCCGCCGGACTCGGAATGGCGCGATACTTTGCGAGGGCCCTCCGTGTGCCAAAAATAGGCCGCGGGCACAGCCGCGCCCAAAAATAACCGCCCGAAGGCCGGGGCGCCAAGTTTGTCCAGCGGAAAAGGGACACAAAAACGGGTGGGCTATAGAATTGGGAGGTGGGGCTGGCCAACTTCGTCCGCCGGACTCGGAATGGCGCGAGACTTTATGAGGGCCCTCCGTGTGCGAAAAAATAGGCCGCAGGCACAGCCGTAACCAAAAATAACCGCCGAAGGCCGGGCCGCCAAGTTCGGCCAGCGGAAAAAGGCCACAAAAACGGGTGGGCTATAGCCTTGGGGGGTGGGGCTGGCCAACTTCGTCCGCCGGACTCGGAATGGTGCGAGACTTTGCGAGGGCCCTCCGTGTGCCAAAAATAGGCCGCGGGCACAGCCACGCCCAAAAATAACCGCCCGAAGGCCGGGGCGCCAAGTTCGTCCAGCGGAAAAAGGCCACAAAAACGGGTGGGCTATAGCCTTGGGGGGTGGGGCTGGCCAACTTCGTCCGCCGGACTCGGAATGGCACGAGACTTTGCGAGGGCCCTCCGTGTGCCAAAAATAGGCCGCAGGCACAGCCGCGGACAAACATAACCGCCCGAAGGCCGGGGCGCCAAGTTCGTCCAGCGGAAAAAGGCCACAAAAACGGGTGGGCTATAGCCTTAGGGGTGGGGCTGGCCAACTTCGTCCGCCGGACTCAAAATGGCGCGAGACTTTACGAGGGCCCTCCGTTAGCCAAAAATAGTCCGCGGGAACAGCCGCGTCTAAAAATAACTGCCCGAAGGCCGGGGCGCCAAGTTCGTCCAGCGGAAAAAGGCCACAACAACGGGTGGGCTATAGCCTTGGGGGGTGGGGATGGCCAACTTCGTCCGCCGTACTCGGAAAGGCGCGAGACTTTCCAAGGGGCCTCCGTATGCCAAAAATAGGCCGCGGGCACAGCCGTGCCAAAAAATAACTGCTTGAAGGCCCGGGCGCCAAGTTCGTCCAGCGGAAAAAGGCCACAAAAACGGGTGGGCTATAGCCTTGGGGGGTGGGGCTGGCCAACTTCGTCCGCCGGACTCGGAATGGCGCGAGCCTTTGCGAGGGGCCTCCATGTGCCAAAAAAAGGCTGCGGGCGCAGCCGCGCCCTAAAATAACCGCCCGAAGGCCGGGGCGCCAAGTTAGTCCAGCGGAAAAAGGCCACAAAAACGGGTGGGCTATAGCCTTGGGGGGTGGCGCTGGCCAACTTCGTCCGCCGGACTCGGAATGGCGCGAGACTTTGCGAGGGCCCTCCGTGTGCCAAAAATATGCTGCGGGCACAGCCGCGCACAAAAATAACCGCATGAAGGCCGGGGCGCCAAGTTCGTCCAGCGGAAAAAGGCCACAAAAACGGGTGGGCTATAGCCTTGGGGGGTGGGGCTGGCCAACTTCGTCTGCCGGACTCGGAATGGCGCGAGCCTTTGCGAGGGGCCTCCGTGTGCCAAAAAAAGGCTGCGGGCACAGCCGCGCCCTAAAATAACCGCCCGAAGGCCGGGGCGCCAAGTTAGTCCAGCGGAAAAAGGCCACAAAAACGGGTGGGCTATAGCCTTGGGGGGTGGCGCTGGCCAACTTCGTCCGCCGGACTCGGAATGGCGCGAGACTTTGCGAGGGCCCTCCGTGTGCCAAAAATAGGCTGCGGGCACAGCCGCGCACAAAAATTACCGCACGAAGGCCGGGGCGCCAAGTTCGTCCAGCGGAAAAAGGCCACAAAAACGGGTGGGCTATAGCCTTGGGGGGTGGGGCTGGCCAACTTCGTCCGCCGGACTCAAAATGGCGCGAGACTTTACGAGACCCCTCCGTTTTCCAAAAATAGGCCGCGGGAACAGCCGCGTCTAAAAATAACTGCCCGAAGGCCGGGACGCCAAGTTTGCCCAGCGGAAAAAGGCCACAAAAACGGGTGGGCTATAGCCTTGGGGGGTGGCGCTGGCCGACTTCGTCCGCCGGACTCGGAATGGCGCGAGACTTTGTGAGGGGCCTCCGTGTGCCAAAAATAGGCCGCGGGAACAGCCGCGTCTAAAAATAACTGCCCGAAGGCCGGGGCGCCAAGTTTGCCCAGCGGAAAAAGGCCACAAAAACGGGTGGGCTATAGCCTTGGGAGGTGGGGCTGGCCGACTTCGTCCGCCGGACTCGGAATGGCGCGAGACTTTGTGAGGGGCCTCCGTGTGCCAACAATAGGCCGTGGGCACAGCCGTCCCCAAAAATAACCGGCTGAATGCCGGGGCGCCAAGTTCGTCCAGCGGAAAAAGGCCACAAAAACGGGTGGGCTATAGCCTTGGGGGGTGGGGCTGGCCAACTTCGTCCGCCGGACTCGGAATGGCGCGAGACTTTGCGAGGGGCCTCCGTGTGATAAAAATAGGCCGCGGGCACAGCCGCGTCCAAAAATAACCGCCCGAAGGCCGGGGCGCCATGTTCGTCCAGCGGAAAAAGGCCACAAAAATGGGTGGGTTATAGCCTTGGGAGGTGGGGCTGGCCCACTTCGTCCGCCGGACTCGGAATGGCGCGATACTTTGCGAGGGGCCTCCGTGTGCCAAAAATAGGCCGCGAGCACAGCCGCGCCCAAAAATAACCGCCCGAAGGCTGGGGCGCCAAGTTCGTGCAGCGTAAAAAGGCAACAAAAACCGGTGGGCTATAGCCTTGCGGGGTGGGGCTGGCCCACTTCGTCCGCCGTACTCGGAATGGCGCGAGACTTTCCGAGGGGCCTCCGTATGCCAAAAATAGGCCGCGGGCACAGCCGCGCCAAAAAATAACTGCTTGAAGGCCCGGGCGCCAAGTTCGACCAGCGGAAAAAGGCCACAAAAACGGGTGGGCTATAGCCTTGGGGGGTGGGGCCGGCCAACTTCGTCCGCCGGACTCGGAATGGCGCGAGCCTTTGCGAGGGGCCTCCGTGTGCCAAAAAAAGGCTGCGGTCGCAGCCGCGCCCTAAAATAACCACCCGAAGGCCGGGGCGCCAAGTTAGTCCAGCGGAAAAAGGCCACAAAAACGGGTGGGCTATAGCCTTGGGGGGTGGGGCTGGCCAAGTTAGTCCAGCGGAAAAAGGCCACAAAAACGGGTGGGCTATAGCCTTGGGGGGTGGGGCTGGCCAACTTCGTCCGCCGGACTCGGAATGGCGCGAGACTTTGCGAGGGCCCTTCGTGTGCCAAAAATAGGCTGCGGGCACAGCCGCGCACAAAAATAACCGCACGAAGGCCGGGGCGCCAAGTTTGTCCAGCGGAAAAAGGCCACAAAAACGGGTGGGCTATAGCCTTGGGGGGTGGGGCTGGCCAACTTCGTCCGCCGGACTCAAAATGGGGCGAGACTTTACGAGGGCCCTCCGTATGCCAAAAATAGGCCGCGGGAACAGCCGCGCCCAAAAATAACCGCCCGAAGGCCGGGGCGCCAACTTCGTCCAGCGGAAAAAGGCCACAAAAACGGGTGGGCTATAGCCTTGGGAGGTGGGGCAGGCCAACTTCGTCCGCCGGACTCGGAATGGCGTGAGACTTTGCGAGGGGCCTCCGTGTGATAAAAATAGGCCGCGGGCACAGCCTTGCCCAAAAATGACCGCCAGAAGTCCGGGGCGCCAAGTTCGTCCAGCGGAAAAATGCCACAAAAACGGGTGGGCTATAGCCTTGGGAGGTGGGGCTGGCCCACTTCGTCCGACGGACTCGGAATGGCGCGATACTTTGCGAGGGGCCTCCGTGTGCCAAAAATAGGCTGCGGGCACAGCCGCGCACAAAAATAACCGGACGAAGGCCGGGGCGCCAAGTTCGTCCAGCGGAAAAAAGGCCACAAAAACGGGTGGGCTATAGCCTTGGGGGGTGGGGCTGCCCAACTTCGTCCGCCGGACTCAAAATGGCGCGAGACTTTACGAGGGCCCTCCGTTTTCCAAAAATAGGCCGCGGGAACAGCCGCGTCAAAAAATAACTGCCCGAATGCCAGGGCGCCAAGTTCGTCCAGCGGAAAAAGGCCACAAAAACGGGTGGGCTATAGCCTTGGGGGGTGGGGCTGGCCAACTTCGTCCGCCGGACTCGGAATGGCGCGAGACTTTGCGAGGGGCCTCCGTGTGATAAAAATAGGCCGCGGGCACAGCCGCGTCCAAAAATAACCGCCCGAAGGCCGGGGCGCCAAGTTCGTCCAGCGGAAAAAGGCCACAAAAATGGGTGGGCTATAGCCTTGGGAGGTGGGGCTGGCCCACTTCGTCCGCCGGACTCGGAATGGCGCGATACATTGCGAGGGGCCTCCGTGTGCCAAAAATAGGCCGCGAGCACAGCCGCGCCCAAAAATAACCGCCCGAAGGCTGGGGCGCCAAGTTCGTGCAGCGTAAAAAGGCAACAAAAACCGGTGGGCTATAGCCTTGCGGGGTGGGGCTGGCCAACTTCGTCCGCCGTACTCGGAATGGCGCGAGACTTTCCGAGGGGCCTCCGTATGCCAAAAATAGGCCGCGGGCACAGCCACGCCAAAAAATAACTGCTTGAAGGCCCGGGCGCCAAGTTCGTCCAGCGGAAAAAGGCCACAAAAACGGGTGGGCTATAGCCTTGGGGGGTGGGGCCGGCCCACTTCGTCCGCCGGACTCGGAATGGCGCGAGCCTTTGCGAGGGGCCTCCGTGTGCCAAAAAAAGGCTGCGGTCGCAGCCGCGCCCTAAAATAACTGCCCGAAGGCCGGGGCGCCAAGTTAGTCCAGCGGAAAAAGGCCACAAAAACGGGTGGGCTATGGCCTTGGGGGGTGGGGCTGGCCAACTTCGTCCGCCGGACTCGGAATGGCACGAGACTTTGCGAGGGCCCTTCGTGTGCCAAAAATAGGCTGCGGGCACAGCCGCGCACAAAAATAACCGCACGAAGGCCGGGGCGCCAAGTTCGTCCAGCGGAAAAAGGCCACAAAAACGGGTGGGCTATAGCCTTGGGGGGTGGGGCTGGCCAACTTCGTCCGCCGGACTCAAAATGGCGCGAGACTTTACGAGGGCCCTCCGTTTCCCAAAAATAGGCCGCGGGAACAGCCGCGTATAAAAATAACTGCCCGAAGGCCGGGGCGCCAAGTTCGTCCAGCGGAAAAAGGCCACAAAAACGGGTGGGCTATAGCCTTGGGAGGTGGGGATGGCCCACTTCGTCCGCCGGACTCGGAATGGGGCGAGACTTTGCGAGGGGCCTCGAGGGGCCAAAAATAAGCCGCGGGCAAAGCCGCGCCCAAAAATAAGCGCCTGAAGGTCGTGGAGCCAAAACCCCCCAGCGGAAAAATGGCCAAAAAACGGGTGGGCTATAGCCTTGGTGGGGGGCGCGGGCGAAGTTCGTCCGCCGGACTCAGAATGGGGCGAGAATTTGCGAGGGGCCTCGGGGTGCCAAAAATAAGCCGCGGGCAAAGCCGCGCCCAAAAATAAGCCCCCGAAGGTCGTGGTGCCAAAAACCCCCAGCCGAAAAATGGCCAAATAACGGGTGGGCTATAGCCTTGGTGGGGGGCGCGTTTGAAGTTCTTCCGCCGGACTCGGAATGGGGCGAGACTTTGCGAGGGGCCTCGGGGTGCCAAAAATAAGCGGCGGGAAAAGCCGCGCCCAAAAATAAGCCCCCGAAGGTCGTGTTGCCAAAACCCGCCAGCGGAAAAATGGCCAAAAAACGGGTGGGCTATGGCCTTGGTGGCGGGCGCGCGCGAAGTTGGTCCGCCGGACTCGGAATGGGGTGAGACTTTGCGAGGGGCCTCGGGGTGCCAAAAATAAGCCGCGGGAAAACCCGCGCCCAAAAATAAGCGCTCGAAGGTCGTGGGGCCAAAACCCTCCAGCGGAAAAATGGCCAAAAAACGGGTGGGCTATAGCCTTGGGCGGGGGCACGGGCGAAGTTCGTCCGCCGGACTCGGAATGGGGCGAGACTTTGCGAGGGGCCTCGGGGTGCCTGAAATAACCACGGGCAAAGCTGCACCCAAAAATAAGCCCCCGAAGGTCGTGGTGCCAAAACCCCCCAGCGGAAAAATGGCCAAAAAACGGGTGGGCTATAGCCTTGGTGGGGGGCGCGGGAGAATTTCGTCTTCCGGACTTGGAATGGGGCAAGACTTTGCGAGGCGTCTCGGCGAGCCAAAAATAATCCGCGGGCAAAGCCGCGTCCAAAAATAAGCGCCCGAAGTTCGTCGTGCCAAAACCCCCCAGCGGAAAAATGGCCAAAAAACGGGTGGGCTATAGCCTTGGTGCGGGGCGCGGGTGAAGTTCGTCCGCCGGACTCAGAATGGGGCGAGACTTGACGACGGGCCTCGGGGTGCCAAAAATAAGCGGCGGGAAAAGCCGCGCCCGAAAATAAGCCCCCGAAGGTCGTGGTACCAAAACCCCCCAGCAGAAAAATGGCCAAAAAACGGGTGGGCTATAGCCTTGGTGCGGGGCGCGGGTGAAGTTCGTCCGCCGGACTCGGAAGGGGGCGAGAATTTGCGAGGGTCCTCGGGGTGCAAAAAATAAGCCGTGGGCAAAGCCGCGTCCAAAAATAAGCGCCCGAAGGTCGGGGTGCCAAAACCCCCCAGCGGAAAAATGGCCAAAAAACGGGTGGCCTATAGCCTTGGTGTGGGGCGCGGGCGAAGTTCGTCCGCCGGAATCGGAATGGGGCGAGACTTTGCGAGGGGCCTCGGGGTGCCAAAAAAGAGCCGTGGGCAAAGCCGCACCCAAAAATAAGCCCCTGAAGGTCGTGGTACCAAAACCCCCCAGCGGAAAAACGGCCAAAAAACGGGTGGGCTATAGCCTTGGTGCGGGGCGCTGGCGAAGTTCGTCCGCCGGACTCGGAATGGAGCGAGACTTTGCGAGGGGCCTCGGGGTGCCAAAAATAAGCCGCGGGTAAAGCCGCGTCCAAAAATAAGCGCCGATGGTCGTGGTGCCAAACCCCCCAGCGGAAAAATGGCAAAAAAACGGGTGGGCTATAGCGTTGGTGGGGGGCGCGGGCGAAGTTCGTCTGCCGGACTCAGAATGGGGCAAGACTTTGCGAGGGGCCTCGGGGTGCCAAAAATAAGCTGCGGGCAAGGCCGCGTCCAAAAATAAGCCCCCGAAGGTCGTGGAGCCAAAACCCCCCAGCGGAAAAATGGCCAAAAAAGGGTGGGCGATAGCCTTGGTGGGGGGCGCGGGCGAAGTTCGTCCACCGGACTCGGAATGGGGCGAGAATTTACGAGGGGCCTCGGGGTGCCAAAAATAAGCCACAGACAAAGCCGCGCCCAAAAATAAGCCCCCGAAGGTCGTGGTGCCAAAAACCCCCAGCCGAAAAATGGCCAAATAACGGGTGGGCTATAGCCTTGGTGGGGGGCGCGGTTGAAGTTTTTCCGCCGGACTCGGAATGGGGCGAGACTTGGCGAGGGGCCTCGGGGTGCCAAAAATAAGCGGCGGGAAAAGGCGCGCCCAAAAATAAGCCCCCGAAGGTCGTGGAGCCAAAACCCCCCAGCGGAAAAATGGCCAAAAAAGGGTGGGCTATAGCCTTGGTGGGGGCGTGAGGCGAGTTCGTCCGCGGACTCGGAATGGGGTGAGACTTTGCGAGGGCTCTCGGGTGCAAAAATAAGCCCCCGAAGGTCGTGATGCCAAAACCCCAGCGGAAAAATGGCCAAAAAGCGGGTGGGCTATAACCTTGGTGGGGGCGCAGGCGAAATTCTTCCGCGGACTCGGAATGGGGCGAGACTTTGCGAGGGCCTCGGGGTGCCAAAAATAAAGCGGCGGGCAAAGCCGCGCCCAAAATAAGCCCCCGAAGAGTCGTGTTGCCAAAACCCCAAGCGGAAAAATGGCCAAAAGCGGGTGGGCTATGGCCTTGGTGGCGGGCGTGGGGGCGATTCAAATCCACCGGACTCGGAATGGGGCGAGACTTTGCGAGGGGCGCCGGGGTGCCAAAAATAAGCCGCGGGCAAACTCGCGCCCAAAGGTCGTGGTGCCAAAACGCCCCAGCGGAAAAATAGCCAAAAAACGGGTGGACTATAGCCTTGGTGGGGGGCGCGGGCGAAGTTCGTCCGCCGGACTCGGAATGGGGCGAGACTTTGCGAGGGGCCTCGGGGTGCCAAAAATAAGCCGTGGGAAAAGCCGCGCCCAAAAATAAGCACCCGAAGGTCGTGGTGCAAAAACCCCCCAGCGGAAAAATGGCCAAAAAACGGGTGGGCTATAGCCTTGGTGGGGGACGCGGGCGAAGTTCGTCCGCCGGACTCGGAATGGGGCGAGACTTTGCGAGGGGCCTCGGGGTGCCAAAAATAAGCCGTGGTCAAAGCCGAGCCCAAAAATAAGAACCCGAAGGTCGTGGTGCCAAAACCCCCCAGCGGAAAAATGGCCAAAAAACGGGTGGGCTATAGCCTTGGTGGGGGGCGCGGGCGAAGTTCGTCCTCCGGACTCGGAATGGGGCGAGACTTTGCGAGGGGCCTCGGGGTGCCAAAATTAAGCCGCGGCAAAGCCGCGCCCAAAAATAAGTGACCGAAGGTCGTGGTGCCAAAACCCCCCAGCGGAAAAATGGCCAAAAAACGGGTGGGCTATAGCCTTAGTGGGGGGCGCGGTCGAAGTTCGTCCGCCGGACTCGGAATGTGGCGAGACTTTGCGAGGGGCCTCGGGGTGCCAAAAATAAGCCGTGGGCAAAGGCGCGCCCAAAAATAAGCCCCCGAAGATCGTGGTGCCAATCCCCCCAGCGGAAAAATAGGCCAAAAAACGGGTGGGCTATAGCCTTGGTGGGGGGCGCGGGCGAAGTTCGTCCGCCGGACTCGGAATGGGGTGAGACTTTGCGAGGGGTCTCGGGGTGCCAAAAATAAGCCACGGGTAAAGCCGCGCCCAAAAATAAGCGCCCGAATGTCGTGGTGCCAAAACCCCCCAGCGGAAAAATGGCCAAAAAACTGGTGGGCTATAGCCTTGGTGGGGGACGCGGGCGAAGATCGTCCGCCGGACTCGGAATGGGGCTAGACTTTGCGAGGGGCCTCGGGGTACCAAAAATAAGCCACGGGAAAAGCCGCGCCCAAAAATAAGCGCCCGAATGTCGTGGTGCCAAAACCCCCCAGCGGAAAAATGGCCAAAAAACGGGTGGGCAATAGCCTTGGTGGGGGGCGCCGTCGAAGCTCGTCCGCCGGACTCGGAATGGGGCGAGACTTTACGAGGGGCCTCGGGGTGCCAAAAATAAGCTACGGGCAAAGCCGCGCCCAAATATAAGCCCCCGAAGGTCGTGGTGCCAAAACCCCCCGGCGGAAAAATAGCCAAAAAACGGGTGGACTATAGCCTTGGTGGGGCGCGTGGCGAGTTAAATCCGCGGACTCGGAATGGGGCGAGACTTCGCGAGGGGCATCGGGGTGCCACAAATAACCCGCGGGCAAAGCCGCGCCCAAAAATAAGCCCCCGAAGGTCGTGGTGCCAAAACCCCAAGCGGAAAAATGGCCAAAAAACGGGTGGGCTATAGCCTTGGTGCGGGGCGCAGGCGAAGTTCGTCCGCCGGACTCGGAATGGGGCGAGACTTTGCGAGGGGCCTCGGAGTGCCAAAAATAAGCCGCGGGCAAAGCCGCGACCAAAAGTAAGCGCCCAAAGGTCGTGGTACCAAAACCCCCCAGCGGAAAAGTAGCTAAAAAACGGGTGGGCTATAGCCTTGGTGGGGGGCGCGGGCGAAGTTCGTCCGCCGGACTCGGAATGGGGTGAGAATTTGCGAGGGGTCTCGGGGTGCCAAAAATAAGCTACGGGAAATGCCGAGCCCAAAAATAAGCCCCCGAAGGTCGTGGTACCAAAACCCCCCAGCGGAAAAATGGCAAAAAAACGGGTGGGCTATAGCCTTGGTGCGGGGCGCGGTCGAACTTCGTCCGCCGGACTCGGAATGTGGCGAGACTTTGCGAGGGGCCTCAGGGTGCCAAAAATAAGCCGCGGGCAAAGGCGCGCCCAAAAAGAAGCCCCCGAAGGTCGTGGTACCAAATCCCCCCAGCGGAAAAATGGCCAAAAAACGGGTGGGCTATAGCGTTGGTGGGGGGGGCGGGCGAAGTTCGTCCGCCGGACTTGGAATGGGGCGAGACTTTACGAGGGGCCTCGGGGTGGCAAAAATAAGCTACGGGAAAAACCGAGCCCAAAAATAAGCCCCCGAAGGTCGTGGTACCAAAACCCCCCAGCGGAAAAATGGCAAAAAAACGGGTGGGCTATAGCCTTGGTGGGGGGCGCGGGCGAATTTCGTCTTCCGGACTTGGAATGGGGCAAGACTTTGCGAGGCACCTCGGCGAGCCAAAAATAATCCGCGGGCAAAGCCGCGTCCAAAAATAAGCGCCCGAAGTTCGTCGTGCCAAAACCCCCCAGCGGAAAAATGGCGAAAAAACGGGTGGGCTATAGCCTTGGTGGGGGGCGAGGCGAATTTAAATCTTCGGACTTGGAATGGGGCGAGACTTTGCGAGGTGGCTCGGTGTGCCTAACATAAGCCGCAGGCAAGGCAAAGCCGCTTCAAAAATAAGCGCCCGAAGTTCGTGGTGCCAAAACCCCAGCGGAAAAATGGCGAAAAAGCGGGTGGGCTATAGCCTTAGTGGGGCGCGAGGCGAAGTTTCGTCCGCGGACTCGGAATGGGCGAGACTTTGGTAGGGCCGTCGGGGTCCCAAAAATATGCCCCGCGGAAAGCCGCGCCCAAAAATAACCGCCCGAAGGTCGTGGTGCCAAAACCCCAAGCGGAAAAATGGCCAAAAAAGCGGGTGAGCTATAGCCTTGGTGGGGGCGCGGGCGGAGTTCGTCCGCGGACTCGGAATGGGGCGAGACTGCGAGGGGCCTCGGGGTGCCAAAAATAAGCCGCGGGCAAAGCCGCGCCCAAAAATAAGCGCCCGAAGCGCGTGGAGCCAAAAACCCCAAGCGCAAAAAAGGCCAAAAGCGGGTGGGCTATAGCCTTGGTGGGCGCGGGTGAAGTTAAAATCCGCGGACTCGGAATGGGGCGAGACTTTGCGAGGGGCCTCGGGTGCCAAAAATAAGCCCAGCGGGCAAAGCCGCGACCAAAATAAGCGCCAAAGGTCGTGGTGCCAAAACCCCAAGCGGAAAAATGGCTAAAAAGCGGGTGGGCTATAGCCTTGGTGGGGGCAGGAGGCGAAGTTCGTCCGCGGACTCGGAATGGGGCGAGACTTTGCGAGGGGGCCTCGGGGTGCCAAAAATAAGCATGGGCAAAGCCGCGCCCAAAATATGCGTGAAGGTCGTGGTGCCAAAACCCCCAGCGGAAAAATGGCCAAAAAGCGGGTGGGCTATAGCCTTGGTAGGGCGCGGCGAAGTTAAATCCGCCGGACTCGGAATGGGGCGAGACTTTGCGAGGGGCCTCGGGGTACCAAAAATAAGCCGCGGGCAAAGCCGCGCCCAAGAATAAGCGCCCGAATATCGTGGTGCCAAAACCCCCCAGCGGAAAAATGGCCAAAAAAATGGGTGGGCTATAGCCTTGGTGGGGGGCGCGGTCGAAGTTCGTCCGCCGGACTCGGAATGGGCCGAGACTTTACGAGGGGCCTCGGGGTGCCAAAACTAAGCTACGGGCAAAGCCGAGCCAAAAATAAGCCCCCGAAGGTCGTGGTACCAAAACCCCCCAGCG
Source organism: Citrus sp. QX-2021 (assembly GCA_030444885.1). NCBI lineage: Eukaryota > Viridiplantae > Streptophyta > Magnoliopsida > Sapindales > Rutaceae > Citrus > Citrus sp. QX-2021. The sequence goes on from JAUJEF010000140.1 coordinate 67,485, forward strand.
GAAAAATGGCAAAAAAACGGGTGGGCTATAGCCTTGGTGGGGGGCGCGGGCGAATTTCGTCTTCCGCACTTGGAAAGGGGCAAGACTTTGCGAGGCGCCTCGGCGAGCCAAAAATAATCCGCGGGCAAAGCCGCGTCCAAAAATAAGCGCCCGAAGTTCGTCGTGCCAAAACCCCCCAGCGGAAAAATGGCCAAAAAACGGGTGGGCTATAGCCTTGGTGGGGGGCGCGGGCGAAGTTCGTCCGCCGGACTCGGAATGGGGCGAGACTTTGCGAGGGGCCTCGGGGTGCCAAAAATAAGCCGCGGGCAAAGCCACGTTCAAAAATAAGCCCCCGAAGATCGTGGTGCCAAAACCCCCCAGCGGAAAAATGGCCAAAAAACAGGTGGGCTATAGCCTTGGCGGGGGGCTGGCGAAGTTTGTCCGCCGGACTCGGAATGGGGCGAGACTTTGCGAGGGGCCTCGGGGTGCCAAAAATAAGCCGCGGGCAAAGCCGTGCCCAAAATTAAGCGCTCGAAGGTCGTGGTGTCAAAACCCCCCAGCGGAAAAATGGCCAAAAAACAGGTGGGCTATAGCCTTGGTGGGGGGCGCGGGCGAAGTTCGTCCGCCGGACTCGGAATGGGGCGAGACTTTGCAAGGGGCCTCGGGGTGCCAAAAATAGGCCGCGGGCAAAGCCGCGCCCAAAAATAAGCGCCCGAATGTCGTGGTGCCAAAACCCGCCAGCGGAAAAATGGCCAAAAAACGGGTGGGCTATAGCCTTGGTGGGGGACGCGGGCGAAGATCGTCCGCCGGACTCGGAATGGGGCTAGACTTTGCGAGGGGCCTCGGGGTACCAAAAATAAGCCACGGGCAAAGCCGCGCCCAAAAATAAGCCCCAAAGGTCGTGGTGCCAAAACCCCAGCGGAAAAATAGCCAAAAGCGGGTGGACTATAGCCTTGGTGGGGCGAAGGGGCGAGTTTCGTCCGCCGGACTCGGAATGGGTCGAGACTTTGCGAGGGGACTCGGGGTGCCAAAAATAAGCCGTGGGCAAAGCCGCGCCCAAAAATAAGCACCCGAAGGTCGTGGTGACAAAACCCACCAGCGGAAAAATGGCCAAAAAACGGGTGGGCTAGAGCCTAGGTGGGGGGCGCGGGCGAGATTAAATCCGCCGGACTCGGAATGTGGCGAGACTTTGCGAGGGGCCTCAGGGTGCCAAAAATAAGCCGCGGGCAAAGGCGCGCCCAAAAAGAAGCCCCCGAAGGTCGTGGTACCAAATCCCCCCAGCGGAAAAATGGCCAAAAAACGGGTGGGCTATAGCGTTGGTGGGGCGCGGGCGAGTTCGTCCGCGGACTCGGAATGGGGCGAGACTTTGCGAGGGCCTCGGGGTGCAAAAATAAGCCGCGGGCAAAGCCGCGCCCAAAAATAAGCCCCGAAGGTCGTGGTGCCAAAACCCCAAGCGGAAAAATGGCCAAAAGCGGGTGGGCTATAGCCTTGTGGGGGGCGCGGGCGAAGTTCGTCTCCGGACTTGGAATGGGGGCGAGACTTTGCGAGGGCCTCGGGGTGCCAAAAATAAGCCTTGGGCAAGCCGCGCCAAAAATAAGCGCCCGAAGTTCGTGGTGCCAAAACCCCCAGCGGAAAAATGGCCAAAAGCGGGTGGGCTATAGCCTTGAGTGGGGGCGTGGCGAATTTAAATCCGCGGACTTGGAATGGGGCGAGACTTTGCGAGGGCCTCGGGGTGCCAAAAATAAGCCATGAGCAAAGCCGCGCCAAAAATAAGCGCCCGAAGTTCGTGGTGCCAAAACCCCCAGCGGAAAAATGGCAAAAAAAAGCGGGTGGGCTATAGCCTTGAGTGGGAAGCGCAGGCGAGGATTTCGTCCGCCGGACTCGGAATGGGGCGAGACTTTGCGAGGGCCTCGGGGTGCCAAAAATAAAGCGCGGGAAAAGCCGCGCCCAAAATAAGCGCCCGAAGGTCGTGGTGCCAAAACCCAGCGGAAAAATGGCCAAAAGCGGGTGGGCTATAGCCTTGGTGGGGCGCAGGCGAGTTCGTCCGCGGACTCGGAATGGGGCGAGACTGCGAGGGCCTCGGGGTGCCAAAAATAAGCCTTGGGCAAAGCCGCGCCCAAAATAAGCGCCCGAAGGTCGTGGTGCCAAAACCCCAGCGGAAAAATGGCCAAAAGCGGGTGGGCTATAGCCTTGGTGGGGGGGGCGTGAGGCGAAGTTAAATCCGCGGACTCGGAATGGGGCGAGACTGCGAGGGGCCTCGGGGTGCCAAAAATAAGCAGCGCGGGCAAAGCCGCGCCCAAAATAAGCGCCCAAAGGTCGTGGTGCCAAAACCCCAGCGGAAAAATGGCTAAAAAAGCGGGTGGGCTATAGCCTTGGTGGGGGCGGAGGCGAAGTTCGTCCGCGGACTCGGAATGGGGCGAGACTTTGCGAGGGGCCTCGGGGTGCCAAAAATAAGCCAGCGGGCAAAAGCAGCGCAAAAAATAAGCGCCCGAAGGTCGTGGTGCCAAAACCCCCAGCTGAAAAATGGCCAAAAAAGCGGGTGGGGTATAGCCTTGGTGGGGCGCGAGGCGAATTAAATCCGCGGACTCGGAATGGGGTGAGACTTTGCGAGGGGTGTCGGGGTGCCAAAAATAAGCCGCGGGCAAAGCCGCGCCCAAGAATAAGCGCCCGAATATCGTGGTGCCAAAACCCCCCAGCGGAAAAATGGCCAAAAAAATGGGTGGGCTATAGCCTTGGTGGGGGGCGCGGTCGAATTTCGTCATCCGGACTCGGAAAGGGCCGAGACTTTGCGAGGCGCCTCGGCGTGCCAAAAATAATCAGCGGGCAAAGCCGCGCCAAAAATAAGCGCCCGAAGGTCGTGGTGCCAAAACCCCTAGCGGAAAATTGCCAAAAAAACGGGTGGGCTATAGCCTTGGTGGGGGGCGCGGGCGAATTTCGTCGCCGGACTGGAATGGGGCGAGACTTGCGCGGGGCCTCGGGGTGCCAAAAATAAGCCGCGGGCAAAGCCGCGCCCAAAAATAAGCGCCCGAAGTCGTGGTGCCAAACCCCCAAGCGGAAAAATGGCCAAAAGCGGGTGGGCTATAGCCTTGGTGGGCGCGGGGCGAGTTCGTCCCCCGGACTCGGAATGGGGCGAGACTTTGCGAGGGACCTCGGGGTGCCAGAAATAAGCCGCGGTCAAAGCCGCACCCAAAAATAAGCGCCCGAAGGTCGTGGTGCCAAAACCCCCCAGCGGAAAAATGGCCAAAAACGGGTGGGCTATAGCCTTGGTGGGAAGCGCGGGCGAGTTAAATCCGCGGACTCGGAATGGGGTGAGACTTTGCGAGGGCCTCGGGTGCCAAAAATAAGCCGCGGGCAAGCCGCGCCAAAAATAAGCGCCCGAAGGTCGTGGTGCCAAAACCCCCAGCGGAAAAATGGCCAAAAAGCGGGTGGGCTATAGCCTTGGTGGGGCGCGGGCGAGATTTCGTCCGCCCGGACTCGGAGTGGGGCGAGACTGGGAGAGGGGCCTCGGGGTGCCAAAAATAAGCTGCGGGCAAAGCCGCGCCCAAAAAATAAGCGCCCGAAGGTCGTGGTGCCAAAACCCCCCAGCGGAAAAATGGCCAAAAAACGGGTGGGCTATAGCCTTGGTGGGGCGCAGGCGAGATTCGTCCGCGGACTCGGAATGGGGCGAGACTTTGCGAGGGGCCTCGGGGTGCCAAAAATAAGCCGCGGGCAAAGCCGCGCCCAAAAATAAGCCCCAAAGGTCGTGGTGCCAAAACCCCAGCGGAAAAATGGCCAAAAGCGGGTGGGCTATAGCCTTGGTGGTAGGGGCGCGAGGCGAGTTCGTCCGCGGACTCGGAATGGGGCGAGACTTTGCGAGAGGGCCTCGGGGTGCAAAAATAAGCCCTTGAGCAAAGCCGCGCCCAAAAATAAGCGCCCGAAGGTCGTGGTGCCAAAACCCCAGCGGAAAAATGGCCAAAAGCGGGTGGGCTATAGCCTTGAGTGGGGCGCGAGGCGAGATTCGTCCGCGGACTCGGAATGGGGCGAGACTTTGCGAGGGCCTCGGGGTGCCAAAAATAAGCCGCGACAAAGCCGCGCCCAAAAAAAGCGCCCAAAGGTCGTGGTGCCAAAACCCCAGCGGAAAAATGGCTAAAAAGCAGGTGGGCTATAGCCTTTGGTGAAGCGCGGGCGAAGTTCGTCCGCCGGACTCGGAATGGGGCGAGACTTTGCGAGGGGCCTCGGGGTGCCAAAAATAAGCCGCGGGCAAACCCGCGCCCAAAAATAAGCGCCCGAAGGTCGTGGTGCCAAAACCCCCCAGCGGAAAAATGGCCAAAAAACGGGTGGGCTATAGCCTTGGTGGGGGGCGCGGGCGAAGTTCGTCCGCCGGACTCGGAATGGGGTGAGACTTTGCAAGGGGCCTCGGGGTGCCAAAAATAAGCCGTGGGCAAAGCCGCGCCCAAAAATAAGCTCCCGAAGGTCCTGGTGCCAAAACCCCCCAGCGGAAAAATGGCCAAAAAACAGGTGGGCTATAGCCTTGGTGGGGGTCGCGGTCGAAGTTCGTCCGCCGGACTCGGAATGTGGCGAGACTTTGCGAGGGGCCTCAGGGTGCCAAAAATAAGCCGCGGGCAAAGCCGCGTCCAAAAATAAGCCCCCGAAGGTCGTGGTGCCAAATCCCCCCAGCGGAAAAATGGCCAAAAAACGGGTGGGCTATAGCCTTGGTGGGGGGCGCGGGCGAGATTAAATCCGCGGACTCGGAATAGGGCGAGACTTTGCGAGGGGCCTCGGGGTGCCAAAAATAAGCTACGGGCAAAGCCGCGCCCAAAAATAAGCGCCCGAAGGTCGTGGTGCCAAATCCCCCAGCGGAAAAATGGCAAAAAAACGGGTGGGCTATAGCCTTGGGGGGGGGCGGGCGAGAGTTAAATCCGCGGACTCGGAATGGGGCGACACTTTGCGAGGGGCCTCGGGGTGCCAAAAATAAGCCGCGGACAAAGCCGTGCCAAAAATAAGCGCCCGAAGTCGTGGTGCCAAAACCCATCAGCGGAAAATGGCCAAAAAGCGGGTGGGCTATAGCCTTGGGGGGGCGCTGGCGATGTTAAATCCGCGGACTCGGAATGGGGCGAGACTTTGCGACGGGCCTCGGGGTGCCAAAAATAAGCCGCGGACAAAGCCGCAGCCAAAAATAAGCTCCCGAAGGTCGTGGTCCCAAAACCCCCCAGCGGAAAAATGGCCAAAAAACGGGTGGGCTATAGCCTTGGTGGGGGGCGCGGGCGAAGTTCGTCCGCCGGACTAGGAATGGGGCGAGACTTTGCGAGGGGCCTCGGTGTACCAAAAATAAGCCGCGGGAAAAGCCGCACCCAAAAATAAGCGCCCGAAGGTCGTGGTGCCAAAACCCCCCAGCGGAAAAATGGCCAAAAAACGGGTGGGCTATAGCCTTGGTGGGGGGCGCGGGCGAAGTTCGTCCGCCGGACTCGGAATGGGGCGAGACTTTGCGAGGGGCCTCGGGGTGCCAAAAATATGCTACGGGAAAAGCCGCGCCCAAAAATAAGCCCCCGAAGGTCGTGGTGCCAAATCCCCCCAGCGGAAAAATGGCCAAAAAACGGGTGGGCTATAGCCTTGGTGGGGGGCGCGGGCGAAGTTCGTCCGCCGGACTCGGAATGGGGCGAGACTTTGCGAGGGGCCTAGGGGTACCAAAAATAAGCCGCGGGCAAAGCCGTGCCCAAAAGTAAGCGCCCGAAGATCACGGTGCAAAATCCCCCAAGCGGAAAAATGGCCAACAAACGGGTGGGCTATAGCCTTGGGGGAAGTGGGCTGGCGATGTTAAATCCGCGGACTCGGAATGGGGCGAGACTGCGAGGGCCTCGGGGTACCAAAAATAAGCCATGGACAAAGCCGCGCCAAAAGAAGCTCCCGAAGGTCGTGGTGCCAAAACCGCCCAGCGGAAAAATGGCCAAAAAAGCGGGTGGGCTATAGCCTTGGTGGGGGCGCGGGCGAGATTAAATCCGCCCGGACTCGGAATGGGGCGAGACTTTGCGAGGGCCTCGGTGTACCAAAAATAAGCATGGGCAAAGCCGCCCAAAAATAAGCGCCCGAAGGTCGTGGTGCCAAAACCCCAGCGGAAAAATGGCCAAAAAGCGGGTGGGCTATAGCCTTGGTGGGTGGCGCTGGCGAATTAAATCCGCGGACTCGGAATGGGGCGAGACTTTGCGAGGGGCCTCCGGGGTGCCAAAAATAAGCCGCTGGGCAAAGCAAACAAAATCGCGCCCAAAGGTCGTGGTGCCAAATCCCCAGCGGAAAAATGGCCAAAAAAGCGGGTGGGCTATAGCCTTGGTAGGGGCGCGGGCGAAGTTCGTCCGCCGGACTCGGAATGGGGCGAGACTTTGCGAGGGGCCTCGGGGTGCCAAAAATATGCTATGGGAAAAGCCGCGCCCAAAAATAAGCCCCCGAAGGTCGTGGTGCCAAATCCCCCCAGCGGAAAAATGGCCAAAAAACGGGTGGGCTATAGCCTTGGTGGGGGGCGCGGGCGAAGTTCGTCCGCCGGACTCGGAATGGGGCGAGACTTTGCGACGGGCCTCGGGGTGCCAAAAATAAGCCGCGGACAAAGCCGTGCCCAAAAATACGCGCCCGAAGGTCGTGGTGCCAAAACCCATCAGCGGAACAATGGCCAAAAAACGGGTGGGCTATGGCCTTGGTGGGGGCCGCGGGCGATGTTCGTCCGCCGGACTCGGAATGGGGCGAGACTGTGCGAGGGGCCTAGGGGTACCAAAAATAAGCCGCGGACAAAGCCGCAGCCAAAAATAAGCTCCCGAAGGTCGTGGTCCCAAAACCCCCCAGCGGAAAAATGGCCAAAAAACGGGTGGGCTATAGCCTTGGTGGGGGGCGCGGGCGAAGTTCGTCCGCCGGACTCGGAATGGGGGGAGACTTTGCGACGGGCCTCGGGGTGCCAAAAATAAGCCGCGGACAAAGCCGCGCCCAAAAATACGCGCCCGAAGGTCGTGGTGCCAAAACCCATCAGCGGAAAAATGGCCAAAAAACGGGTGGGCTATGGCCTTGGTGGGGGGCGCGGGCGATGTTCGTCCGCCGGACTCGGAATGGGGCGAGACTGTGCGAGGGGCCTAGGGGTACCAAAACTAAGCCACGGACAAAGCCGCGGCCAAAAATAAGCGCCCGAAGGTCGTGGTCCCAAAACCCCCCAGCGGAAAAATGGCCAAAAAGCGGGTGGGCTATAGCCTTGGTGGGGGGCGCGGACGAAGTTCGTCCGCCGGACTCGGAATGGGGCGAGACTTTGCGAGGGACCTCGGGGTGCCAAAAATAAGCTACTGGCAAATCCGCGCCCAAAAATAAGCCCCCGAAGGTCGTGGTGCCCAAACCCCTCAGCGGAAAAATGGCCAAAAAACGGGTGGGCTATAGCCTTGGTGGGGGGCGCGGTCGAACTTCGTCCGCCGGACTCGGAATGGGGCGAGACTTTGCGAGGGGCCTCGGGGTGCCAAAAATAAGCCGAGGGCAAACCCGCGACCAAAAGTAAGCGCCCAAAGGTCGTGGTGCCAAAACCCCCCAGCGGAAAAGTAGCTAAAAAACGGGTGGGCTATAGCCTTGGTGGGGCGCGAGGCGAGTTAAATCCGCGGACTCGGAATGGGGCGAGACTTTGCAAGGGGTCTCGGGGTGCCAAAAATAGGCCCTTGAGGCAAAGCCGCGCCAAAAATAAAGCGCCCGAATGTCGTGGTGCCAAAACCGCCAGCGGAAAAATGGCCAAAAAAGCGGGTGGGCTATAGCCTTGAGTGGGGGGGGCGAGGCGAAGATCGTCCGCCGGACTCGGAATGGGGCTAGACTTTGCGAGGGGCCTCGGGGTACCAAAAATAAGCCACGGGCAAAGCCGCGCCCAAAAATAAGCGCCCGAATGTCGTGGTGCCAAAACCCCCCAGCGGAAAAATGGCCAAAAAACGGGTGGGCTATAGCCTTGGTGGGGGGCGCGGGTGAAGTTCGTCCGCCGGACTCGGAATGGGGCGAGACTTTGCGAGGGGCCTCGGGGTGCCAAAAATAAGCCGCGGGCAAAGCCGCGACCAAAAGTAAGCGCCCAAAGGTCATGGTGCCAAAACCCCCCAGCGGAAAAGTAGCTAAAAAACGGGTGGGCTATAGCCTTTGTGGGGGGCAGGAGCGAAGTTCGTCCGCCGGACTCGGAATGGGGTGAGACTTTGCGAGGGGTGTCGGGGTGCCAAAAATAAGCCGCGGGCAAATCCGCGCCCGAATATGGTGGTGCCAAAACCCCCCAGCGGAAATATGGCCAAAAAACGGGTGGGCTATAGCCTTGGTGGGGGGCGCGGTCGAAGTTCGTCCGCCGGACTCGGAATGGGGCGAGACTTTGCGAGGGGCCTCAGGGTGCCAAAAATAAGCCGTGGGCAAAGCCGCGCCCAAAAATAAACACCCGAAGGTCGTGGTGCCAAAACCCCCCAGCGGAAAAATGGCCAAAAAACGGGTGGGCTATAGCCTTGGTGGGGGGCGCGGGCGAAGTTCGTCCGCCGGACTCGGAATGGGACGAGACTTTGCGAGGGGCCTCGGAGTGCCAAAAATAAGCCGCGCGCAAAGCCGCGACCAAAAGTAAGCGCCCAAAGGTCGTTGTGCCAAAACCCCCCAGCGTAAAAGTAGCTAAAAAACGGGTGGGCTATAGCCTTGGTGGGGGGCGCGGGCGAAGTTCGTCCGCCGGACTCGGAATGGGGTGAGACTTTGCGAGGGGTCTCGGGGTGCCAAAAAGAAGCCGCGGGAAAAGCCGCGCCCAAATATAAGCCCCCGAAGGTCGTGGTGCCAAAACCCCCCGGCGGAAAAATAGCCAAAAAACGGGTGGACTGTAGCCTTGGTGGGGGGCGCGGGCGAAGTTCGTCCGCCGGACTCGGAATGGGGCGAGACTTTGCGAGGGGCCTCAGGGTGCTAAAAATAAGCTGCGGGAAAAGCCGCGCCCAAAAATAAGCACCCAAAGGTCGTGGTGCCAAAACCCCCCAGCGGAAAAATGGCCAAAAAACGGGTGGGCTATAGCCTTGGTGGGGGCGCAGGCGAGATTCGTCCGCGGACTCGGAATGGGGCGAGACTGCGAGGGCCTCGGGGTTCCAAAATAAGCCGCGGGCAAAGCCGCGCCCAAAATAAGCACCCGAAGGTCGTGGTGCCAAAACCCCAGCGGAAAAATGGCCAAAAAGCGGGTGGGCTATAGCCTTGGTAGAGGGCGCAGGCGAGTTAAATCCGCGGACTCAGAATGGGGTGAGACTTGCGAGGGGTCTAGGGGTGCCAAAAATAAGCCTTGGAGAAGCCGCGCCCAAATATAAGCGCCCGAAGGTCATGGTGCCAAAACCCCCCGGCGGAAAAATAACCAAAAAACGGGTGGACTATAGCCTTGTTGGGGGGCGCGGGCGACGTTCGTCCGCCGGACACGGAATGGGACGAGACTTTGCGTGGGTCTCGGGGTGCCAAAAATAAGCCGTGGGCAAAGCCGCGCCCAAAAATAAGCACCCGAAGGTCGTTGTGCCAAAACCCCCCAGCGGAAAAATGGCCAAAAGCGGGTGGGCTATAGCCTTGGGGGGGCGCTGAGGCGGGTTCGTCCGCCGGACTCGGAATGGGCCGAGACTTTGCGAGGGGCCTCGGTGTGCCAGCGAAAAGCCGCGGGCAAAGCCGCGACCAAAAGTAAGCGCCCAAAGGTCGTTGTGCCAAAACCCCCCAGCGTAAAAGTAGCTAAAAAACGGGTGGGCTATAGCATTGGTGGGGGGCGCGGGCGAAGTTCGTCCGCCGGACTCGGAATGGGGTGACACTTTGCGAGGGGTCTCGGGGTGCCAAAAAGAAGCCGCGGGAAAAGCCGCGCCCAAATATAAGCCCCCGAAGGTTGTGGTACCAAAACCCCCCGGCGGAAAAATAGCCAAAAAACGGGTGGACTATAGCCTTGGTGGGGGGCGCGGGCGAAGTTCGTCCGCCGGACTCGGAATGGGGCGAGACTTTGCGAGGGGCCTCGGGGTGCCAAAAATAAGCCGCGGGCAAAGCCGCGCCCAAAAATAAGCACCCAAAGGTCGTGGTGCCAAAACCCCCCAGCGGAAAAATGGCCAAAAAACGGGTGGGCTATAGCCTTGGTGGGGGGCGCGGGCGAAGTTCGTCCGCCGGACTCAGAATGGGGCGAGACTTTGCGAGGGGCCTCGGGGTTCCAAAAATAAGCCGCGGGCAAAGCCGCGCCCAAAAATAAGCACCCGAAGGTCGTGGTGCCAAAACCCCCCAGCGGAAAAATGGCCAAAAAACGGGTGGGCTATAGCCTTGGTGGGGGGCGCGGGCGAAGTTGGTCCGCCGGACTCGGAATGGGACGAGACTTTGCGAGGGGCCTCGGAGTGCCAAAAATAAGCCGCGGGAAAAGCCGCGACCAAAAGTAAGCACCCAAAGGTCGTGGTGCCAAAACCCCCCAGCGGAAAAGTAGCTAAAAAACGGGTGGGCTATAGCCTTGGTGGGGGGCGCGGGCGAAGTTCGTCCGCCGGACTCGGAATGGGGTGAGACTTTGCGAGGGGTCTCGGGGTGCCAAAAATAAGCCGCGGGAGAAGCCGCGCCCAAATATAAGCGCCCGAAGGTCATGGTGCCAAAACCCCCCGGCGGAAAAATAGCCAAAAAACGGGTGGACTATAGCCTTGGTGGGGGGCGCGGGCGAAGTTCGTCCGCCGGACTCGGAATGGGGCGAGACTTTGCGAGGGGCCTCGGGGTGCCAAAAATAAGCTACGGGCAAAGCCGCGACCAAAAGTAAGCGCCCAAAGGTCGTGGTGCCAAAACCCCCCAGCGGAAAAGTAGGTAAAAAACGGGTGGGCTATAGCCTTGGTGGGGGGCGCGGGCGAAGTTCGTCCGCCGGACTCGGAATGGGGTGAGACTTTGCGAGGGGTCTCGGGGTGCCAAAAATAAGCCGCGGGCAAAGCCATGCCCAAAAATAAGCGCCCGAATGTCGTGGTGCCAAAACCCCCCAGCGGAAAAATGGCCAAAAAACGGGTGGGCTATAGCCTTGGTGGGGAAGCGCTGTCGGATTAAATCCGCGGACTCGGAATGGGGCGAGACTTTACGAGGGGCCTCGGGGTGCCAAAAATAAGCTACGGGCAAAGCCGCGTCCAAAAATAAGCCCCCGAAGGTCGTGGTTCTAAAACCCCCCAGCGGAAAAATGGCCAAAAAACGGGTGGGCTATAGCCTTGGTGGGGGGTGCGGACGAAGTTCGTCCACCGGACTAGGAATGGGGCGAGACTTTGCGAGGGGCCTCGGGGTACCAAAAATAAGCCGCGGGCAAAGCCGTGCCCAAAAATAAGCGCCCGAAGGTCGTGGTGCCAAAACCCCCCAGCGGAAAAATAGCCAAAAAACGGGTGGACTATAGCCTTGGTGGGGGGCGCGGGCGAAGTTCGTCCGCCGGACTTGGAATGGGGTGAGACTTTGCGAGGGGCCTCGGGGTGCCAAAGATAAGCCGCGGGCCAAGCCGCGCCCCAAAATAAGCGCCCGAGGGTCGTGGTGCCAAAACCCCCCAGCGGAAAAATGGCCAAAAAACGGGTGGGCTATAGCCTTGGTGGGGGGCGCGGGCGAAGTTCGTCCGCCGGACTCGGAATGGGGCGAGACTTTACGAGGACCCTCCGTGTGCCAAAAATAGGCCGTGTACACAACCGCGCCCAAAAATAATCACCCGAAGGCCAGGGCGCCAAGTTCGTCCAGCGGAAAAAGGCCACAAAAACGGGTGGGCTATAGCCTTGGGAGGTGGGGCTGGCCCACTTCGTCCGCCAGACTCGGAATGGCGCGAGACATTGCGAGGGGTCTCCGTGTGCCAAAAATAGGCCGCGGTCAGAGCCGCGCCCAAAAATAACCGCCTGAAGGCTGGGGCGCCACGTTCGTCCATCTGAAAAAGGCCACAAAAACGGGTGGGCTATAGCCTTGGGGGGTTGGGCTGGCCAACATCGTCCACCGGACTCGGAATGGCGCGAGACGTTGCGAGGGCCCTCTGTGTGCGAAAAATAGGCCGCGGGGACTACGGCGCCCAAAAATAACCGCCCGAAAATAACCGCCCGAAGGGCGGGGCGCCAAGTTCGTCCAGCCTAAAAACGCCACAAAAACGAGTGGGCTATAGCCTTGGGGGGTGGGGCTGGCCCACTTCGTCCGCCGGACTCGGAATGGCGCGAGACATTCCGAGGGCCCTCCGTGTGCCAAAAATACGCCGCGAGCACAGCCGCGCCCAAAAATAACAGCCCGAAGGCCGGGGCGCCAAATTCGTCCAGCGGAAAAAGGCTACAAAAACGGGTGGGCTATAGCCTTGGGGGGTGGGGCTGGCCAACTTCGTCCGCCGGACTCGGAATGGCGCGAGACTTTGCGAGGGCCCTCCGTGTGCAAAAAATAGGCCGCGGGCACAGCCGTGCCAAAAAATAACCGCCCGAAAGCCGGGGCGCCAAGTTCGTCCAGCAGAAAAAGGCCACCAAAACGGGTGGGCTATAGCCTTGGGGGGTGGGGCTGGCCCACTTCGTCCGCCGGACTCGGAATGGCGCGAGACTTTGCGAGGGGCCTCCGTGAGTTAAAAATAGGCCGTGGACACAGCCGCGCTAAAAAATAACCACCCGAAGGCTGGGGCGCCAAGTTCGTCCACCGGAAAAAGGCCACAAAAATGGGTGGGCTATAGCCTTGGGGGGTGGGGCTGGCCAACTTCGTCCGCCGGACTCGAAATGGCGGGAGACTTTACGAGGGGCCTCCGTCTGCCAAAAATAAGCCGCGGGCAAAGCAGCGCCCAAAAATAACCGCCCGAAGGCCAGGGCACCAAGTTCGTCCAGCGGAAAAAGGCCACAAAAACGGGTGGGCTATAGCCTTGGGTGGTGGGGCTGGCCCACTTCGTCCGCCGGACTCGGAATGGCGGGAGACTTTACGAGGGGCCTCAGTGCGCCAAAAATAGGCCGCGGGCAAAGCCGCGCCCAAAAATAACCGCCCGAAGGCCGGGGCGCCAAGTTCGTCCAGCGGAAAAAGGCCACAACAACGGGTGGGCTATAGCCTTGGGGGGTGGGGCTGCCAAACTTCGTCCGCCAGACTCGGAATGGCGCGTGACTTTGCGAGGGCCCTTCGTGTGCCAAAAATAGGCCGCGGGCACAGCGGCGCCCAAAAATAACCGCCCGAAGGCCGGGGTGCCAAGTTCGTCCAGCGGAAAAAGGCCACAAAAACGGGTGGGCTATAGCCTTGGGTGGTGGGGCTGGCCCACTTCGTCCGCCGGACTCGGAATGGTGCGAGACTTTACGAGGGGCCTTCGTGTGCAAAAAATAGGCCGCGGGCACAGCCGCGCCCAAAAATAACCGCCCGAAGGCCGGGGCGCCAAGTTTGTCCAGCGGAAAAAGGCCACAACAACGGGTGGGCTATAGCCTTGGGGGGTGGGGCTGCCCAACTTTGTCCGCCGGACTCGGAATGGCGCGAGACTTTGCGAGGGGCCTCCGTGAGCTAAAAATAGGCCGTGGGCACAGCAGCGCCCAAAAATAACCGCCCGAAGGCCGGGGCGCCAAGTTTGTCCAGCGGAAAAAGGACACAAAAACGGGTGGGCTATAGCCTTGGGGGGTGGGGCTCGCCAACTTCGTCCGCCAGACTTGGAATGGCTCGAGACTTTGCGAGGGCCCTCCGTGTGCCAAAAATAGGCTGCGGGCGCAGCCGAACCCAAAATAACCGCCCGAAGGCCGGGGCGCCAAGTTCGTCCAGCGGAAAAAAGCCACAACAACGGGTGGGCTATAGCCTTGGGGGGTGGGGCTGGCCCACTTCGTCCGCCGGACTCAGAATGGTGCGAGACTTTGCGAGGGGCCTCCGTGAGCTAAAAATAGGCCGCGGTCACAGCCTAGCCCAAAAATAACCGCCCGAAGGCCGGGGCGCCAAGTTCGTACAGCGGAAAAATTGCCAAAAAATGGGTGGGCTATAGCCTTGGGGGGAGGGGCTGGCCCACTTCGTCCGCCAGACTCGGAATGGGGCGAGACTTTGCGAGCGCCCTCTGCGTACCAAAAATAGCCTACGGGCACAGCCGCGCCCAAAAATAGGCCGCGCGCACAGCCGTACCCAAAAATAACTGCCCGAAGGCCGGGGCGCCAACTTCGTCCAGCGGAAAAAGGCCACAAAAACGGGTGGGCTATAGCTTTGGGAGGTGGGGCTGGCCATCTTCGTCCGCCGGACTCGGAATTGCGCGAGACTTTGCGAGGGCCCTCCGTGTGCCAAAAATAGGCCGCGGACAGAGCCGCACCCAAAAATAACCCCCCGAAGGTTGGCGCGCCCAAACCCCCCAGCGGAGAAATGGCCAAAAAACGGGTGGGCTATAGCCTTGGCGGGAGGGGCAGGCCAACTTCGTCCGCCGAACTCGGAATGGGGTGAGATTTTGCGAGCAGCCTCCGTGTGCCAAAAATAGGCCGCGGACACAGCCCCGCCCAAAAATAACCCCTCGAAGGTCGGCGCGCCCAAACCCCCCAGCGGAAAAATGACCAAAAAACGAGTGGGCTATAGCCTTGGGGGAGGGGCTGGCCAACTTCGTCCGCCGGACTCGGAATAGGGCGAGACTTTGCGAGCGGCCTCCGCGTGCCAAAAATAGGGCGCGGAAACAGCGACGCCCAAAAAAACCGCCCGAAGGCCGGGGCGCCAAGTTCGTCCAGCGGAAAAAGGCCACAAAAACGGGTGGGCTATACCCTTGGGGGGAGGGGCTGGCCAACTTCGTCCGCTGGACTCGGAATGGGGCGAGACTTTGCGAGTGACCTCTGCGTGCCAAAAGTAGGCCGCGGGCACAGCCGCTCCCAAAAATAACCCCCCGAAGGCCGGGGCGCCAAGTTCGTCCAGCGGAAAAATGGCCAAAAAACGGATGGGCTATAGCCTTGGGGGGAGGGGCTGGCCAATTTTGTCTGCCGGACTCGGAATGGGGCGAGACTTTGCGAGCGACCTCTGCGTGCCAAAAATAGGCCGCGGGCACAGCCGTGCCCAAAAATAACTGCCCGAAGGCCGGGGCACCAAGTTCGTCCAGTGGAAAAATGGCCAAAAAACGGGTGGGCTGTAGCCTTGGGGGGAGGGCTGGCCCACTTCGTCCGCCGGACTCGGAATGGGGCGAGACTTTGCGAGAGACCTCCGCGTGCCAAAAATAGTCCGCGGGCACAGCCGCGCCCAAAAATAACTCCCCGACGGTCAGCGCGCCCAAACCCCCCACTGGAAAAATGGCCAAAAAACGGGTGGGCTATAGCCTTGGGGGGAGGGGCTGGCCTACTTCGTCCGCTGGACTCGGAATGGGGCGAGACTTTGCGAGCGGCTCCGCGTGCCAAAAATAGGCCGCGGGCACAGCCTAGCCCAAAAATAACCGCCCGAAGGCCGGGGCGCCAAGTTCGTACAGCGGAAAAATTGCCAAAAAATGGGTGGGCTATAGCCTTGGGGGGAGGGGCTGGCCCACTTCGTCCGCCAGACTCGGAATGGGGCGAGACTTTGCGAGCGGCCTATGCGTACCAAAAATAGCCTACGGGCACAGCCGCGCCCAAAAGTAGGCCGCGCGCACAGCCGTACCCAAAATTAACTGCCCGAAGGCCGGGGCGCCAAGTTCGTGCAGCGGAAAAAGGCCACAAAAACGGGTGGGCTATACCCTTGGGGGGTGGGGCTGGCCGACTTCGTCCGCCTAACTCGGAATGGCGCGAGACTTTGCGAGGGCCCTCCGTGTGCCAAAAATAGGCCGCGGGCACAGCCGCGCCCAAAAATAACCGTCCGAAGGCCGGGGCGCCAAGTTCGTCCAGCGGAAAAAATCCACAAAAACGGGTGGGCTATAGCCTTGGGGGGTTGGGCTGGCCAACATCGTCCGCCGGACTCGGAATGGCGCGAGACTTTGCGAGGGCCCTCCGTGTATCAAAAATAGGCCGCGGACGTAGCCGCGCCCAAAAATAACCGCCCGAAGGCCGGGGCGCCAATTTCGTCCAGCGGAAAACGGCCACAAAAACGGGTGGGCTATAGCCTTGGCGGGTGGGGCTGGCCAACTTCGTCCGCCGGACTCGGAATGGCGCGAGACTTTGCGAGGGGCCTACGTGTACCAAAAATAGGCCGCGGTCACAGCCGCGCCCAAAAATAACCACCCGAAGGTCGGGGCGCCAAGTTCGTCCAGCGGAAAAAGGCCACAAAAACGGGTGGGCTATAGCCTTGGGGGGTGGGGCTGGCCCACTTCGTCCGCCGGACTCGGAATGGCGCGAGACTTTGCGAAGGCCCTCCGTGTGCCAAAAATAGGCCGCGGGCACAGCCGCGCCCAAAAATAACTGCCCGAAGGCCGGGGCGGCAAGTACGTCCAGCGGAAAAAGGCCACTAAAACGGGTGGGCTATAGCCTTGGGGGGTGGGGCTGGCAAACTTCGTACGCAGGACTCGGAATGGCGCGAGACTTTGCGAGGGCCCTCCGTGTATCAAAAATAGGCCGCGGACGCAGTCACGCCCAAAAATAACTGCCCGAAGGCCGGGGCGCCAATTTCATCCAGCGGAAAACGGCCACAAAAACGGGTGGGCTATAGCCTTGAGGGGTGGGGCTGGCCAACTTCGTCCGCCGGACTCGGAATGGCGCGAGACTTTGCGAGGGGCCTACGTGTCCCAAAAATAGGCCACGGTCACAGCCGCGCCCGAAAATAACCACCCAAAGGTCGGGGCGCCAAGTTCGTCCAGCGGAAAAAGGCCACCAAAACGGGTGGGATATAGCCTTGGGAGGTGGGGCTGGCCAACTTCGTCCGCCGGACTCGGAATGGTGCGAGACTTTGCGACGGGCCTCCGTGTGCCAAAAATAGGCCGCGGGCACAGCCGCGCCCAAAAATAATCGCCCGAAGGCCGGGGCGTCAAGTTCGTCCAGCGGAAAAAGGCCACAAAAACGGGTGGGCTATAGACTTGGGGGGTGGGGCTGGCCCACTTCGTCCGCCGGACTCGGAATGGAGCGAGACTTTGCGAGGGCCCTCAGTGTGCAAAAAATAGGCCGCGGGCACAGCCGCGCCCAAAAATAATCGCCCGAAGGCCGGGGCGTCAAGTTCGTCCAGCGGAAAAAGGCCACAAAAACGGGTGGGCTATAGACTTGGGGGGTGGGGCTGGCCCACTTCGTCCGCCGGTCTCGGAATGGAGCGAGACTTTACGAGGGCCCTCAGTGTGCCAAAAATAGGCCGCGGGCACAGCCGCGCCCAAAAATAATCACCCGAAGGCCGGGGCGCCAAGTTCGTCCAGCGGAAAAAGGCCACAAAAACGGGTGGGCTATAGCCTTGGCGGGTGGGGCTGGCCAACTTCGTCCGCCGGACTCGGAATGGCGCGAGACTTTGCGAGGGTCCTCCTTGTGCCAAAAATAGGCCGCGGTCACAGCCGCGCCCAAAAATAACCACCCGAAGGTCAGGGAGCCAAGTTCGTCCAGCGGAAAAAGGCCACAAAAACAGGTGGGCTATTGCCTTGGGAGGTGGGGCTGGCCAACTTCGTCCGCCGGACTCAGAATGGCGCGAGACTTTGCGAGGGGTCTCCGTGTGCTAAAAATAGGCCGCGGGCACAGCCGCGCCCAAAAAGAACCACCCGAAGGCCGGGGCGCCAAGTTCGTCCAGCGGAAAAAGGCCACAAAAACGGGTGGGCTATGGCCTTGGGGGGGTGGGGCTGGCCAACTTCGTCCGCCGGACTCGGAATGGCGCGAGACTTTGCGAGGACCCTCTGTGTGCCAAAAATAGGCCGCGTACACAGCCGCGCCCAAAAATAATCAACCGAAGGCCAGGGCACCAAGTTCGTCCAGCGGAAAAATGGCCGAAAAACGGGTGGGCTATAGCCTTGGGGGGAAGGGCTGGCCAACTTCGTCCGCCGGACTCGGAATGGAGCGATACTTTGCGAGCGGCCTCCGTGTGCCAAAAATAGGCCGCGGGCACAGCCGCGCCAAAAAATAACCGCCCGAAGGCCGGGGCGCCAAGTTCGTCCAGCGGAAAAATGGCCAAAAAACGGGTGGGCTATAGCCTTGGGGGGGGGGGGCTGGCCGACTTCGTCCGCCGGACTCGGAATGGGGCGAGACTTTGCGAGCGGCCTCCGCGTACCAAAAATAGGCCGCGGGGACAGCCGCGCCAAAAAATAACCGCCCGAAGGTAGTCGCGCCCAAACCCCCCAGCGGAAAAATAGCCAAAAAAAGGGTGGGCTATAGCCTTGGGGGGAGGGGCTGGCCAACTTCGTCCGCCGGACTCGGAATGGGACGAGACTTTGCGAGCGGCCTCCGCGTGCCAAAAATAGGCCGCGGGCACAGCCGCGCCCAAAAATAACCTCCCGAAGGCCGGGGCGACAAGTTCGTGCAGCGGAAAAGTGGCCAAAAAACGGGTGGGCTATAGCCTTGGGGGGAGGGGCCGGCCCACTTCGTCCGGCGGACTCGGAATGGGGCGAGACTTTGCGAGCGGCCTCCCGTGCCAAAAATAGGCCACGGGCACAGCCGCGCCCAAAATTAACCGCCCGAAGGCCGGGGCGCCAAGTTCGTCCAGCGGAAAAATGGCCAAAAAACGGGTGGGCTATAGCCTTGGGGGGAAGGGCTGGCCAACTTCGTCCGCCGGACTCGGAATGGGGCGAGACTTTGCGAGCGGCCTCCGTGTACCAAAATTAGGCCGCGGGCACAGCCGCGCCAAAAATAACCGCCCGAAGGCCGGGGCGCCAAGTTTGTCCAGCGGAAAAATGGCCAAAAAAAGGGTGGGCTATATCCTTGGGGGGAGGGGCTGGCCAACTTCAACCGCCGGACTCGGAATGGGGTGAGACTTTGCGAGCAGCCTCCGCATGCCAAAAATAGGCTACGGGAATGGCCGCGCCAAAAAATAACCGCCCGAAGGTTGGCGTGCCCAAACCCCCAACGGAAAAATGGCCAAAAAACGGGTGGGCTATAGCCTTGGGGGGAGGGGCTGGCCAACTTCGTCCGACAGACTCGGAATGGGGCGAGACTTTGCGAGCGGGCTCCCGTGCCAAAAATAGGCCGCGGGCAATGCCGCCCCCAAAAATAACCGCCCGAAGGCCGGGGCGCCAAGTTCGTCCAGCGGAAAAATGGCCAAAAAACGGGTGGGCTATAGCCTTGCGGGGAGGGGCTGGCCCACTTCGTCCGCCGGACTCCGAATCGGGCGAGACTTTGCGAACGCCCTCCGTGTTCCAAAAATAGGCCGCGGGCACAGCCACGGCCAAAAATAACCGCCCGAAGGCCGGGGCGCGAAGTTCGTCCAGCGGAAAAACGGCCAAAAAACGGGAGGGCTATAGCCTTGGGGGTAGGGGCTGGCCAACATCGTCCGGCGGACTCGGAATGGGGCGAGACTTTGCGAGCGGCCTCCCATGCCAAAAATAGGCCGCGGGCACAGCCGCCCCCAAAAATAACCGCCCGAAGGCCGGGGCGCCAAGTTCGTCCAGCGGAAAAATGGCCAAAAAAACGGGTGGGCTATAGCCTTGGGGGGTGGGGCTGGCCAACTTCGTCCGCCGGACTCAGAATGGTACGAGACTTTACGAGGCGCCTCCGTGTGCCAAAATTAGGCCGCGGGCACAGCCGCGCCCAAAAATAGCGGCCCGAAGGCCGCGGCGCCAAGTTCGTCCAGCGGTAAAAGGCCACAAAAACGGGTGGGCTATAGCCTCGGGGGGTGGGGCCGGCCCACTTCGTCCACCGGACTCGGAATGGCGCGAGACTTTGTGAGGCACCTCCGTGTGCGAAAAATAGGCCCCGGGCACAACCACGCACAAAAATAACCACCCGAAGGCCGGGGAGCCAAGTTCGTCCAGCGGAAAAAGGCCACAAAAACGGGTGGGCTATAGCCTTGGGGGGTGGGGCTGGCCAACATCGTCCGCCGGACTCGGAATGGCGCGAGACTTTGCGAGCGGCCTCCGTGTGCCAAAAATAGGCCCCAGGTACAGCCGCGCCCAAAAATAACCACCCGAAGGCCGGGGCGCCAAGTTCCTCCCGCGGAAAAAGGCCACAAAAACGGGTGGGCTAAAGCCTTGGGGGGTGGGGCTGGCCAATTTCGTCCCCCGGACTCGGAATGGCGCGAGACTTTGCGAGCGGCCTCCGTGTGCCAAAAATAGGCCCCGGGCACAGCCGCGCCAAAAAATAACCGCCCGAATGCCGGGGCGCCAAGTTCGTCCCGCGGAAAAAGGCCACAAAAACGGGTGGGCTATAGCCTTGGGGGGTGGGGCCCGCCAACTTCGTCCGCAGGACTCGGAATGGCGTGAGACTTTGCGAGCGGCCTCCGTGTGCGAAAAATAGGCCCCGGGCACAGCCACGCACAAAAATAACCGCCCGAAGGCCGGGGCGCCAAATTCGTCCATTGGAAAAAGGCCACAAAAACGGGTGGGCTATAGCCTTGGGGGGTGGGGCTGGCCAACTTCGTCCGCCGGACTCGGAATGGCGCGAAACTTTGCGAGCGGCCTCCGTGTGCCAAAAATAGGCCCCGGGCACAGCCGCGCCCAAAAATAACCGCCCGAAGGCCGGGGCGCCAAGTTCGTCCAGCGGAAAAAGGCCACAAAAACGGGTGGGCTATAGCCTTGGGGGGTGGGGCCGGCCCACTTCGTCCGCCGGACTCGGAATGGCGCGAGACTTTGTGAGGCGCTACCGTGTGCCAAAAATAGGTCGTGCGTACAGCCGCGCCCAAAAATACCCGCCCGAAGGCCGCGGCGCCTAGTTCGTCCGGCGGAAAAAGGCCACCAAAACGGGTGGGCTATAGCCTTGGGGGGTGGGGCTGGCCAACTTCGTCCGCCGGACTCGGAATGGCGCGAGACTTTGCGAGGCGCCTCCGTGTGCCAAAAATAGGCGGCGGACACAGCCGCGCCCAAAAATACCCACCCGAAGGCCGCGGCGCCAAGTTCGTACAGCGGAAAAAGGCCACAAAAATGGGTGGGCTATAGGCTCGGGTGGTGGGGCTGGCCTACTTCGTCCGCCGGACTCGGAATGGCGCGAGACTTTGCGAGGCGCCTCCGTGTGCTAAAAATAGACAGCGGACACAACCGCGCCCAAAAATACCGGCCCGAAGGCCGCTGCGCCAAGTTCGTCCAGCGGAAAAAGGCCACAAAAACGGGTGGGCTATAGCCTTGGGGGGTGGGGCCCGCCCACTTCGTCCGCGGGACTCGGAATGGTGGGAGACTTTACGAGGCACCTCCGTGTGCCAAAAAAAGGCCGCGGGCAAAGCCGTGCCCAAAAATACCCTCCCGATGGCCGCGGCGCCAAGTTCGTCCAGCGGAAAAAGCCACAAAAACAGGTGGGCTATAGCCTTGGGGGGTGGGGCTGGCCTACTTCGTCCGCCGGACTCGGAATGGCGCGAGACTTTGCGAGGCGCCTCCGTGTGCCAAAAATAGGCCGCGGCCACAGCCGCGCCCAAAAATACCATCCTGAAGGCCGCGGCGCCAAGTTCGTCCAGCGGAAAAAGGCCACAAAAACGGGTGGGCTATAGCCTTGGGGGGTGGGGCTGGCCTACTTCGTCCGCCGGACTCGGAATGGCGCGAGACTTTGCGAGTGGCCTCCGTGTGCAAAAAATAGGCCCTGGGCACAGCCGCGCCCAAAAATAACCGCTCGAAGGCCGCGGCGCCAAGTTCGTCCAGCGGAAAAAGGC
Organism: Citrus sp. QX-2021; assembly: GCA_030444885.1. Taxonomy (NCBI): domain Eukaryota; kingdom Viridiplantae; phylum Streptophyta; class Magnoliopsida; order Sapindales; family Rutaceae; genus Citrus; species Citrus sp. QX-2021. The sequence continues at coordinate 88,980 of JAUJEF010000140.1, forward strand.
AACAAAAACGGGTGGGCTATAGCCTTGGGGGGTGGGGCTGGCCAATTCGTCCGCCGAACTCGGAATAGCGCGAGACATTGCGAGCGGCCTCCGTGTTCCAAAAATAGGCCCCGGACACAGCCGCGCCCAAAAATAACCGCCCGAAGGCCGGGGCGCCAAGTTCGTCCAGCGGAAAAAGGCCATAAAAACGGGTGGGCTATAGCCTTGGGGGGTGGGGCTGGCCGACTTCGTCCGCCGGACTCGGAATGGCGCGACACTTTGCGAACGGCCTCCGTGTGCCAAAAATAGGCCCTGGGCACAGCCACACCCAAAAATAACATCCCGAAGGCCGGGGCGCCAAGTTCGTGCTGCAGAAAAAGGCCACAAAAACGGGTGGGCTATAGCCTTTGGGGGTGGGGGTGGGGCTGGCCAACTTCGTCCGCCGGACTCGGAATGGCGCGAGACTTTGCGAGCGGCCTCCTTGTGCAAAAAATAGGCCCCGGGCACAGCCGCGCCCAAAAATAACCGCTCGAAGGCCGGGACGCCAAGTTCGTCCAGCGGAAAAAGGCCACAAAAACGGGTGGGCTATAGCCTTGGGGGGTGGGGCTGGTCAATTCGTCCGCCGAACTCGGAATAGCACGAGACATTGCGAGCGGCCTCCGTGTGCCAAAAATAGGCCCCGGGCACAGCCGCGCCCAAAAATAACCGCCCGAAGGCCGGGGCGCCAAGTTCGTCCAGCGGAAAAAGGCCATAAAAACGGGTGGGCTATAGCCTTGGGGGGTGGGGCTGGCCGACTTCGTCCGCCGGACTCGGAATGGCGGGAGACTTTGCGAACGGCCTCCGTGTGCCAAAAATAGGCCCTGGGCACAGCCACATCCAAAAATAACATCCCGAAGGCCGGGGCGCCAAGTTCGTGCAGCGGAAAAAGGCCACAAAAACGGGTGGGCTATAGCCTTTGGGGGTGGGGGTGGGGCTGGCCAACTTCGTCCGCCGGACTCGGAATGGTGCGAGACTTTGCGAGCGGCCTCCGTGTGCAAAAAATAGGCCCCGGGCACAACCTGGCCCAAAAATAACCGCTCGAAGGCCGGGGCGCCAAGTTCGTCCAGCGGAAAAAGGCCACAAAAATGGGTGGGCTATAGCCTTAGGGGGTGGGGCAAGCCAACTTCGTCCGCCAGACTCGGAATGGCGCGAGATTTTGCGAGCGGCCTCCGTGTGCAAAAAATAGGCCCTGGGCACAGCCGCGCCCAAAAATAACCGCTCGAAGGGCGGGCCGCCAAGTTCGTCCAGCGGAAAAAGGCCACAAAAACGGGTGGGCTATAGCCTTGGGGGGTGGGGCTGGCCAATTCGTCCGCCGAACTCGGAATAGCACGAGACATTGCGAGCGGCCTCCGTGTGCCAAAAATAGGCCCCGGGCACAGCCGCGTCCAAAAATAACCGCCCGAAGGCCGGGGCGCCAAGTTCGTCCAGCGGAAAAAGGCCATAAAAACGGGTGGGCTATAGCCTTGGGGGGTGGGGCTGGCCGACTTCGTCCGCCGGACTCGGAATGGCGCGGGACTTTGCGAGCGGCCTCCGTGTGCCAAAAATAGGCCCCGGGCAAAGCCGCGCCCAAAAATAATCGCCCGAAGGCCGGGGCGCCAAGTTCGTCCAGCGGAAAAAGGCCATAAAAACGGGTGTGCTATAGCCTTGGGGGGTTGGGGCTGGCCAACATCGTCCGCCGGACTCGGAATGGCGCGAGACTTTACGAGCGGCCTCCGTGTGCCAAAAATAGGCCCTGGCCACAGCCACACCCAAAAATAACATCCCGAAGGCCGGGGCGCCAAGTTCGTCCAGCAGAAAAAGGCCACAAAAACGGGTGGGCTATAGCCTTGGGGGGTGGGGCTGGCCAACTTCGTCCGCCGGACTCGGAATGGCGCGAGACTTTGCGAGCGGCCTCCGTGTGCCAAAAATTGGCCCCAGGCACAGCCGAGCCCAAAATAACAACCGAAGGCCGGGGCGCCAAGTTTGTGCAGCGGAAAAAGGCCACAAAAACGGGTGGGCTATAGCCTTGGGGGGTGGGGCTGGCCCGCTTCGTCCGCCGGACTCGGAATGGCGCGAGACTTTGCGAGCGGCCTCCGTGTGCCAAAAATTGGCCCCAGGCACAGCCGAGCCCAAAAATAACAACCGAAGGCCGGGGCACCAAGTTCGTGCAGCGGAAAAAGGCCACAAAAACGGGTGGGCTATAGCCTTGGGGGTTGGGGCTGGCCGACTTCGTCCGCCGGACTCGGAATGGCGCGAGACTTTGCGAACGGCCTCCGTGTGCCTAAAATAGGCCCTGGGCACAGCCACACCCAAAAATAAAATCCCGAAGGCCGGGGCGCCAAGTTCGTCCAGCAGAAAAAGGCCACAAAAACGGGTGGGCTATAGCCTTGGGGGGTGGGGCTGGCCAACTTCGTCCGCCGGACTCGGAATGGCGCGAGACTTTACGAGCGGCCTCCGTGTGCCAAAAATAGGCCCCGGGCACAGCCGCGCCCAAAAATAACCACCCGAAGGCCGGGGCGCCAAGTCCGTCCAGCGGAAAAAGGCCACAAAAACGGGTGAGCTATAGCCTTGGGGGGTGGGGCTGGCCAACTTCGTCCGCCGGACTCGGAATGCCGCGAGACTTTGCGAGCGGCCTCCGTGTGCGAAAAATAGGCCCAGGCACAGCGCGCACAAAACTAACCGCCCGAAGGCGGGCGCCAAGTTCGTCCAGTGGAAAAAGGCCACAAAAGCGGGTGGGCTATAGCCTTGGGGGTGGGGCTGGATAACCGTCCGCGGACTCGGAATGGCGCGAGACTTTGCGAGCGGCCTCCGTGTGCCAAAAATAGGCCCGGGCACAGCCGCGCCCAAAATAACTGCTCGAAGGCCGGGCGCCATCTTCGTCCAGCGGAAAAAGGCCACAAAAGCGGGTGGGCTATAGCCTTGGGGGTGGGGCTGGCCAACCGTCCGCCCGGACTCGGAATGGCGCGAGCGTTGCGAAAGCGGCCTCCGTGTGCCAAAAATAGGCCCAGGCACAGCCGCGCCCAAAAATAACCGCCCGAAGGCCGGGCGCCAAGTTCGTCCAGCGGAAAGAGGCCACAAAAGCGGGTGGGCTATAGCCTTGGGGGTGGGGCGGCCACTTCGTCCGCCGGACTCGGAATGGCGCGAGACTTTGTGAGGCGCTACCGTGTGCCAAAAATAGGTCGTGCGTACAGCCGCGCCCAAAAATAACCACCCGAAGGCCGGGGCGCCAAGTCCGTCCAGAGGAAAAAGGCCACAAAAACGGGTGGGCTATAGCCTTGGGGGGTGGGGCTGGCCCGCGGCGGCCGCCGGACTCGGAATGCCGCGAGACTTTGCGAGCGGCCTCCGTGTGCGAAAAATAGGCCCCGGGCACAGCCGCGCACAAAACTAACCGCCCGAAGGCCGGGGCGCCAAGTTCGTCCAGTGGAAAAAGGCCACAAAAACGGGTGGGCTATAGCCTTGGGGGGTGGGGCTGGATAACTTCGTCCGCCGGACTCGGAATGGCGCGAGACTTTGCGAGCGGCCTCCGTGTGCCAAATATAGGCCCCGGGCACAGCCGCGCCCAAAAATAACAGCACGAAGGCCGGGGCGCCAAGTTCGTCCAGCGGAAAGAGGCCACAAAAACGGGTGGGCTATAGCCTTGGGGGGTGGGGCTGGCCAACTTCGTCCGCCGGACTCGGAATGGCGCGAGACGTTGCGAGCGGCCTCCGTGTGCCAAAAATAGGCCCCGGGCACAGCCGCGCCCAAAAATAACCGCCCGAAGGCCGGGGCGCCAAGTTCGTCCAGCGGAAAGAGGCCACAAAAACGGGTGGGCTATAGCCTTGGGGGTTGGGGCTGGCCGACTTCGTCCGCCGGACTCGGAATGGCGCGAGACTTTGCGAACGGCCTCCGTGTGCCTAAAATAGGCCCTGGGCACAGCCACACCCAAAAATAAAATCCCGAAGGCCGGGGCGCCAAGTTCGTCCAGCAGAAAAAGGCCACAAAGCGGGTGGGCTATAGCCTTGGGGGTGGGGCTGGCCAACCGTCCGCCGGACTCGGAATGGCGCGAGACTTTCTGGCGGCCTCCGTGTGCCAAAAATAGGCCCCGGGCACAGCCGCGCCCAAAAATAACCACCCGAAGGCCGGGGCGCCAAGTCCGTCCAGCGGAAAAAGGCCACAAAAACGGGTGAGCTATAGCCTTGGGGGGTGGGGCTGGCCAACTTCGTCCGCCGGACTCGGAATGCCGCGAGACTTTGCGAGCGGCCTCCGTGTGCGAAAAATAGGCCCCGGGCACAGCCGCGCACAAAACTAACCGCCCGAAGACCGGGGCGCCAAGTTCGTCCAGTGGAAAAAGGCCACAAAAACGGGTGGGCTATAGCCTTGGGGGGTGGGGCTGGATAACTTCGTCCGCCGGACTCGGAATGGCGCGAGACTTTGCGAGCGGCCTCCGTGTGCCAAAAATAGGCCCCGGGCACAGCCGCGCCCAAAAATAACTGCTCGAAGGCCGGGGCGCCATCTTCGTCCAGCGGAAAAAGGCCACAAAAACGGGTGGGCTATAGCCTTGGGGGGTGGGGCTGGCCAACTTCGTCCGCCGGACTCGGAATGGCGCGAGACGTTGCGAGCGGCCTCCGTGTACCAAAAATAGGCCCCGGGCACAGCCGCGCCCAAAAATAACCGCCCGAAGGCCGGGGCGCCAAGTTCGTCCAGCGGAAAGAGGCCACAAAAACGGGTGGGCTATAGCCTTGGGGGGTGGGGCCGGCCCACTTCGTCCGCCGGACTCGGAATGGCGCGAGACTTTGTGAGGCGCTACCGTGTGCCAAAAATAGGTCGTGCGTACAGCCGCGCCCAAAAATAACCACCCGAAGGCCGGGGCGCCAAGTCCGTCCAGCGGAAAAAGGCCACAAAAACGGGTGGGCTATAGCCTTGGGGGGTGGGGCTGGCCAACTTCGTCCGCCGGACTCGGAATGCCGCGAGACTTTGCGAGCGGCCTCCGTGTGCGAAAAATAGGCCCCGGGCACAGCCGCGCACAAAACTAACCGCCCGAAGGCCGGGGCGCCAAGTTCGTCCAGTGGAAAAAGGCCACAAAAACGGGTGGGCTATAGCCTTGGGGGGTGGGGCTGGATAACTTCGTCCGCCGGACTCGGAATGGCGCGAGACTTTGCGAGCGGCCTCCGTGTGCCAAATATAGGCCCCGGGCACAGCCGCGCCCAAAAATAACTGCTCGAAGGCCGGGGCGCCATGTTCGTCCAGCGGAAAAAGGCCACAAAAACGGGTGGGCTATAGCCTTGGGGGGTGGGGCTGGCCAACTTCGTCCGCCGGACTCGGAATGGCGCGAGACGTTGCGAGCGGCCTCCGTGTGCCAAAAATAGGCCGCGGGCACAGCCGCGCCCAAAAATAACCGCCCGAAGGCAGGCGCCAAGTTCGTCCAGCGGAAAGAGGCCACAAAAGCGGGTGGGCTATAGCCTTGGGGGTGGGGCCGGCCCACCAAATCCGCCGGACTCGGAATGGCGCGAGACTTTGTGAGGCGCTACCGTGTGCCAAAAATAGGTCGTGCGTACAGCCGCGCCCAAAAATACCCGCCCGAAGGCCGCGGCGCCTAGTTCGTCCGGCGGAAAAAGGCCACCAAAACGGGTGGGCTATAGCCTTGGGGGGTGGGGCTGGCCAACTTCGTCCGCCGGACTCGGAATGGCGCGAGACTTTGCGAGGCGCCTCCGTGTGCTAAAAATAGACAGCGGACACAACCGCGCCCAAAAATACCCACCCGAAGGCCGCGGCGCCAAGTTCGTACAGCGGAAAAAGGCCACAAAAACGGGTGGGCTATAGGCTCGGGGGGTGGGGCTGGCCTACTTCGTCCGCCGGACTCGGAATGGCGCGAGACTTTGCGAGGCGCCTCCGTGTGCTAAAAATAGACAGCGGACACAACCGCGCCCAAAAATACCGGCCCGAAGGCCGCTGCGCCAAGTTCGTCCAGCGGAAAAAGGCCACAAAAACGGGTGGGCTATAGCCTTGGGGGGTGGGGCTGGCCAACTTCGTCCGCCGAACTCGGAATGGCGCGAGACTTTGCGAGGCACCTCCATGTGCCAAAAATAGACGGCGGGCACAGCCGCGCCCAAAAATATCCGCCCGAAGGCCGCGGCGCCAAGTTCGTCCAGCGGAAAAAGGCCACAAAAACGGGTGGGCTATAGCCTTGGGGGGTGGGGCTGGCCAACTTCGTCCGCCGGACTCGGAATGGCGCGAGACTTTGTGAGGCACCTCCGTGTGCCAAAAATCGGCCGCGGGCACAGCCGCGCCCAGAAATACCCGCCCGAAGGCCGGGGCGCCAAGTTCGTTCAGCTGAAAAAGGACACAAAAACGGGTGGGCTATAGCGTTGGGGGGGGGGCAACTGCGTCCGCCGGACTCGGAATAGCGCGAGACTTTACGAGAGGCCTCCGTGTGCTAAAAATAGGCCCCGGGCACAGCCGCACCCAAAAATAACCGCCCGAAGGCCACGGCGCCAAGTTCGTCCAGCGGAAAAAGGCCACAAAAACGGGTGGGCTATAGCCTTGGGGGGTGGGGCTGGCCAACTTCGTCCGCCGGACTCGGAATGGCGCGAGACTTTGCGAGGCGCCTCCGTGTGCCAAAAATAGGCCGTGGGCAAAGTCGCGCCCAAAAATACCCGCCCGAAGGCCGCGGCGTACAGTTCGTCCAGCGGAAAAAGGCCACAAAAACGGGTGGGCTATAGCCTTGGGGGGTGGGGCTGGCCAACTTCGTCCGCCGGACTCGGAATGGCGCGAGACTTTGCGAGGCACCTCCGTGTGCCAAAAATAGGACCCGGGCACAGCCGCGCCCAAAAATAACCGCCCGAAGGCCGGGGCGCCAAGTTCGTCCAGCGGAAAAAGGCCACAAAAACGGGTGGGTTATAGCCTTGGGGGGTGGGGCTGGCCTACTTCGTCCGCCGGACTCGGAATGGCATGAGACTTTGCGAGCGGCCTCCGTGCGCCAAAAATAGGCCCCGGGCAAAGCCGTACCCAAAAATAACTTCCCGAAGGCCGGGGCGCCAAGTTCGTCCAGCGGAAAAAGGCCACAAAAAAGGGTGGGCTATAGCCTTGGGGGGTGGGGCTGGCCTACTTCGTCCGCCGGACTCGGAATGGCGCGAGACTTTGCGAGTGGCCTCCGTGTGCCAAAAATAGGCCCCGGGCACAGCCGCGCCCAAAAATAACCGCTCGAAGGCCGGGGCGCCATGTTCGTCCAGCGGAAAAAGGCCACAAAAAAGGGTGGGCTATAGCCTTGGGGGGTGGGGCTGGCCTACTTCGTCCGCCGGACTCGGAATGGCGCGAGACGTTGCGAGCGGCCTCCGTGTGCCAAAAATAGGCCCCGGGTACAGCCGCGCCCAAAAATAACCGCTCGAAGGCCGGGGCGCCATGTTCGTCCAGCGGAATAAGGCCATAAAAACGGGTGGGCTATAGCCTTGGGGGGTGGGGCTGGCCGACTTCGTCCGCCGGACTCGGAATGGCGCGAGACTTTGCGAGCGGCCTCCGTGTGCAAAAAATAGGCCCCGGGCACAACCTCGCCCAAAAATAACCGCTCGAAGGCCGGGGCGCCAAGTTTGTCCAGCGGAAAAAGGCCACAAAAACGGGTGGGCTATAGCCTTGGGGGGTGGTGCTGGCCAACTTCGTCCGCCGGACTCGGAATGGCGCGAGACATTGCGAGCGGCCTCCGTGTGCCAAAAATAGGCCCCGGACACAGCCGCGCCCAAAAATAACCGCCCGAAGGCCGGGGCGCCATGTTCGTCCAGCGGAAAAAGGCCACAAAAACGGGTGGGCTATAGCCTTGGGGGGTGGGGCCGGCCCACTTCGTCCGCCGGACTCGGAATGGCGCGAGACTTTGTGAGGCGCTACCGTGTGCAAAAAATAGGTTGTGCGTACAGCCGCGCCCAAAAATACCCGCCCGAAGGCCGCGGCGCCTAGTTCGTCCGGCGGAAAAAGGCCACCAAAACGGGTGGGCTATAGCCTTGGGGGGTGGGGCTGGCCAACTTCGTCCGCCGGACTCGGAATGGCGCGAGACTTTGCGAGGCGCCTCCGTGTGCCAAAAATAGGCGGCGGACACAGCCGCGCCCAAAAATACCCACCCGAAGGCCGCGGCGCCAAGTTCGTACAGCGGAAAAAGGCCACAAAAATGGGTGGGCTATAGGCTCGGGGGGTGGGGCTGGCCTACTTCGTCCGCCGGACTCGGAATGGCGCGAGACTTTGCGAGGCGCCTCCGTGTGCTAAAAATAGACAGCGGACACAACCGCGCCCAAAAATACCGGCCCGAAGGCCGCTGCGCCAAGTTCGTCCAGCGGAAAAAGGCCACAAAAACGGGTGGGCTATAGCCTTGGGGGGTGGGGCTGGCAAACTTCGTCCGCCGGACTCGGAATGGCGCGAGACTTTGCGAGGCACCTCCGTGTGCCAAAAATAGACGGCGGGCACAGCCGCGCCCAAAAATATCCGCCCGAAGGCCGTGGCGCCAAGTTCCTCCAGCGGAAAAAGGCCACAAAAACGGGTGGGCTATAGCCTTGGGGGGTGGGGCTGGCCAGCTTCGTCCGCCAGACTCGGAATGGCGCCATACTTTGCGAGCGGCCTCCGTGTGCCAAAAATAGGCCCCGGGCACAGCCGCGTCCAAAAATAACAGCCCGAAGGCCGCGGCGCCAAGTTCATCCAGCGGAAAAAGGCCACAAAAACGAGTGGGCTATAGCCTCGGGGGGTGGGGCTGGCCAACTTCGTCCGCCGGACTCGGAATGGCACGAGACTTTGCGAGGTGCCTCCGTGTGCCAAAAGTAGGCCGCGGGCACAGCCGCGCCGAAAAATAGCGGCCCGAAGGCCGCGGCGCCAAGTTTGTCCAGCGGAAAAAGGCCACAAAAACGGGTGGGCTATAGCCTCGGGGGGTGGGGCCGGCCCACATCGTCCGCCGGACTCGGAATGGCGCGAGACTTTGTGAGGCGCTACTGTTGGCCAAAAATAGGTCGTGCGTACAGCCGCGCCAAAAAATACCCGCCTGAAGGCCGCGGCGCCAAGTTCGTCCAGCGGAAAAAGGCCACAAAAACGGGTGGGCTATAGCCTTGGGGGGTGGTGCTGGCCAACTTCGTCCGCGGGACTCGGAATGGCGGGAGACTTTACGAGGCACCTCCGTGTGCCAAAAATAGGCCGCGGGCAAAGCCGTCCCCAAAAATACCCTCCCGATGGCCGCGGCGCCAAGTTCGTCCAGCGGAAAAAGGCCACAAAAACGGGTGGGCTATAGCCTTGGGGGGTGGGGCTGGCCTACTTCGTCCGCCGGACTCGGAATGGCGCGAGACTTTACGAGGCGCCACCGTGTGCCAAAAATAGGCCGCGGCCACAGCCGCGCCCAAAACTACCATCCTGAAGGCCGCGGCGCCAAGTTCGACCAGCGGAAAAAGGCCACAAAAACAGGTGGGCTATAGCCTTGGGGGGTGGGGCTGGCCTACTTCGTCCGCCGGACTCGGAATGGCGCGAGACTTTGCGAGCGGCCTCCGTGTGCAAAAAATAGGCCCCGGGCACAGCCGCGCCCAAAAATAACCGCTCGAAGGCCTGGGCGCCAAGTTCGTCCAGCGGAAAAAGGCAACAAAAACGGGTGGGCTATAGCCTTGGGGGGTGGGGCTGGCCAATTCGTCCGCCGAACTCGGAATAGCACGAGACATTGCGAGCGGCCTCCGTGTTCCAAAAATAGGCCCCGGACACAGCCGCGACCAAAAATAACCGCCCGAAGGCCGGGGCGCCAAGTTCGTCCAGCGGAAAAAGGCCATAAAAACGGGTGGGCTATAGCCTTGGGGGGTGGGGCTGGCCGACTTCGTCCGCCGGACTCGGAATGGCGCGAGACTTTGCGAACGGCCTCCGTGTGCCAAAAATAGGCCCTGGGCACAGCCACACCCAAAAATAACATCCCGAAGGCCGGGGCGCCAAGTTCGTGCTGCGGAAAAAGGCCACAAAAACGGGTGGGCTATAGCCTTTGGGGGTGGGGGTGGGGGTGGGGCTGGCCAACTTCGTCCGCCGGACTCGGAATGGTGCGAGACTTTGCGAGCGGCCTCCGTGTACAAAAAATAGGCCCCGGGCACAACCTGGCCCAAAAATAACCGCTCGAAGGCCGGGGCGCCAAGTTCGTCCAGCGGAAAAAGGCCACAAAAACGGGTGGGCTATAGCCTTGGGGGGTGGTGCTGGCCAACTTCGTCCGCCGGACTCGGAATGGCGCGAGACTTTACGATCGGCCTCCGCGTGTAAAAAATAGACTCCGGGCAGAGCCGTATTCAAAATTAACCGCCCGAAGGCCGGGGCGCCAAGTTCGTCCAGCGGAAAAAGGCCACAAAAACGGGTGGGCTATAGCCTTGGGGGGTGGGGCTGGCGAACTTCGTCCGCCGGACTCGGAATGGCGCGGGACGTTGCGAGCGGCCTCCGTGTGCCAAAAATAGGCCCCGGGCACAGCCGTACCCAAAAATAACCGCCCGAAGGCCGGGGCGCCAAGTTCGTCCAGCGGAAAAAGGCCACAAAAACGGGTGGGCTATAGCCTTGGGGGGTGGTGCTGGCCAACTTCGTCCGCCGGACTCGGAATGGCGCGAGACTTTGCGAGCGGCCTCTATGTGCCAAAATTAGGCCCCGGGCACAGCTGTGCCAAAAAATAACCGCCCGAAGGCCGGGGCGCCAAGTTCGTCCAGCAGAAAAAGGCCACAAAAACGGGTGGGCTATAGCCTTGGGGGGTGGGGCTGGCCAACTTCGTCCGCCGGACTCGGAATGGCGCGAGACTTTGCGCGCGGCGTCCGTGTGCCAAAAATAGGCCCCGGGCACAGCCGTCTCCAAAAATAACCGCACGAAGGCCGGGGCGCCAAGTTCGTCCAGCGGAAAAAGGCCACAAAAACGGGTGGGCTATAGCCTTGGGGGGTGGGGCTGGCCAACTTCGTCCGCCGGACTAGGAATGGCGCGAGACTTTGCCAGCGGCCTCCGTGTGCCAAAAATAGGCCCCGGGCACAGCCGCGCCCAAAAATAACCGTCCGAAGGCAGGGGCGCCAAGTTCATCCAGTGCAAAAAGGCCACAGAAACGGGTGGGCTATAGCCTTGGGGGGTGGGGCTGGCCAACTTCGTCCGCCGGACTCGGAATGGCGCGAGACTTTGCGAGCGGCCTCCGTGTGCCAAAAATAGGCCCCGGACACAGCCACGCAAAAAAATAACCGCCCGAAGGCCGAGGCGCCAAGTTCGTCCAGCGGAAAAAGGCCACAAAAACGGGTGGGCTATAGCCTTGGGGGGTGGGCTGGCCAACTTCGTCCGCCGGACTCGGAATGGCGCGAGACTTTTCGAGCTGCCTCCGTGTGCCAAAAATAGTCCGCGGGCACAGCCGCGCCCAAAAATACCCGCCCGAAGGCCGCGGTGCCCAGTTCGTCCAGCGGAAAAAGGCCACAAAAACGGGTGGGCTATAGCCTTGGGGGGTGGGGCTGGCCAACTTCATCCGCCGGACTCGGAATGGTGCAAGACATTGCGAGGCGCCTCCGTGTGCCAAAAATAGGCCGCGGCACAGCCGCGCCCAAAAATACCCGCTCGAAGGCCGCGGTGCCAAGTTCGTCCAGCGGAAAAAGGCCACAAAAACGGGAGGGCTATAGCCTTGGGGGGTGGGGCTGGCCAACTTCGTCCGCCGGACTAGGAATGGCGCGAGACTTTGCCAGCGGCCTCCGTGTGCCAAAAATAGGCCCCGGGCACAGCCGCGCCCAAAAATAACCGTCCGAAGGCAGGGGCGCCAAGTTCATCCAGTGTAAAAAGGCCACAGAAACGGGTGGGCTATTGCCTTGGGGGGTGGGGCTGGCCAACTTCGTCCGCCGGACTCGGAATGGCGCGAGACTTTGCGAGCGGCCTCCGTGTGCCAAAAATAGGCCGCGGACAGAGCCGTGCCCAAAAATAACGGCCCGAAGGCCGGGGCGCCAAGTTCGTCCAGTGGAAATTGGCCACAAAAACGGGAGGGCTATAGCCTTGGGGGGTGGGGCTGGCCAACTTCGTCCGCCGGACTAGGAATGGCGCGAGACTTTGCCAGCGGCCTCCGTGTGCCAAAAATAGGCCCCGGGCACAGCCGCGCCCAAAAATAACCGTCCGAAGGCAGGGGCGCCAAGTTCATCCAGTGTAAAAAGGCCACAGAAACGGGTGGGCTATAGCCTTGGGGGGTGGGGCTGGCCAACTTCGTCCGCCGGACTCGGAATGGCGCGAGACTTTGCGAGCGGCCTCCGTGTGCCAAAAATAGGCCGCGGACAGAGCCGTGCCCAAAAATAACGGCCCGAAGGCCGGGGCGCCAAGTTCGTCCAGCGGAAATTGGCCACAAAAACGGGTGGGCTATAGCCTTGGGGGGTGGGGCTGGCCAACTTCGTCCGCCGGACTCGGAATGGCGCGAGACTTCGCGAGCTGCCTCTGTGTGCCAAAAATAGGCCCCGGGCACAGCCGCGTCCAAAAATAACCGCACGAAGGCCGGGGCGCCAAGTTCGCCCAGCGGAAAAAGGCCACAAAAATGGGTGGGCTATAGCCTTGGGGGGTGGGGCTGGCCAACTTCGTCCGCTGGACTAGGAATGGCGCGAGACTTTGCCAGCGGCCTCCGTGTGCCAAAAATAGGCCCCGGCCACAGCCGCGCCCAAAAATAACCGTCCGAAGGCAGGGGCGCCAAGTTCATCCAGTGCAAAAAGGCCACAGAAACGGGTGGGCTATAGCCTTGGGGGGTGGGGCTGGCCAACTTCGTCCGCCGGACTCGGAATGGCGCGAGACTTTACGATCGGCCTCCGTGTGCCAAAAATAGGCCCCGGACACAGCCACGCCCAAAAATAACCGCCCGAAGGCCGAGGCGCCAAGTTCGTCCAGCGGAAAAAGGCCACAAAAACGGGTGGGCTATAGCCTTGGGGGTGGGCTGGCCAACTTCGTCCGCCGGACTCGGAATGGCGCGAGACTTTTCAAGCTGCCTCCGTGTGCCAAAAATAGGCCGCGGGCACAGCCGCGCCCAAAAATACCCGCCCGAAGGCCGCGGTGCCCAGTTCGTCCAGCGGAAAAAGGCCACAAAAACGGGTGGGCTATAGCCTTGGGGGGTGGGGCTGGCCAACTTCATCCGCCGGACTCGGAATGGTGCAAGACATTGCGAGGCGCCTCCGTGTGCCAAAAATAGGCCGCGGCACAGCCGCGCCCAAAAATACCCGCTCGAAGGCCGCGGTGCCAAGTTCGTCCAGCGGAAAAAGGCCACAAAAACGGGAGGGCTATAGCCTTCGGGGGTGGGGCTGGCCAACTTCGTCCGCCGTACTCGGAATGGCGCGAGACTTTGCGAGGCGCCTCCGTGTTCCAAAAATAGGCCGCGGACACAGCCGCGCCCAAAAATAACAGCCCCAACGCCGGGGCGCCATGTTCCTCCAGCGGAAAAAGGCCACAAAAACGAGTGGGCTATAGCCTTGGGGGGTGGGGCTGGCCAACTTCGTCCGCCGGACTCGGAATGGCGCGAGCCTTTGCGAGCGGCCTCCGTGTGCCAAAAATAGGTCCCGGACACAGCCGCGTGCAAAAATAACCGTCCGAAGGCCGGTGCACCAAGTTCGTCCAGCGGAAAAAGGCCCTGGCGTGTGGGCTATAGCCACAGGGGGTGGGGCGGAGCCAACCGTCCGCCGGACTCAGAATGGCGCGAGACTTTGCGAGCGGCCTCCGTCTGCCAAAAATAGGCCCTGGGCACAGCCGTGCCAAAAAAAACCGTCCGAAGGCCGGGGCGCCAAGTTCGTCCAGCGGAAAAAGGCCACAGAAACGGGTGGGCTATAGCCTTGGGAGGTGGGGCTGGCCAACTTCGTCCGCCGGACTCGGAATGGCGCGAGACTTGGCGAGCAGTCTCTGTGTGCCAAAAATAGGCCCCGGCCAAAGCCGCGCACAAAAATCACCGTCCGAAGGCCGGGGCGCCAAGTTCGTCCAGCGGAAAAAGGCCACAGAAACGGGTGGGCTATAGGCTTGGGGGGTGGGGCTTGCCAACTTCGTCCGCCGGACTCGGAATGGCGCGAGACTTTGCGAGCAGCCTCCGTGTGCCAAAAATAGGCCCCGGTCACAGCCGCGCCCAAAAATAACCGTCCGTAGGCCGGGGCGCCAAGTTCGTCCAGCGGAAAAAGGCCACAGAAACGGGTGGGCTATAGCCTTGGGGGGTGGGGCTGGCCAACTTCGTCCGCCGGACTCGGAATGGTGCGAGACTTTGCGAGCAGCCTCAGTGTGCCAAAAATAGGCCCCGGGCACAGCTGCACCCTAAAATAACCGTCCGAAGGCCGGGGCGCCAAGTTCATCCAGCGGAAAAAGGCCACAGAAACGGGTGGGCTATAGCCTTGGGGGGTGGGGCTGGCCCACTTCGTCCGCCGGACTCGGAATGGAGCGAGACTTTGCGCGCGGCGTCCGTGTGACAAAAATAGGCCCCGGGCACAGCCGGGTCCAAAAATAACCGCACGAAGGCCGGGGCGCCAAGTTCGCCCAGCGGAAAAAGGCCCAAAAGCGGGTGGGCTATAGCCTTGGGGGTGGGGCTGGCGACTTCGTCCGCCGGACTAGGAATGGCGCGAGACTTTGCCAGCGGCCTCCGTGTGCCAAAAATAGGCCCCGGGCACAGCCGCGCCCAAAAATACCCGCTCGAAGGCCGCGGTGCCAAGTTCGTCCAGCGGAAAAAGGCCACAAAAACGGGAGGGCTATAGCCTTCGGGGGTGGGGCTGGCCAACTTCGTCCGCCGTACTCGGAATGGCGCGAGACTTTGCGAGGCGCCTCCGTGTTCCAAAAATAGGCCGCGGACACAGCCGCGCCCAAAAATAACAGCCCCAACGCCGGGGCGCCATGTTCCTCCAGCGGAAAAAGGCCACAAAAACGAGTGGGCTATAGCCTTGGGGGGTGGGGCTGGCCAACTTCGTCCGCCGGACTCGGAATGGCGCGAGCCTTTGCGAGCGGCCTCCGTGTGCCAAAAATAGGTCCCGGACACAGCCGCGTGCAAAAATAACCGTCCGAAGGCCGGTGCACCAAGTTCGTCCAGCGGAAAAAGGCCACAAAAACGTGTGGGCTATAGCCTTGGGGGGTGGGGCGGGCCAACTTCGTCCGCCGGACTCAGAATGGCGCGAGACTTTGCGAGCGGCCTCCGTCTGCCAAAAATAGGCCCTGGGCACAGCCGTGCCAAAAAAAACCGTCCGAAGGCCGGGGCGCCAAGTTCGTCCAGCGGAAAAAGGCCACAGAAACGGGTGGGCTATAGCCTTGGGAGGTGGGGCTGGCCAACTTCGTCCGCCGGACTCGGAATGGCGCGAGACTTGGCGAGCAGTCTCTGTGTGCCAAAAATAGGCCCCGGCCAAAGCCGCGCACAAAAATCACCGTCCGAAGGCCGGGGCGCCAAGTTCGTCCAGCGGAAAAAGGCCACAGAAACGGGTGGGCTATAGGCTTGGGGGGTGGGGCTTGCCAACTTCGTCCGCCGGACTCGGAATGGCGCGGGACTTTGCGAGCAGCCTCCGTGTGCCAAAAATAGGCCCCGGTCACAGCCGTGCCCAAAAATAACCGTCCGTAGGCCGGGGCGCCAAGTTCGTCCAGCGGAAAAAGGCCACAGAAACGGGTGGGCTATAGCCTTGGGGAAGTGGGGCTGGCCAGCCGTCCGCCGGACTCGGAATGGTGCGAGACTTTGCGAGCAGCCTCAGTGTGCCAAAAATAGGCCCCGGGCACAGCTGCACCCTAAAATAACCGTCCGAAGGCCGGGGCGCCAAGTTCATCCAGCGGAAAAAGGCCACAGAAACGGGTGGGCTATAGCCTTGGGGGGTGGGGCTGGCCCACTTCGTCCGCCGGACTCGGAATGGAGCGAGACTTTGCGCGCGGCGTCCGTGTGACAAAAATAGGCCCCGGGCACAGCCGCGTCCAAAAATAACCGCACGAAGGCCGGGGCGCCAAGTTCGCCCAGCGGAAAAAGGCCACAAAAACGGGTGGGCTATAGCCTTGGGGGGTGGGGCTGGCCGACTTCGTCCGCCGGACTAGGAATGGCGCGAGACTTTGCCAGCGGCCTCCGTGTGCCAAAAATAGGCCCCGGGCACAGCCGCGCCCAAAAATAACCGTCCGAAGGCAGGGGCGCCAAGTTCATCCAGTGGAAAAAGGCCACAGAAACGGGTGGGCTATAGGCTTGGGGGGTGGGGCTTGCCAACTTCGTCCGCCGGACTCGGAATGGCGCGGGACTTTGCGAGCAGCCTCCGTGTGCCAAAAATAGGCCCCGGTCACAGCCGCGCCCAAAAATAACCGTCCGTAGGCCGGGGCGCCAAGTTCGTCCAGCGGAAAAAGGCCACAGAAACGGGTGGGCTATAGCCTTGGGGGTTGGGGCTGGCCAACTTCGTCCGCCGGACTCGGAATGGTGCGAGACTTTGCGAGCAGCCTCAGTGTGCCAAAAATAGGCCCCGGGCACAGCTGCACCCTAAAATAACCGTCCGAAGGCCGGGGCGCCAAGTTCATCCAGCGGAAAAAGGCCACAGAAACGGGTGGGCTATAGCCTTGGGGGGTGTGGCTGGCCCACTTCGTCCGCCGGACTCGGAATGGAGCGAGACTTTGCGCGCGGCGTCCGTGTGACAAAAATAGGCCCCGGGCACAGCCGCGTCCAAAAATAACCGCACGAAGGCCGGGGCGCCAAGTTCGCCCAGCGGAAAAAGGCCACAAAAACGGGTGGGCTATAGCCTTGGGGGGTGGGGCTGGCCGACTTCGTCCGCCGGACTAGGAATGGCGCGAGACTTTGCCAGCGGCCTCCGTGTGCCAAAAATAGGCCCCGGGCACAGCCGCGCCCAAAAATACCCGCTCGAAGGCCGCGGTGCCAAGTTCGTCCAGCGGAAAAAGGCCACAAAAACGGGAGGGCTATAGCCTTCGGGGGTGGGGCTGGCCAACTTCGTCCGCCGTACTCGGAATGGCGCGAGACTTTGCGAGGCGCCTCCGTGTTCCAAAAATAGGCCGCGGACACAGCCGCGCCCAAAAATAACAGCCCCAACGCCGGGGCGCCATGTTCCTCCAGCGGAAAAAGGCCACAAAAACGAGTGGGCTATAGCCTTGCAGAAGTGGGGCTGGCCAACCGTCCGCCCGGACTCGGAATGGCGCGAGCCTTTGCGAGCGGCCTCCGTGTGCCAAAAATAGGTCCCGGACACAGCGCGTGCAAAAATAACCGTCCGAAGGCGGTGCACCAAGTTCGTCCAGCGGAAAAAGGCCCTGGCGTGTGGGCTATAGCCTTGGGGGTGGGGCGGGCCAACCGTCCGCGGACTCAGAATGGCGCGAGACTTTGCGGCGGCCTCCGTCTGCCAAAAATAGGCCACAGGCACAGCCGTACCAAAAAAACCGTCCGAAGGCCGGGGCGCCAAGTTCGTCCAGCGGAAAAAGGCCACAGAAACGGGTGGGCTATAGCCTTGGGAGGTGGGGCTGGCCGACTTCGTCCGCCGGACTCGGAATGGCGCGAGACTTGGCGAGCAGTCTCTGTGTGCCAAAAATAGGCCCCGGCCAAAGCCGCGCACAAAAATCACCGTCCGAAGGCCGGGGCGCCAAGTTCGTCCAGCGGAAAAAGGCCACAGAAACGGGTGGGCTATAGGCTTGGGGGGTGGGGCTTGCCAACTTCGTCCGCCGGACTCGGAATGGTGCAAGACATTGCGAGGCGCCTCCGTGTGCCAAAAATAGGCCGCGGCACAGCCGCGCCCAAAAATACCCGCTCGAAGGCCGCGGTGCCAAGTTCGTCCAGCGGAAAAAGGCCACAAAAACGGGAGGGCTATAGCCTTGGGGGGTGGGGCTGGCCAACTTCGTCCGCCGGACTAGGAATGGCGCGAGACTTTGCCAGCGGCCTCCGTGTGCCAAAAATAGGCCCCGGGCACAGGCGCGCCCAAAAATAACCGTCCGAAGGCAGGGGCGCCAAGTTCATCCAGTGCAAAAAGGCCACAGAAACGGGTGGGCTATAGCCTTGGGGGGTGGGGCTGGGCAACAACCGTCCGCGGACTCGGAAGGGCGCGAGACTTTGCGAGCGGCCTCCGTGTGCCAAAAATAGGCCGCGGACAGAGCCGTGCCCAAAAATAACGGCCCGAAGGCCGGGGCGCCAAGTTCGTCCAGCGGAAATTGGCCACAAAAACGGGTGGGCTATAGCCTTGGGGGGTGGGGCTGGCCAACTTCGTCCGCCGGACTCGGAATGGCGCGAGACTTAGCGAGCTGCCTCAGTGTGCCAAAAATAGGCCCCGGGCACAGCCGCGACCAAAAATAACCGCCCGAAGGCCGGGGCGCCAAGTTCGCCCAGCGGAAAAAGGCCACAAAAACGGGTGGGCTATAGCCTTGGGGGGTGGGGCTGGCCAACTTCGTCCGCCGGACTAGGAATGGCGCGAGACTTTGCCAGCGGCCTCCGTGTGCCAAAAATAGGCCCCGGGCACAGCCGCGCCCAAAAATAACCGTCCGAAGGCACGGGCGCCAAGTTCATCCAGTGCAAAAAGGCCACAGAAACGGGTGGGCTATAGCCTTGGGGGGTGGGGCTGGCCAACTTTGTCCGCCGGACTCGGAATGGCGCGAGACTTTACGATCGGCCTCCGTGTGCCAAAAATAGGCCCCGGACACAGCCACGCCCAAAAATAACCGCCCGAAGGCCGAGGCGCCAAGTTCGTCCAGCGGAAAAGGCCACAAAAACGGGTGGGCTATAGCCTTGGGGGGTGGGCTGGCCAACTTCGTCCGCCGGACTCGGAATGGCGCGAGACTTTTCGAGCTGCCTCCGTGTGCCAAAAATAGGCCGCGGGCACAGCCGCGCCCAAAAATACCCGCCCGAAGGCCGCGGTGCCCAGTTCGTCCAGCGGAAAAAGGCCACAAAAACGGGTGGGCTATAGCCTTGGGGGGTGGGGCTGGCCAACTTCATCCGCCGGACTCGGAATGGTGCAAGACATTGCGAGGCGCCTCCGTGTGCCAAAAATAGGCCGCGGCACAGCCGCGCCCAAAAATACCCGCTCGAAGGCCGCGGTGCCAAGTTCGTCCAGCGGAAAAAGGCCACAAAGCGGGAGGGCTATAGCCTTCGGGGTGGGGCTGGCCAACCAAATCCGCCGTACTCGGAATGGCGCGAGACTTTGCGAGGCACCTCCGTGTTCCAAAAATAGGCCGCGGACACAGCCGCGCCCAAAAATAACAGCCCCAACGCCGGGGCGCCATGTTCCTCCAGCGGAAAAAGGCCACAAAAACGAGTGGGCTATAGCCTTGGGGGGTGGGGCTGGCCAACTTCGTCCGCCGGACTCGGAATGGCGCGAGCCAACTGCGGCGTCCTCCGTGTGCCAAAAATAGGTCCCGGACACAGCCGCGTGCAAAAATAACCGTCCGAAGGCCGGTGCACCAAGTTCGTCCAGCGGAAAAAGGCCACAAAAACGTGTGGGCTATAGCCTTGGGGGGTGGGGCGGGCCAACTTCGTCCGCCGGACTCAGAATGGCGCGAGACTTTGCGAGCGGCCTCCGTCTGCCAAAAATAGGCCCTGGGCACAGCCGTGCCAAAAAAAACCGTCCGAAGGCCGGGGCGCCAAGTTCGTCCAGCGGAAAAAGGCCACAGAAACGGGTGGGCTATAGCCTTGGGAGGTGGGGCTGGCCAACTTCGTCCGCCGGACTCGGAATGGCGCGAGACTTGGCGAGCAGTCTCTGTGTGCCAAAAATAGGCCCCGGCCAAAGCCGCGCACAAAAATCACCGTCCGAAGGCCGGGGCGCCAAGTTCGTCCAGCGGAAAAAGGCCACAGAAACGGGTGGGCTATAGGCTTGGGGGGTGGGGCTTGCCAACTTCGTCCGCCGGACTCGGAATGGCGCGAGACTTTGCGAGCAGCCTCCGTGTGCCAAAAATAGGCCCCGGTCACAGCCGCGCCCAAAAATAACCGTCCGTAGGCCGGGGCGCCAAGTTCGTCCAGCGGAAAAAGGCCGTAAAGCGGGTGGGCTATAGCCTTGGGGGTGGGGCTGGCCAACCGTCCCGCCGGACTCGGAATGGTGCGAGACTTTGCGAGCGGCGTCGGTGTGCCAAAAATAGGCCCGGGCACAGCTGCACCCTAAAATAACCGTCCGAAGGCCGGGCGCCAAGTTCATCCAGCGGAAAAAGGCCCGCAAGCGGGTGGGCTATAGCCTTGGGGGTGGGGCTGGCCCACCCGTCCGCGGACTCGGAATGGAGCGAGACTTTGCGCGCGGCGTCCGTGTGACAAAAATAGGCCCCGGGCACAGCCGCGTCCAAAAATAACCGCACGAAGGCCGGGGCGCCAAGTTCGCCCAGCGGAAAAAGGCCACAAAAACGGGTGGGCTGTAGCCTTGGGGGGTGGGGCTGGCCGACTTCGTCCGCCGGACTAGGAATGGCGCGAGACTTTGCCAGCGGCCTCCGTGTGCCAAAAATAGGCCCCGGGCACAGCCGCGCCCAAAAATAACCGTCCGAAGGCAGGGGCGCCAAGTTCATCCAGTGGAAAAAGGCCACAGAAACGGGTGGGCTATAGCCTTGGGGGGTGGGGCTGGCCAACTTCGTCCGCCGGACTCGGAATGGCGCGAGACTTTGCGAGGCACCACCGTGTGCCAAAAATAGGCCACGGGCACAGCCGCGCCCAAAAAAACCCGCCCGAAGGCCGCGGCGCCAAGTTCGTCCAGCGGAAAAAGGCCACAAAAACGGGTGGGCTATAGCCTTGGGGGGTGGGGCTGGCCCACTTCGTCCGCCGGACTCGGAATAGCGCGAGAGTTTGTGAACGGCCTACGTGTGCCAAAAATAGGCCCCGGGCACAGCCGCGCCCAAAAATAACCGCCCGAAGGCTGGGGCGCCAAGTTCGTCCAGCGGAAAAAGGCCGCAAAAACGGGAGGGCTATAGCCTTGGGGGGTGGGGCCGGCCGACTTAGTCCGCCGGACTCGGAATGGCGCGAGACATTGCGAGTGGTCTCCGTGTGCAAAAAATAGGCCCCGGGCACAGCCGCGCCCAAAAATAACCACCCGAAGGCCGGGGCGCCAAGTTCGTCCAGCGGAAAAAGGCCACAAAAACGGGTGGGCTATAGCCTTGGGGGGTGGGGCTGTCTAACTTCGTCCGCCGGACTCGGAATGGGGCGAGACATTGCGAGCGGCCTCCGCGTGCCAAAAACAGGCCCCGGGCCCAGGCGCGCATAAAAATAACCGCCCGAATGCTGGGGCGCCAAGTTCGTCCAGCGGAAAAAGGCCACAAAAACGGGTGGGCTATAGCCTTGGGGGGTGGGGCTGGCCAACTTCGTCCGCCGGACTGCAAATGGTACGAGACTTTGCGAGTAGCCTCCGTGTGCCAAAAATAGGCCCCGGACACAGCAGTACCCAAAAATAACCGCCCGACGGCCGGGGGGTCAAGTTCGTCCAGCGGAAAAAGGCCACGAAAACGGGTGGGCTATAGCCTTGGGGGGTGGGGCTGGCCGACTTCGTCCGCCAGACTGGGAATGGCGCGAGACTTTACGAGCGGCCTCTGTGTGCCAAAACTAGGCCCGGGGCACAGCCACGCCCAAAAATAACAGCCCGAAGGCCGGGGCGCCAAGTTCGTCCTGCGGAAAAAGGCCACGAAAACGGGTGGGCTATAGCCTTGGGGGGTGGGGCTGGCCGACTTCGTCCGCCAGACTGGGAATGGCGCGAGACTTTAGGAGCGGCCTCCGTGTGCCAAAACTAGGCCCGGGGCACAGCCACGCCCAAAAAGAACAGCCCGAAGGCCGGGGCGCCAAGTTCGTCAAGCGGAAAAAGGGCACAAAAATGGGTGGGCTATAGCCTTGGGGGGTGGGGCTGGCCAACTTCGTCCGCCGGACTGCAAATGGTACGAGACTTTGCGAGTAGCCTCCGTGTGCCAAAAATAGGCCCCGGACACAGCAGCGCCCAAAAATAACCGCCCGACGGCCGGGGCGCCAAGTTCGTCCAGCGGAAAAAGGCCACAAAAACGGGTGGGATATAGCCTTGGGGGGTGGGGCTGGCCAACTTCGTCCGCCGGACTCGGAATGGCGCGAGACTTTGCGAGTGGCCTCCGTGTGCCAAAAATAAGCCCCGGACACAGCCGCGCCCAAAAATAATCGCCCGAAGGCCGGGGCGCCAAGTTCGTCCAGCGGAAAAAGGCCACAAAAATGGGTGGGCTATAGCCTTGGGGGTTGGGGCTGGCCAGCTTCGTCCGCCGGACTCGGAATGGCGCGAGACTTTGCGAGCGGCCTCCGTGTACTAAAAATTGGCCCCGGGCACAGCCGCGTCCAAAAATAACCGCCCGAAGGCCGGAGCGCCAAGTTCGTCCAGCGGAAAAAGGCCACAAAAACGGGTGGGCTATAGCCTTGGGGGGTGGGGCTGGCCAACTTCGTCCGCCGGACTGCAAATGGTACGAGACTTTGCGAGTAGCCTCCGTGTGCCAAAAATAGGCCCCGGACACAGCAGCGCCCAAAAATAACCGCCCGAAGGCCGGGTCGCCAAGTTCGTCCAGCGGAAATATGTCACAAAAACGGGTGGGCTATAGCCTTGGGGGGTGGGGCTGGCCAACTTTGTCCGCCGGACTCAGAATGGCGCGAGACTTTGTGAGCGGCCTCCGTGTTCCAAAAATAGGCCCCGGGCACAGCCGTCCAAAAATAACCACCCGAAGGCCGGAGCGCCAAGTTCGTCCAGCGGAAAAAGGCCACAAAAACGGGTGGGCTATAGCCTTGGGGGGTGGGGCTGGCCAACTTCGTCCGCCGGACTGCAAATGGTACGAGACTTTACGAGTAGCCTCCGTGTGCCAAAAATAGGCCCCGGACACAGCAGCGCCCAAAAATAACCGCCCGACGGCCGGGGCGCCAAGTTCGTCCAGTGGAAAAAGGCCACAAAAACGGGTGGGCTATAGCCTTGGGGGATGGGGCTGGCCAACTTCGTCCGCCGGACTCGGAATGGCGCGAGACTTTGCGACCAGCCTCCGTGGGCCAAAAATAGGTCCCGGTCACAGCCGCGCCCAAAAATAACCGCCCGCCCGAAGGCCGGGGCGCCAAGTTCGTCCAGCGGAAAAAGGCCACGAAAACGGGTGGGCTATAGCCTTGGGGGGTGGGGCTGGCCGACTTCGTCCGCCAGACGGGGAATGGCGTGAGACTTTACGAGCGGCCTCCGTGTGCCAAAAATAGGACCCGGCCTCCGTGGGCCTGGCCTACTTCGTCCGCCGGACCTGGAATGGCGCGAGACTTTGCGAGGCGCCTCCATGTGCCAAAAATAACCCGCGGGCACAGCTGCGCCCAAAAATACCCGCCAGAAGGCCGCGGCGCCAAGTTCGTCCAGCGGAAAAAGGCCACAAAAACGGGTGGGCTATAGCCTTGGGGGGTGGGGCTGGCCAACTTCGTCCGCCGGATTGGGAAAGGCGCGAGAATTTGCGAGGCGCCTCCGTGTTCCAAAATTAGGCCTCGGGTACAGCCGCGCCCAAAAATACCCGCCCGAAGGCCGCGTTGCCAAGTTCGTCCAGCGGAAAACGGCCACAAAAACGGGTGCGCTATAGCCCTGGGGGGTGGGGCTAGCCAACATCGTCCTCCGGACTCGGAATGGCGCGAGACTTTACGAGGCACCTCCGTGTGCCAAAAATACGCCGCGGGCACAGCCACGCCCAAAAATACCCACCCGAAGGCCGCGGCGACAAGTTTGTCCAGCGGAAAAAGGCCACAAAAACGGTTGGGCTATAGCCTTGGCGGGTGGGCCTGGCCGACTTCGTCCGCCGGACTCGGAATGGCGCGAGACTTTGCGAGGCGCTTCCGTGTGCCAAAAATAGGCCGCGGTCACAGCCGCGCCCAAAAATACCCGCCAGAAGGCCGCGGCGCCAAGTTCGTCCAGCGGAAAAAGGCCACAAAAACGGGTGGGCTATAGCCTTGGGGGGTTGGGCTGGCCGACTTCGTACGCCGGACTCGGAATGGCGCGAGACTTTGCGAGGCGCCTACGCGTGCCAAAAATAGGCCGCGGGCACAGCCGTGCCCAAAAATACCCGCCCGAAGGCCGCGGCGCCAAGTTCGTCCAGCGGAAAAAGGCCACAAAAACGGGTGGGCTATAGCCTTGGGAGGTGGGGCTGGCCGACTTCGTCTGCCAGACTCGGAATGGCGCGAGACTTTGCGAGGTGCCTCCGCGTGCCAAAAATAGGCCGCGGGCACAGCCGGGCCCAAAAATAGCCGCCTGAAGGCCGCAGCGCCAAGTTCGTCCAGCGGAAAAAGGCCACAAAAACGGGTGGGCTATATCCTTGGGTGGTGGGGCTGGCCAACTTCGTCCGCCGGACTCGGAATGGCGCGAGAATTTGCGAGGCGCCTCCGTGTGCCAAAACTAGGCCGTGGGCACAGCCGCGCCCAAAAATACCCGCCAGAAGGCCGCGGCGCCAAGTTCGTCCAGCGGAAAAAGGCCACAAAAACGGTTGGGCTATAGCCTTGGGGGGTGGGCCTGGCCTACTTCGTCTGCCGGAACTGGAATGGCGCGAGACTTTGCGAGGCGCCTCCGTGTGCCAAAAATAACCCGCGGGCACAGCCGCGCCCAAAAATACCCGCCAGAAGGCCGCGGCGCCAAGTTCGTCCAGCGGAAAAAGGCCACAAAAACGGGTGGGCTATATCCTTGGGGGGTGGGGCTGGCCAACTTCGTCCGCCGGATTGGGAATGGCGCGAGAATTTGCGAGGCGCCTCCGTGTTCCAAAAATAGGCCTCGGGTACGGCCGCGCCCAAAAATACCCGCCCGAAGGCCGCGTTGCCAAGTTCGTCCAGCGGAAAACGGCCACAAAAACGGGTGCGCTATAGCCTTGGGGGGTGGGGCTGGCCAACATCGTCCTCCGGACTCGGAATGGCGCGAGACTTTGCGAGGCACCTCCGTGTGCCAAAAATAGGCCGCGGGCACAGCCGCGCCCAAAAATACCCACCCGAAGGCCGCGGCGCCAAGTTCGTCCAGCGGAAAAAGGCCACAAAAACGGGTGGGCTATACCATTGGGGGGTGGGGCTGGCCAACTTCGTCCGCCGGACTCGGAATGGCGCGAAACTTTGCGAGGTGCCTGCGCGTGCCAAAAATAGGCCGCGGGCACAGCCGGGCCCAAAAATAGCCGCCCGAAGGCCGCAGCGCCAAGTTCGTCCAGCGGAAAAAGGCCACAAAAACGGGTGGGCTATATCCTTGGGTGGTGGGGCTGGCCAACTTCGTCCGCCGGACTCGGAATGGCGCGAGAATTTGCGAGGCGCCTCCGTGTGCCAAAACTAGGCCGTGGGCACAGCCGCGCCCAAAAATACCCGCCAGAAGGCCGCGGCGCCAAGTTCGTCCAGCGGAAAAAGGCGACAAAAACGGGTGGGCATTAGCCTTGGGGGGTGGGGCTGGCCAACTTCGTCCGCCGGACTCGGAATGGCGCGAGAATTTGCGAGGCGCCTCCGTGTGCCAAAATTAGGCCATGGGCACAGCCGGGCCCAAAAATAGCCGCCAGAAGGCCGTGGCGCCAAGTTCGTCCAGCGGAAAAAGGCCACAAAAACGGGTGGGCTATATCCTTGGGTGGTGGGGCTGGCCTACTTCGTCCGCCGGACTCGGAATGGCGCGAAACTTTGCGAGGTGCCTGCGCGTGCCAAAAATAGGCCGCGGGCACAGCCGGGCCCAAAAATAGCCGCCAGAAGGCCGTGGCGCCAAGTTCGTCCAGCGGAAAAAGGCCACAAAAACGGGTGGGCTATATCCTTGGGTGGTGGGGCTGGCCTACTTCGTCCGCCGGACTCGGAATGGCGCTAGAATTTGCGAGGCGCCTCCGTGTGCCAAAAATAGGACGCGGGCACAGCCGCGCCCAAAAATACCCGCCAGAAGGCCGCGGCGCCAAGTTCGTCCAGTGGAAAAAGGCCACAAAAACGGGTGGGCTATAGCCTTGGGGGGTGGGGCTGGCCAACTTCGTCCGCCGGACTCGGAATGGCGTGAGTCTTTGCGAGGCGGCTCCGTGTACCAAAAATAGGCCGCGGGCACAGCCGCGCCCAAAACTCCCCGCCAGAAGGCCGCGGCGCCAAGTTCGTCCAGCGGAAAAAGGCCACAAAAACGGGTGGGCTATATCCTTGGGTGGTGGGGCTGGCCAACTTCGTCCGCCGGACTCGGAATGGCGCGAGAATTTACGATACGCCTCCGTGTGCCAAAAGTAGGCCGCGGTCACAGCCGCGCCCAAAAATACCCGCCAGAAGGCCGCGGCGCCAAGTTCGTCCAGCGGAAAAAGGCCACAAAAACGGGTGGGCTATAGCCTTGGGGGGTGGGGCTTGCCAACTTCGTCCGCCGGATTGGGAATGGCGCGAGAATTTGCGAGGCGCCTCCGTGTTCCAAAAATAGGCCTCGGGTACAGCCGTGCCCAAAAATACCCGCCCGAAGGCCGCGTTGCCAAGTTCGTCCAGCGGAAAACGGCCACAAAAACGGGTGCGCTATAGCCTTGGGGGGTGGGGCTGGCCAACATCGTCCTCCGGACTCGGAATGGCGCGAGACTTTGCGAGGCACCTCCGTGTGCCAAAAATAACCCGTGGGCACAGCCGCGCCAAAAACTACCCGCCAGAAGGCCGCGGCGCCAAGTTCGTCCAGCGGAAAAAGGCGACAAAAACGGGTGGGCTATAGCCTTGGGGGGTGGGGCTGGCCAACTTCGTCCGCCGGACTCGGAATGGCGCGAGAATTTGCGAGGCGCCTCCGTGTGCCAAAAATAGGCCGCGGGCACAGCCGCGCCGGAAAATACCCGCCAGAAGGCCGCGGCGCCAAGTTCGTCCAGCGGAAAAAGGCCACAAAAACGGGTGGGCTATATCCTTGGCTGGTGGGGCTGGCCAACTTCGTCCGCCGGACTCGGAATGGCGCGAGAATTTGCGAGGCACCTCCGTGTACAAAAAATAGGCCGCAGGCACAGCCGTGCCCAAAAAAACCGCACGAAGGCCGCGGCGCCAAGTTCGTCCAGCGGAAAAAGGCCACAAAAACGGTTGGGCTATAGCCTTGGGGGGTGGGCCTGGCCGACTTCGTCCGCCGGACTCGGAATGGCGCGAGACTTTGCGAGGCGCTTCCCTGTGCCAAAAAAAGGCCGTGGGTACAGCCGCGCCAAAAAATACCCGCCAGAAGGCCGCGGCGCCAAGTCCGTCCAGCGGAAAAAGGCGACAAAAACGGGTGGGCTATAGCCTTGGGGTGGGGCTGGCCAACTTCGTCCGCCGGATTCGGAATGGAACGAGACTTTGCGAGGGGCCTCCGTGTGCCAAAAATAGGCCACGGGCACAGCCACGCCCAAAAATACCCACCCGAAGGCCGCGGCGCCAAGTTCGTCCAGCGGAAAAAGGCCACAAAAACGGGTGGGCTATAGCCTTGGGGGGTGGGGCTGGCCAACTTCGTCCGCCGGACTCGGAATGGCGCGAAGCTTTGCGAGGTGCCTCCGTGTGCTAAAAATATGCCGCGGACACAGCCGTACCCAAAAATACCCGCCCGAAGGCCGCTGCGCCAAGTTCGTCCAGCGGAAAAAGGCCACAAAAACGGGTGGGCTATATCCTTGGGTGGTGGGGCTGGCCCACTTCGTCCGCCGGACTCGGAATGGCGCGAGAATTTGCGAGGCACCTCCGTGTGCCAAAAATAGGCCGCGGGCACAGCCGCGCCCAAAAATACCCGCCAAAAGGCCGCGGCGCCAAGTTCGTCCAGCGGAAAAAGGCCACAAAAACGGGTGGGCTATAGCCTTGGGGGGTGGGGCTGGCCAACTTCGTCCGCCGGACTCGGAATGGCGCGAAGCTTTGCGAGGTGCCTCCGTGTGCTAAAAATAGGCCGCGGACACAGCCGTACCCAAAAATAACCGCCCGAAGGCCGCAGCGCCAAGTTCGTCCAGCGGAAAAAGGCCACAAAAACGGGTGGGCTATAGCCTTGGGGGGTGGGGCTGGCCGACTTCGTCCGCCGGACTCGGAATGGCGCGAGACTTTGCGAGGCGCCTCCGTGTGCCAAAAATAGGCCGCAGGCACAGCCGTGCCCAAAAAAACCGCACGAAGGCCGCGGCGCCAAGTTCGTCCAGCGGAAAAAGGCCACAAAAACGGTTGGGCTATAGCCTTGGGGGGTGGGCCTGGCCGACTTCGTCCGCCGGACTCGGAATGGCGCGAGACTTTGCGAGGCACTTCCATGTGCCAAAAATAGGCCGTGGGCACAGCCGCGCGAAAAAATACCCGCCAGAAGGCCGCGGCGCCAAGTTTGTCCAGCGGAAAAAGGCGACAAAAACGGGTGGGCTATAGCCTTGGGGTGGGGCTGGCCCACTTCGTCCGCCGGATTCGGAATGGAGCGAGACTTTGCGAGGGGCCTCCGTGTGCCAAAAATAGGCCACGGGCACAGCCGCGCCCAAAAATACCCACCCGAAGGCCGCGGCGCCAAGTTCGTCCAGCGGAAAAAGGCCACAAAAACGGGTGGGCTATAGCCTTGGGGGGTGGGGCTGGCCAACTTCGTCCGCCGGACTCGGAATGGCGCGAAACTTTGCGAGGTGCCTCCGTGTGCCAAAAATAGGCCGCGGTTACAGCCGCATCCAAAAATATCTGCCCGAAGGCGGCGGCGCCAAGTTCGTCCAGCGGAAAAAGGCCACAAAAACGGGTGGGCTATAGCCTTGGGGGGTGGGGCTGGCCAACTTCGTCCGCCGGACTGGGAATCGCGCGAGAATTTGCGAGGCGTCTCCGTGTGCCAAAAATAGGCCGCGGGCAGAGCCGTGCCCAAAAATACCGGCCCGAAGGCCGCGGCGCCAAGTTCGTCCAGCGGAAAAACGCCACAAAAACGGGTGGGGTATAGCCTTGTGGGGTGGGTTGGCCAACTTTGTCCGCCGGACTCAGAATGGCGCGAGACTTTACGAGGCGCCTCCGTGTGCCAAAAATAGGCCATGGGCACAGCCGCGCCCAATAATACCCGCCCGAAGGCCGCGGCGCCAAGTTCGTCCAGCGGAAAAAGGCCACAAAAACGGGTGGGCTATAGCCTTGGGGGGTGGGGCTGGCCGACTTCGTCCGCCGGACTCGGAATGGCGCGAGACTTTGCGAGGCACCTCCGTGTACCAAAAATAGGCCGCAGGCACAGCCGTACCCAAAAAAACCGCACGAAGGCCGCGGCGCCAAGTTCGTCCAGCGGAAAAAGGCCACAAAAACGGTTGGGCTATAGCCTTGGGGGGTGGGCCTGGCCGACTTCGTCCGCCGGACTCGGAATGGCGCGAGACTTTGCGAGGCGCTTCCGTGTGCCAAAAATAGGCCGTGGGCACAGCCGCGCCAAAAAATACCCGCCAGAAGGCCGCGGCGCCAAGTTCGTCCAGCGGAAAAAGGCGACAAAAACGGGTGGGCTATAGCCTTGGGGTGGGGCTGGCCAACTTCGTCCGCCGGATTCGGAATGGAGCGAGACTTTGCGAGGGGCCTCCGTGTGCCAAAAATAGGCCACGGGCACAGCCGCGCCCAAAAATGCCCACCCGAAGGCCGCGGCGCCAAGTTCGTCCAGCGGAAAAAGGCCACAAAAACGGGTGGGCTATAGCCTTGGGGGGTGGGGCTGGCCGACTTCGTCCGCCGGACTCGGAATGGTGCGAGACTTTGCGACGCACCTCCGTGTGAGAAAAAAAGGCCACGGGCACAGCCGCGCCCAAAAATACCCGCCCGAAGGACGCGGCGCCAAGTTCGTCCAGCGGAAAAAGGCCACAAAAACGGGTGGGCTATAGCCTTGGGGGGTGGGGCTGGCCGACTTCGTCCGCCGGACTCGGAATGGCGCGAGACTTTGCGAGGGGCCTCCGTGTGCCAAAAATAGGCCACGGGCACAGCCGCGCCCAAAAATACCCACCCGAAGGCCGCGGCGCCAAGTTCGTCCAGCGGAAAAAGGCCACAAAAACGGGTGGGCTATAGCCTTGGGGGGTGGGGCTGGCCAACTTCGTCCGCCGGACTCGGAATGGCGCGAAACTTTGCGAGGCGCGTCTGTGTGCCAAAAATAGGCCGCGGGCACAGCGGCACCCAAAAATACCTGCCCGAAGGCGGCGGCGCCAAGTTCGTCCAGCGGAAAAAGGCCACAAAAACGGGTGGGCTATAGCCTTGGGGGGTGGGGCTGGCCAACTTCGTCCGCCGGACTGGGAATCGCGCGAGAATTTGCAAGGCGTCTCCGTGTGCCAAAAATAGGCCGCGGGCAGAGCCGTGCCCAAAAATACCGGCCCGAAGGCCGCGCCGCCAAGTTCGTCCAGCGGAAAAACGCCACAAAAACGGGTGGGGTATAGCCTTGTGGGGTGGGGTTGGCCAACTTTGTCCGCCGGACTCAGAATGGCGCGAGACTTTACGAGGCGCCTCCGTGTGCCAAAAATAGGATATGGCCACAGCCGCCCCCAATAATACCCGCCCGAAGGCCGCGGCGCCAAGTTCGTCCAGCGGAAAAAGGCCACAAAAACGGGTGGGCTATAGCCTTGGGGGGTGGGGCTGGCCAACATCGTCCCCCGGACTCGGAATGGCGCCAGACTTTGCGAGGCGCCTCCGTGTGCCAAAAATAGGCCGCGGGCACGGCCTTGCCCAAAAATACCCGCCCGAAGGCCGCGGCGCCAAGTTCGTCCTGCGGAAAAAGGCAACAAAAACGGGTGGGCTATAGCCTTGGGGGGTGGGGCTGGCCCACTTCGTCCTCCGGATTCGGAATGGCGCGAGACTTTATGAGGCGCCTCCGTGTGAGAAAAATAGGCCGCGGGTACAGCCGCGCCCAAAAATACCCTCCCGAAGGACGCGGTGCCAAGTTCGTCCAGCGGAAAAAGGCCACAAAAATGGGTGGGCTATAGCCTTGGGGGGTGGGGCTGGCCAACTTCGTCCGCCGGACTCGGAATGGCGCGAGACTTTGCGAGGTGCCTCCGTGTGCCAAAAATAGGCCGCGGGCACAGCCGCGCCCAAAAAAACCACCCGAAGGCCGCGGCGCCAAGTTCGTCCACTTGAAAAACGCCACAAAAACGGGAGGGCTATAGCCTAGGGGGGTGGGGCTGGCGAACTTCGTCCGTCGGACTCGGAATGGCGCGAGACTTTGCGAGGTGCCTCCGTGTGCCAAAAATAGGCCGCGGGCACAGCCGCGCCCAAAAAAACCGCCCGAAGGCCGCGGTGCCAAGTTCGTCCAGCGGAAAAAGGCCACAAAAACGGTTGGGCTATAGCCTTGGGGGGTGGGCCTGGCCGACTTTGTCCGCCGGACTCGGAATGGCGCGAGACTTTGCGAGGCACCTCCGTGTGAGAAAAAAAGGCCACGGGCACAGCCACGCCCAAAAATACCCGCCCGAAGGACGGGGCGCCAAGTTCGTCCAGCGGAAAAAGGCCACAAAAACGGGTGGGCTATAGCCTTGGGGGGTGGGGCTGGCCCACTTCGTCCGCCGGACTCGGAATGGCGCGAGACTTTACGAGGTGCCTCCGTGTGAGAAAAATAGGCCGCGGACACAGCCGCGCCCAAAAATACCCGCCCGAAGGACGCGGCGCCAAGTTCGTCCAGCGGAAAAAGGCCACAAAAACGGGTGGGCTATAGCCTTGGGGGGTGGGGCTGGCCTACTTCGTCCGCCGGATTGGGAATGGCGCGAGAATTTGCGAGGCGCCTCCGTGTTCCAAAAATAGGCGTCGAGTACAGCCGCGCCCAAAAATAACCGCCCGAAGGACGCGGCGCCAAGTTCGTCCAGCGGAAAAAGGCCACAAAAACGGGTGGGCTATAGCCTTGGGGGGTGGGGCTGGCCCACTTCGTCCGCCGGACTCGAAATGGCGCGAAACTTTGCGAGGCTCCTCCGTGTGCCAAAAATAGGCCGCGGGGACAGCCGCACCCAAAAATACCCGCCCGAAGGCCGCGGCGCCAAGTTCGTCCAGCGGAAAAAGGCCACAAAAACGGGTGGGCTATAGCCTTGGGGGGTGGGGCTGGCCGACTTCGTCCGCCGGTCTCGGAATGGCGCGAGACTTTGCGAGGTGCCTCGGTGTGCCAAAAATAGGCCGCGGGCACAGCCGCACCCAAAAAACCGCCCGAAGGCCGCGGCGCCAAGTTCGTCCAGCGGAAAAAGGCCACAAAAACGGTTGGGCTATAGCCTTGGGGGGTGGGGCTGGCCGACATCGTCCGCCGGACTCGGAATGCCGCGAGACTTTGCGAGGGGCCTCCGTGTGCCAAAAATAGGCCGCGGGCACAGCCGCGCCCAAAAATAACCGCCCGAAGGCCGGGGCGCCAAGTTCGTCCAGCGGAAAAAGGCCACAAAAACGGGTGGGCTATAGCCTTGGGGGGTGGGGCTGGCCAACTTCGTCCGCTGGATTCGGAATGCCGCGAGACTTAGCGAGGGGCCTCCGTGTCCCAAAAATAGGCCGTGCGGCACAGCCGCGCCCAAAAATAACCGACCGAAGGCCGGGGCGCCAAGTTCGTCCAGCGGAAAAATGGCCACAAAACGGGTGGGCTATAGCCTTGGGGGGAGGAGCTGGCCTACTTCGTCCGCCGGATTCGGAATGCCGCGAGACTTTGCGAGGGGCCTCGGTGTCCCAAAAATAGGCAGCGGCCAAAGCCGCGCCCAAAAATAACCGCCCGAAGGCCGCGGCGCCAAGTTCGTCCAGCGGAAAAAGGCCACAAAAACGGGTGGACTATAGGCTTGGGGGGTGGGGCTGGCCAACTTCGTCCGCCGAATTCGGAATGCCGCGAGACTTTGCGAGGGGCCTCTGTGTCGCAAAAATAGGCCGTGTGGCACAGCCGCGCCCAAAAATAACCGACCGAAGGCCGGGACGCCAAGTTCGTCCAGCGGAAAAATGGCCAAAAAACGGGTGGGCTATAGCCTTGGGGGGAGGAGCTGGCCTACTTCGTCCGCCGGACTCGGAATGGGGCGAGACTTTACGAATGGCCTCCGCGTGCCAAAAATAGGCCACGGGCACAGCCGCGCCCAAAAATAACCGCCCGAAGGTCGGCGCGCCCAAACCCCCCAGGGGAAAAATGGCCAAAAAAAGGGTGGGCTATAGCCTTGGGGGGAGGGGCTGGCCAACTTCGTCCGCCGGACTCGGAATGGGGCGAGACTTTGCGAGCGGCCTCCGCGTGCCAAAAATTGGCTGCGGGCACAGCCGCGCCCAAAAATAAATGCCCGAAGGCCGGGGCGCCAAGTTCGCCCCGCGGAAAAAAGGCCAAAAAAGGGGTGGACTATAGCCTTGGGGGGAGGGGCTGGCCAACTTATTCCGCCGGACTCGGAATGGGACGAGACTTTGCGAGCGGCCTCCGCGTGCCAAAAATACGCCGCGGGCACAGCCGCACCCAAAAATAACTGCACGAAGGCCGGGGCGCCAAGTTCGTCCAGCGGAAAAATGGCCAAAAAACGGGTGGGCTATAGCCTTGGGGGGAGGGGCTGGCCAACGTCGTCCGCCGGTCTCGGAATGGGGCGAGACTTTGCGAGCGGCCTCCGCGTGCAAAAAATACGCCGCGGGCACACCCACGTCCAAAAATAACTGCCCGAAGGCCGGGGCGCCAAGTTCGTCCACCGGAAAAATGGCCAAAAAACGGGTGGGCTATAGCCTTGGGGGGAGGGGCTGGCCAACTTATTCCGCCGGACTCGGAATGGGACGAGACTTTGCGAGCGGCCTCCGCGTGCCAAAAATACGCCGCGGGCACAGCCGCACCCAAAAATAACTGCACGAAGGCCGGGGCGCCAAGTTCGTCCAGCGGAAAAATGGCCAAAAAACGGGTGGGCTATAGCCTTGGGGGGAGGGGCTGGCCAACGTCGTCCGCCGGTCTCGGAATGGGGCGAGACTTTGCGAGCGGCCTCCGCGTGCAAAAAATAGGCCGCGGGCACACCCACGTCCAAAAATAACTGCCCGAAGGCCGGGGCGCCAAGTTCGTCCACCGGAAAAATGGCCAAAAAACGGGTGGGCTATAGCCTTGGGGGGAGGGGCTGGCCAACTTCGTCCGCCGGACTCGGAATGGGGCGAGACTTTGCGAGCGGCCTCTGTGCCCCAAAAATAGGCCGTGCGGCACAGCCGCGCCCAAAAATAACCGACCGAAGGCCGGGGCGCCAAGTTCGTCCAGCGGAAAAATGGCCAAAAAACGGGTGGGCTATAGCCTTGGGGGGAGGAGCTGGCCTACTTCGTCCGCCGGACTTGGAATGGGGCGAGACTTTGCGAACGGCCTCCGCGTGCCAAAAATAGGCCACAGGCACAGCCGCGCCCAAAAATAACCGCCCGAAGGTCGGCGCGCCCAAACCCCCCAGGGGAAAAATGGCCAAAAAAAGGGTGGGCTATAGCCTTGGGGGGAGGGGCTGGCCAACTTCGTCCGCCGGACTCGGAATGGGGCGAGACTTTGCGAGCGGCCTCTGTGCCCCAAAAATAGGCCGTGCGGCACAGCCGCGCCCAAAAATAACCGACCGAAGGCCGGGGCGCCAAGTTCGTCCAGCGGAAAAATGGCCAAAAAACGGGTGGGCTATAGCCTTGGGGGGAGGAGCTGGCCTACTTCGTCCGCCGGACTCGGAATGGGGCGAGACTTTGCGAACGGCCTCCGCGTGCCAAAAATAGGCCACGGGCACAGCCGCGCCCAAAAATAACCGCCCGAAGGTCGGCGCGCCCAAACCCCCCAGGGGAAAAATGGCCAAAAAAAGGGTGGGCTATAGCCTTGGGGAGGGCTGGCCAACCGTCCGCCGGACTCGGAATGGGGCGAGACTTTGCGAGCGGCCTCTGTGCCCCAAAAATAGGCCGTGCGGCACAGCCGCGCCCAAAAATAACCGACCGAAGGCCGGGGCGCCAAGTTCGTCCAGCGGAAAAATGGCCAAAAAACGGGTGGGCTATAGCCTTGGGGGGAGGAGCTGGCCTACTTCGTCCGCCGGACTTGGAATGGGGCGAGACTTTGCGAACGGCCTCCGCGTGCCAAAAATAGGCCACAGGCACAGCCGCGCCCAAAAATAACCGCCCGAAGGTCGGCGCGCCCAAACCCCCCAGGGGAAAAATGGCCAAAAAAAGGGTGGGCTATAGCCTTGGGGGGAGGGGCTGGCCAACGTCGTCCGCCGGACTCGGAATGGGGCGAGACTTTGCGAGCGGCCTCCGCGTGCAAAAAATAGGGCGCGGGCACACCCGCGCCCAAAAATAACTGCCCGAAGGCCGGGGCGCCAAGTTCGTCCACCGGAAAAATGGCCAAAAAACGGGTGGGCTATAGCCTTGGGGGGAGGAGCTGGCCTACTTCGTCCGCCGGACTCGGAATGGGGCGAGACTTTGCGAACGGCCTCCGCGTGCCAAAAATAGGCCACCGGCACAGCCGCGCCCAAAAATAACCGCCCGAAGGTCGGCGCGCCCAAACCCCCCAGGGGAAAAATGGCCAAAAAAAGGGTGGGCTATAGCCTTGGGAGGAGGGGCTGGCCAACTTCGTCCGCCGGACTCGGAATGGGGCGAGACTTTGCGAGCGGCCTCCGCGTGCCAAAAATTGGCTGCGGGCACAGCCGCGCCCAAAAATAAATGCCCGAAGGCCGGAGCGCCAAGTTCGACCCGCGGAAAAATGGCCAAAAAAGGGGTGGACTATAGCCTTGGGGGGAGGGGCTGGCCAACTTATTCCGCCGGACTCGGAATGGGACGAGACTTTGCGAGCGGCCTCCGCGTGCCAAAAATACGCCGCGGGCACAGCCGCACCCAAAAATAACTGCACGAAGGCCGGGGCGCCAAGTTCGTCCAGCGGAAAAATGGCCAAAAAACGGGTGGGCTATAGCCTTGGGGGGAGGGGCTGGCCAACGTCGTCCGCCGGTCTCGGAATAGGGCGAGACTTTGCGAGCGGCCTCCGCGTGCAAAAAATAGGCCGTGGGCACACCCACGTCCAAAAATAACTGCCCGAAGGCCGGGGCGCCAAGTTCGTCCACCGGAAAAATGGCCAAAAAACGGGTTGGGCTATAGCCTTGGGGGGAGGGGCTAGCCAACTTCGTCCGCTGGACTCGGAATGGGGCGAGACTTTGTGAGCGGCCTCCGCGTACCAAAAATAGGCCGTGGGCACAGCCGCGTACAAAAATAACCGCCCGAAGGCCGTGGCGCCAAGTTCGACCAGCGGAAAAATGGCCAAAAAACGGGTGGGCTATAGCCTTGGGGGGAGGGGCTGGCCAACTTCGTCCGCCGGACTCGGAATGGGGCGAAACTTTGCGAGCGGCCTCCGCATGCCAAAAATAGGCCTCGGGCACAGCCGCGCCCAAAAATAACCACCCGAAGGCCGGGGCGCCAAGTTCGTCCAGCGGAAAAATGGCCAAAAAACGGGTGGGCTATAGCCTTTGGGGGAGGGGCAGGCCAACTTCGTCCGCCGGACTCGGAATGGGGCGAAGCTTTGCGAGCGGCCTCCGCATGCTAAAACTAGGCCGTGGCCACAGCCGCGCCCAAAAATAACCCCCCGAAGGTCGTTGCGCCCCAACCCCCCAGCGGAAATATGGCCAAAAAACGGGTGGGCTATAGCCTTGGGGGGAGGGGCTGGCCAACTTCGTCCGCTGGACTCGGAATGGGGCAAAACTTTGCGAGCGGCCTCCGCGTGCCAAAAGTAGGCCGTGGGCACAGCCGCGCCCAAAAATAACCGACCGAAGGCCGGGGCGCCAAGTTCGTCCAGCGGAAAAATGGCCAAAAAACGGGTGGGCTATAGCCTTGGGGGGAGGAGCTGGCCTACTTCGTCCGCCGGACTAGGAATGGGGCGAGACTTTGCGAACGGCCTCCGCGTGCCAAAAATAGGCCACGGGCACAGCCGCGCCCAAAAATAACCGCCCGAAGGTCGGCGCGCCCAAACCCCCCAGCGGAAAAATGGCCAAAAAAAGGGTGGGCTATAGCCTTGGGGGGAGGGGCTGGCCAACTTCGTCCGCCGGACTCGGAATGGGGCGAGACTTTGCGAGCGGCCTCGGCGTGCCAAAAATAGGCTGCGGGCACAGCCGCGCCCAAAAATAAATGCCCGAAGGCCGGGGCGCCAAGTTCGTCCCGCGGAAAAATGGCCAAAAAAGGGGTGGACTATAGCCTTGGGGGGAGGGGCTGGCCAACTTATTCCGCCGGACTCGGAATGGGACCAGACTTTGCGAGCGGCCTCCGCGTGCCAAAAATAGGCCGCGGGCACCGCCGCACCCAAATATAACTGCACGAAGGCCGGGGCGCCATGTTCGTCCAGCGGAAAAATGGCCAAAAAACGGGTGGGCTATAGCCTTGGGGGGAGGGGCTGGCCAACGTCGTCCGCCGGTCTCGGAATAGGGCGAGACTTTGCGAGCGGTCTCCGTGTGCCAAAAATAGGCCGCGGGCACACCCGCGTCCAAAAATAACTGCCCGAAGGCCGGGGCGCCAAGTTCGTCCACCGGAAAAATGGCCAAAAAACGGGTGGGCTATAGCCTTGGGGGGAGGGGCTAGCCAACTTCGTCCGCCGGACTCGGAATGGGGCGAGACTTTGCGAGCGGCCTCCGCGTACAAAAAATAGGCCGTGGGCACAGCTGCGTACAAAAATAACCGCCCGAAAGCCGTGGCGCCAAGTTCGACCAGCGGAAAAATGGCCAAAAAACGGGTGGGCTATAGCCTTGGGGGGAGGGGCTGGCCAACTTCGTCCGCCGGACTCGGAATGGGGCGAAACTTTGCGAGCGGCCTCCGCGTGCCAAAAATAGGCCGCGGGCACAGCCGCGCCCAAAAATAACCACCCGAAGGCTGGGGCGCCAAGTTCGTCCAGCGGAAAAATGGCCAAAAAACCGTTGGGCTATAGCCTTTGGGGGAGGGGCAGGCCAACTTCGTCCGCCGGACTCGGAACGGGGCGAAGCTTTGCGAGCGGCCTCCGCGTGCCAAAACTAGGCCGTGGGCACAGCCGCGCCCAAAAATAACCCCCCGAAGGTCGTTGAGCCCCAACCCCCCAGCGGAAATATGGCCAAAAAACGGGTGGGCTATAGCCTTGGGGGGAGGGGCTGGCCAACTTCGTCCGCTGGACTCGGAATGGGGCAAAACTTTGCGAGCGGCCTCCGCGTGCCAAAAATAGGCCGCGGGCACAGCCGCGCCCAAAAATACCCGCCAGAAGGCCGCGGCGCCAAGTTCGTCCAGCGGAAAAAGGCCACAAAAACGGGTGGGCTATATCCTTGGGTGGTGGGGCTGGCCAACTTCGTCCGCCGGACTCGGAATGGCGCGAGAATTTGCGAGGCGCCTCCGTGTACCAAAAATAGGCCGCGGGCACAGCCGCGCCCAAAAATACCCACCAGAAGGCCGCGGCGCCAAGTTCGTCCAGCGGAAAAAGGCCACAAAAACGGGTGGGCTATAGCCTTGGGGGCTGGGGCTGGCCAACATCGTCCGCCGGACTCGGAATGGCGTGAGAATTTGCGAGGCGCCTCCGTGTGCCAAAAATAGGCCGCGGGCACAGCCGCGCCCAAAAATACCCGCCAGAAGGCCGCGGCGCCAAGTTCGTCCAGCGGAAAAAGGCCACAAAAACGGGTGGGCTATAGCCTTGGGGGGTGGGGCTGGCCAACATCGTCCGCCGGACTCGGAATGGCGCCAGACTTTGCGAGGCGCCTCCGTGTGCCAAAAATAGGCCGCGGGCACGGCCTCGCCCAAAAATACCCGCCCGAAGGCCGCGGCGCCAAGTTCGTCCAGCGGAAAAAGGCAACAAAAACGGGTGGGCTATAGCCTTGGGGGGTGGGGCTGGCCCACTTCGTCCGCCGGATTTGGAATGGCGCGAGACTTTACGAGGCGCCTCCGTGTGAGAAAAATAGGCCGCGGGCACAGCCGCGCCCAAAAATACCCGCCTGAAGGACGCGGTGCCAAGTTCGTCCAGCGGAAAAAGGCCACAAAAATGGGTGGGCTATAGCCTTGGGGGGTGGGGCTGGCCAACTTCGTCCGCCGGACTCGGAATGGCGCGAGACTTTGCGAGGTGCCTCCGTGTGCCAAAAATAGGCCGTGGGCACAGCCGCGCCCAAAAAAACCGCCCGAAGGCCGCGGCGCCAAGTTCGTCCAGCGGAAAAAGGCCACAAAAACGGTTGGGCTATAGCCTTGGGGGGTGGGCCTGGCCGACTTTGTCCGCCGGACTCGGAATGGCGCGAGACTTTGCGAGGCACCTCCGTGTGAGAAAAAAAGGCCACGGGCACAGCCGCGCCCAAAAATACCCGCCCGAAGGACGGGGCGCCAAGTTCGTCCAGCGGAAAAAGGCCACAAAAACGGGTGGGCTATAGCCTTGGGGGGTGGGGCTGGCCCACTTCGTCCGCCGGACTCGGAATGGCGCGAGACTTTACGAGGTGCCTCCGTGTGAGAAAAATAGGCTGCGGACACAGCCGCGCCCAAAAATACCCGCCCGAAGGACGCGGCGCCAAGTTCGTCCAGCGGAAAAAGGCCACAAAAACGGGTAGGCTATAGCCTTGGGGGGTGGGGCTGGCCTACTTCGTCCGCCGGATTGGGAATGGCGCGAGACTTTGTTAGGCGCCTCCGTGTTCCAAAAATAGGCGTCGAGTACAGCCCCGCCCAAAAATACACGCCCGAAGGCCGAGGTGCCAAGTTCGACCAGCGGTAAATGGCCACAAAAACAGGTTGGCTATAGCCTTGGGGGGTGGGGCTGGCCCACTTCGTCCGTCGGACTCGGAATGGCGCGAGACTTTGCGAGGCACGTCTGTGTGCGAAAAATAGGCCGCGGGCACAGCCGTACCCAAAAATACCCGCCCGAAGGACGGGGCGCCAAGTTCGTCCAGCTGAAAAAGGACACAAAAACGGGTGGGCTATAGCCTTGCGGGGTGGGGCTGGCCGACTTCGTCCGCCGGATTCGGAATGGCGTGAGACTTTGCGAGGCACCTCCGTGTGCCAAAAATAGGACATGGGCACAGCCGCACCAAAACCGCCCGAAGGCCGCGGCGCCAAGTTCGTCCAGCGGAAAAAGGCCACAAAAACGGTTGGGCTATAG
Source organism: Citrus sp. QX-2021 (assembly GCA_030444885.1). Lineage (NCBI taxonomy): Eukaryota > Viridiplantae > Streptophyta > Magnoliopsida > Sapindales > Rutaceae > Citrus > Citrus sp. QX-2021. The sequence continues at coordinate 128,657 of JAUJEF010000140.1, forward strand.
CCTTGGGGGGTGGGGCTGGCCGACTTCATCCGCCGGACTCGGAATGCCGCGAGACTTTGCGAGGCGCCTCCGTGTGCCAAAAATAGGCCGCGGGCACAGCCGCGCCCAAAAATACCCGCCAGAAGGCCGCGGCGCCAAGTTCGTCCAGCGGAAAAAGGCCACAAAAACGGGTGGGCTATAGCCTTGGGGGGTGGGGCTGGCCGACTTCATCCGCCGGACTCGGAATGGCGCCAGACTTTGCGAGGCGCCTCCGTGTGCCAAAAATAGGCCGCGGGCACGGCCTCCCCCAAAAATACCCGCCCGAAGGCCGCGGCGCCAAGTTCGTCCAGCGGAAAAAGGCAACAAAAACGGGTGGGCTATAGCCTTGGGGGGTGGGGCTGGCCCACTTCGTCCGCCGGAGTAGGAATGGCGCGAGACTTTACGAGGCGCCTCCGTGTGAGAAAAATAGGCCCCGTGCTCACCCGCCCCCACAAATACCGTCCTGAAGGACGCGGCGCCAAGTTCGTCCAGCGGAAAAAGGCCACAAAAATGGGTGGGCTATAGCCTTGGGGGGTGGGGCTGGCCAACTTCGTCCGCCGGACTCGGAATGGCGCGAGACTTTGCGAGGTGCCTCCGTGTGCCAAAAATAGGCCGTGGGCACAGCCGCGCCCAAAAAAACCGCCCGAAGGCCGCGGCGCCAAGTTCGTCCAGCGGAAAAAGGCCACAAAAACGGTTGGGCTATAGCCTTGGGGGGTGGGCCTGGCCGACTTTGTCCGCCGGACTCGGAATGGCGCGAGACTTTGCGAGGCACCTCCGTGTGAGAAAAAAAGGCCACGGGCACAGCCGCGCCCAAAAATACCCGCCCGAAGGACGGGGCGCCAAGTTCGTCCAGCGGAAAAAGGCCACAAAAACGGGTGGGCTATAGCCTTGGGGGGTGGGGCTGGCCCACTTCGTCCGCCGGACTCGGAATGGCGCGAGACTTTGCGAGGTGCCTCCGTGTGAGAAAAATAGGCTGCGGACACAGCCGCGCCCAAAAATACCCGCCCGAAGGACGCGGCGCCAAGTTCGTCCAGCGGAAAAAGGCCACAAAAACGGGTGGGCTATAGCCTTGGGGGGTGGGGCTGGCCTACTTCGTCCGCCGGATTGGGAATGGCGCGAGACTTTGGGAGGCGCCTCCGTGTTCCAAAAATAGGCGTCGAGTACAGCCGCGCCCAAAAATACCCGCCCGAAGGACGCGGCGCCAAGTTCGTCCAGCGGAAAAAGGCCACAAAAACGGGTGGGCTATAGCCTTGGGGGGTGGGGCTGGCCAACTTCGTCCGCCGGACTCGGAATGGCGCGAAACTTTGCGAGGCTCCTCCGTGTGCCAAAAATAGGCCGCGGGGACAGCCGCACCCAAAAATACCCGCCCGAAGGCCGCGGCGCCAAGTTCGTCCAGCGGAAAAAGGCCACAAAAACGGGTGGGCTATAGCCTTGGGGGGTGGGGCTGGCCGACTTCGTCCGCCGGACTCGGAATGGCGCGAGACTTTGCGAGGCACCTCCGTGTGCCAAAAATAGGCCGCGGGCACAGCCGCGCCCAAAAAACCGCCCGAAGGCCGCGGCGCCAAGTTCGTCCAGCGGAGAAAGGCCACAAAAACGGTTGGGCTATAGCCTTGGGGGGTGGGGCTGGCCGACTTCATCCGCCGGACTCGGAATGCCGCGAGACTTTGCGAGGCGCCTCCGTGTGCCAAAAATAGGCCGCGAGGCACAGCCGCGCCAAAATACCGCGCCAGAAGGCCGCGGCGCCAAGTTCGTCCAGCGGAAAAGGCCACAAAAACGGGTGGGCTATAGCCTTGGGGGTGGGGCTGGCCAACATCGTCCGCCGGACTCGGAATGGCGCCAGACTGCGAGGCGCTCCGTGTGCCAAAAATAGGCCGCGGGCACGGCCTCCCCCAAAAATACCCGCCCGAAGGCCGCGGCGCCAAGTTCGTCCAGCGGAAAAAGGCAACAAAAACGGGTGGGCTATAGCCTTGGGGGGTGGGGCTGGCCCACTTCGTCCGCCGGATTTGGAATGGCGCGAGACTTTACGAGGCGCTTCCGTGTGAGAAAAATAGGCCGCGGGCACAGCCGCGCCCAAAAATACCCGCCTGAAGGACGCGGTGCCAAGTTCGTCCAGCGGAAAAAGGCCACAAAAATGGGTGGGCTATAGCCTTGGGGGGTGGGGCTGGCCAACTTCGTCCGCCGGACTCGGAATGGCGCGAGACTTTGCGAGGTGCCTCCGTGTGCCAAAAATAGGCCGTGGGCACAGCCGCGCCCAAAAAAACCGCCCGAAGGCCGCGGCGCCAAGTTCGTCCAGCGGAAAAAGGCCACAAAAACGGTTGGGCTATAGCCTTGGGGGGTGGGCCTGGCCGACTTTGTCCGCCGGACTCGGAATGGCGCGAGACTTTGCGAGGCACCTCCGTGTGAGAAAAAAAGGCCACGGGCACAGCCGCGCCCAAAAATACCCGCCCGAAGGACGGGGCGCCAAGTTCGTCCAGCGGAAAAAGGCCACAAAAACGGGTGGGCTATAGCCTTGGGGGGTGGGGCTGGCCTACAAATCCCGGATTGGGAATGGCGCGAGACTTTGGGAGGCTCCTCCGTGTTACAAAAATAGGCGTCGTGTACAGCCGCGCCCAAAAATACCCGCCCGAAGGACGCGGCGCCAAGTTCGTCCAGCGGAAAAAGGCCACAAAAACGGGTGGGCTATAGCCTTGGGGGGTGGGGCTGGCCAACTTCGTCCGCCGGACTCGGAATGGCGCGAAACTTTGCGAGGCTCCTCCGTGTGCCAAAAATAGGCCGCGGGCACAGCCGCACCCAAAAATACCCGCCCGAAGGCCGCGGCGCCAAGTTCGTCCAGCGGAAAAAGGCCACAAAAACGGGTGGGCTATAGCCTTGGGGGGTGGGGCTGGCCGACTTCGTCCGCCGGACTCGGAATGGCGCGAGACTTTGCGAGGCACCTCCGTGTGCCAAAAATAGGCCGCGGGCACAGCCGCGCCCAAAAAACCGCCCGAAGGCCGCGGCGCCAAGTTCGTCCAGCGGAAAAAGGCCACAAAAACGGTTGGGCTATAGCCTTGGGGGGTGGGGCTGGCCGACTTCATCCGCCGGACTCGGAATGCCGCGAGACTTTGCGAGGGGCCTCCGTGTGCCAAAAATAGGCCGCGGGCAAAGCCGCGCCCAAAAATAACCGCCCGAAGGCCGGGGCGCCAAGTTCGTCCAGCGGAAAAAGGCCACAAAAATGGGTGGGCTATAGCCTTGGGGGGTGGGGCTGGCCAACTTCGTCCGCTGGATTCGGAATGCCGCGAGACTTAGCGAGGGGCCTCCGTGTCCCAAAAATAGGCAGCGGCCAAAGCCGCGCCCAAAAATACCCGCCCGAAGGCCGCGGCGCCAAGTTCGTCCAGCGGAAAAAGGCCACAAAAACGGGTGGGCTATAGCCTTGGGGGGTGGGGCTGGCCGACTTCGTCCGCCGGACTCGGAATGGCGCGAGACTTTGCGAGGCACCTCCGTGTGCCAAAAATAGGCCGCGGGCACAGCCGCGCCCAAAACTAACAGCCCGAAGGCCGGGACGCCAAGTTCGTCCAGCGGAAAAAGGCCACAAAAACGGGTGGGCTATAGCCTTGGGGGGTGCGGCTGGCCGACTTCGTCCGCCGGACTAGGAATGGCACGAGACTTTGCGAGAGGCCTCCGTGTGCCAAAAATAGGCAGCGGGCAAAGCCGCATCCAAAAATAACCGCCCGAAGGCCGGGGCGCCAAGTTCGTCCAGCGAAAAAGGCCACAAAAACGGGTGGGCTATAGCCTTGGGGGGTGGGGCTGGCCGACTTCATCCGCCGGACTCGGAATGCCGCGAGACTTTGCGAGGGGCCTCCGTGTGCCAAAAATAGGCCGCGGGCACAGCCGCGCCCAAAAAACCGCCCGAAGGCCGCGGCGCCAAGTTCGTCCAGCGGAAAAAGGCCACAAAAACGGTTGGGATATAGCCTTGGGGGGAGGGGCAGGCCAACTTCGTCCGCCGGACTCGGAATAGGGCGAGCCTTAGCGAGCGGCCTCCGCGTGCCAAAAATAGGCCGCGGGCACAGCCGCGCCCAAAAATAACCGCCCGAAGGCCGGGGCGCCAAGTTCGTCCAGCTGAAAAATGGCCAAAAAACGGGTGGGCTATAGCCTTGGGGGGAGGGGCAGGCCAACTTCGTCCGCCGGACTCGGAATGGGGCGAGCCTTTGCGAGCGGCCTCCGCGTGCCAAAAATAGGCTGCGGGCACAGCCGCGCCCAAAAATAACCGCCCGAAGGCCGGGGCGCCAAGTTCGTCCAGCTGAAAAATGGCCAAAAAACGGGTGGGCTATAGCCTTGGGGGGAGGGGCAGGCCAACTTCGTCCGCCGGACTCGGAATGGGGCGAGCCTTAGCGAGCGCCCTCCGCGTGCCAAAAATAGGCCACAGGCACACCCGCTCCCAGAAATAACCACCCGGAGGTCGGCGCGCCCAAACACCCCAGCGGAAAAAATGCCAAAAAACGGGTGGGCTATAGCCTTGGGGGGAGGGGCTGGCCAACTTCGTCCGCCGGACTCGGAATGGAGCGGGCCTTTGCGAGCAGCCTCTGCGTGCCAAAAATAGGCCACGGGCACAGCCGCGCCCAAAAATAACTGATTGAAGGCCGGGGCGCCAAGTTCGTCCAGCGGAAAAATGGCCAAAAAACGGGTGGGCTATAGCCTTGGGGGGAGGGGCTGGCCGACTTCGTCCGCCGGACTCGGAATGGGACGAGACTTTGCGAACGGCCTCCGCGTGCCAAAAATAGGCTACGTGCACAGACGCGCCCAAAAATAACCGCCCGAAGGTCGGCGCGCCCAAACCCCCCAGCTGAAAAATGGCCAAAAAACGGATGGGCTATAGCCTTGGGGGGAGAGGCTGGCCAACTTCGTCCGCCGGACTCGGAATGGGACGAGACTTTGCGAACGGCCTCCGCGTGCCAAAAATAGGCTACGGGCACAGACGCGCCCAAAAATAACCTCCTGAAGGTCGGCGCACCCAAACCCCCCAGCTGAAAAATGGCCAAAAAACGGGTGGGCTATAGCCTTGGGGGGAGAGGCTGGCCAACTTCGTCCGCCGGACTCGGAATGGGGCGAGCCTTTGCGAGCAGCCTCCGCGTGCCAAAAATAGGCCGCGGACACAGCCGTACCCAAAAATAACCGACCGAAGGCCGGGGCGCCAAGTTCGTCCAGCTGAAAAATAGCCAAAAAACGGGTGGGCTATAGCCTTGGGGGGAGGCGCTGGCCAACTTCGTCCGCCGGACTCGGAATGGGGCGAGCCTTTGCGAGCGCCCTCCGCGTGCCAAAAATAGGCCACAGGCACACCCGCGCCCAGAAATAACCGCCCGGAGGTTGGCGCGCCCAAACACCCCAGCGGAAAAATGGCCAAAAAACGGGTGGGCTATAGCCTTGGGGGGAGGTGCTGGCCCACTTCGTCCGCCGGACTCGGAATGGGGCGAGACTTTGCGAGCGGCCTCCGCGTGCCAAAAATAGGCTACGGGCACAGCCGCGCAAAAAAATAACCGCCCGAAGGTCGGCGCACCCAAACCACCCAGCGGAAAAATGGCCAAAAAACGGGTGGGCTATAGCCTTGGGGGGAGGGGCAGGCCAACTTCGTCCGCCGGACTCGGAATGGAGCGAGCCTTTGCGAGCGGTCTCCGCGTGCCAAAAATAGGCCGCGGGCACAGCCGCGCCCAAAAATAACCGCCCGGAGGCCGGGGCGCCAAGTTCGTCCCGCGGAAAAATGGCCAAAAAACGGGTGGGCTATAGCCTTGGGGGGAGGGGCTGGCCCACTTCGTCCGCCGGATTCGGAATGGGGCGAGACTTTACGAGCGGCCTCCGCGTGCCAAAAATAGGCCACGGGCACAGCCGCGCCCAAAAATAACCGCCCGAAGGTCGGCGCGCCCAAACCCCCCAGCGGAAAAATGGCCAAAAAACGGGTGGGCTATAGACTTGGGGGGAGGGGCAGGCCAACTTCGTCCGCCGGACTCGGAATGGGGCGGGCCTTTGCGAGCAGCCTCCGCGTGCCAAAAATAGGCTACGGGCTAAGCCGCACCCAAAAATAACCGCCCGAAGGTCGGCGCGCCCAAACCCCCCAGCGGAAAAATGGCCAAAAAACGGGTGGGCTATAGCCTTGGGGGGAGGGGCAGGCCAACTTCGTCCGCCGGACTCGGAATGGAGCGAGCCTTTGCGAGCGGCCTCCGCGTGCCAAAAATAGGCCGTGGGCACAGCCGCGCCCAAAAATAACCGCCCGAAGGCCGGAGCGCCACGTTCGTCCCGTGGAAAAATTGCCAAAAAACGGGTGTGGGCTATAGCCTTGGGGGGAGGGGCTGGCCCACTTCGTCCGCCGGACTCGGAATGGGGCGAGCCTTTGCGAGCGGCCTCCGCGTGCCAAAAATAGGCCACGGGCACAGCCGCGCCCAAAAATAACCGCCCGAAGGTCGGCGCGCCCAAACCACCCAGCGGAAAAATGGCCAAAAAACGGGTGGGCTATAGCCTTGGGGGGAGAGGCTGGCCAACTTCGTCCAACGGACTCGGAATGGGACGAGACTTTGCGAACGGCCTCCGCGTGCCAAAAATAGGCTACGGGCACAGACGCGCCCAAAAATAACCTCCTGAAGGTCGGCGCACCCAAACCCACAAGCTGAAAAATGGCCAAAAAACGGGTGGGCTATAGCCTTGGGGGGAGAGGCTGGCCAACTTCGTCCGCCGGACTCGGAATGGGGCGAGCCTTTGCGAGCAGCCTCCGCGTGCCAAAAATAGGCCGCGGACACAGCCGCACCCAAAAATAACCGACCGAAGGCCGGGGCGCCAAGTTCGTCCAGCTGAAAAATAGCCAAAAAACGGGTGGGCTATAGCCTTGGGGGGAGGGGCTGGCCAACTTCGTCCGCCGGACTCGGAATGGGGCGAGCCTTTGCGAGCGCCCTCCGCGTGCCAAAAATAGGCCGTGGGCACAGCCGCGCCCAAAAATAACCGCCCGAAGGCCGGAGCGCCACGTTCGTCCCGTGGAAAAATTGCCAAAAAACGGGTGTGGGCTATAGCCTTGGGGGGAGGGGCTGGCCCACTTCGTCCGCCGGACTCGGAATGGGGCGAGACTTTGCGAGCGGCCTCAGCGTGCCAAAAATAGGCTACGGACACAGCCGCGCCCAAAAATAACCGCCCGAAGGTCGGCGCGCCCAAACCACCCAGCGGAAAAATGGCCAAAAAACGGGTGGGCTATAGCCTTGGGGGGAGGGGCTGGCCAACTTCGTCCGCCGGACTCAGAATAGGGCGAGACTTTGCAAGCGGCCTCTGCGTGCCAAAAATAGGCTACGGACACATCCGCGCCCAAAAATAACCGCCCGAAGGTCGGCGCGGCCAAACCCCCCAGCGGAAAAATGGCCAAAACACGGGTGGGCTATAGCCTTGGGGGGAGGGGCTCGCCCACTTCGTCCGCCGGACTCGGAATGGGGCCAGACTTTATGAGCGGCCTCCGCGTGCCAAAAATAGGCCACGGGCACAGCCGCGCCCAAAAATAACCGCCCGAAGGTCGGCGCGCCCAAACCCCCCAGCGGAAAAATGGCCAAAAAACGGGTGGGCTATAGCCTTGGGGTGAGGGGCTGGCCAACTTCGTCCACCGGACTCGGAATGGGGAGAGCCTTTGCGAGCAGCCTCCGCGTGCCAAAAATAGGCTACGGGCACAGCCGCGCCCAAAAATAACCGCCCGAAGGTCGGCGCGGCCAAACCCCCCAGCGGAAAAATGGCCAAAAAACGGGTGGGCTATAGCCTTGGGGGGAGGGGCTCGCCCACTTCGTCCGCCGGACTCGGAATGGGGCCAGACTTTATGAGCGGCCTCCGCGTACAAAAAATAGGCCGCGGGCACAGCCGCGCCCAAAAATAACCGATCAAAGGCCGGGGCGCCAAGTTCGTCCAGCGGAAAAATTGCCAAAAAACGGGTGGGCTATAGCCTTGGGGGTGGGGCTGGCCAACTTCATCCGCCGGACTCGGAATGGCCCGAGACTTTGCGAAGCACCTCCGTGTGCCAAAAATAAGCCGCGGGCACAGCCGCGCCCAAAAATACCCGCCCGAAGGCCGGGGCGCCAAGTTCGTCCAGCGGAAAAAGGCCACAAAAACGGGTGGGCTATAGCCTTGGGGGGTGGGGCTGGCCAACTTCATCCGCCGGACTCGTAATGGCGCAAGACTTTGCGAGGCGTCTCCGTGTGCCAAAAATAGGCCACGGGCAGAGCCTCGCACAAAAATACCCGCCCGAAGGCCTGGGCGCCAAGTTCGTCCAGCGGAAAATGGCCACAAAAACGGGTGGGCTATAGCCTTGGGGGGTGCGGCTGGCCGACTTCGTCCGCCGGAGTCGGAATGGCGCGAGACTTTGCGAGGCGTCTCCGTGTGCCAAAAATAGGCAGCGGGCACACCCGCATCCAAAAATACCCGCCCGAAGGCCGGGGCGCCAAGTTCGTCCAGCGGAAAATGGCCACAAAAACGGGTGGGCTATAGCCTTGGGGGGTGGGGCTGGCAACCTTCGTCCGCCAGACTCGGAATAGCGCGAGCCTTTGCGAGGCACCTACGTGTGCCAAAAATAGGCCGCGGGCACAGCCGCGCCCAAAAATACCCGACCGAAGACCGGGGCGCCAAGTTCGTCCGGCGGATAATGGCCACAAAAACGGGTGGGCTATAGCCTTGGGGGGTGGGGCTGGCCGACTTCGTCCGCCGGACTCGGAATGGCGCGAGACTTTGCGAGGCGCCTCCGTTTGACAAAAATAGGACGCGGGCACAGCCGCACCCAAAAATAACCGTCCGATGGCCGGGGCGCCAAGTTCGTCCAGCGGAAAAAGCCACAAAAACGGGTGGGCTATAGCCTTGGGGGGTGGGGCAGGCCAACTTCGTCCGCCGGACTCGGAATGGCGCGGGACTTTGCGAGGCACCTCCGTGTGCCAAAAATAGGCCACGGACACAGCCGCGACCAAAAATACCCGCCCGAAGGCCGGGGCGCCAAGTTCGTCCAGCGGAAAATGGCAACAAAAACGGGTGGGCTATAGCCTTGGCGGGTGGGGCTGGCTAACTTCGTCCGCCGGACTCGGAATGGCGCGAGACTTTGCGAGGCACCTCCGTGTGCCAAAAATAGGACGCGGGCACAGCCGCACCCAAAAATAACCACCCGAAGGCCGGGTCACCAAGTTCGTCCAGCGGAAAAATGGCCAGAAAACGGGTGGGCTATAGCGTTGGGGGGAGGGGCTGGCGAACATCGTCCGCCGGACTCGGAATGGGACGAGACTTTGCGAGGGGCCTCCGAGTACCAAAAATAGGCTGCGGACACAAGCGCGATAAAAATAACCGCCCGAAGGCCGGGGCGCCAAGTTCGTCCTGTGGAAAAATGGCCAAAAAACGGGTGGGCTATGGCCTTGGGGGGAGGGGCTGGCCCACTTCGTCCGGCGGACTCGGAATGGGGCGAGACTTTGCGAGCGGCTTCCGTGTGCCAAAAATAGGCCACGCGCACAGCCGCATCCAAAATTAACCGCCCGAAGGCCGGGGCGCCAACTTCGTCCAGCGGAAAAATGGCCAAAAAACGGGTGGGCTATAGCCTTGGGGGGAGGGGCTGGCCAACTTCGTCCGCAGGACTTGGAATGGCGCTAGACTTCGCGAGCGGACTCCGTGTGCCAAAAATAGGCCCCGGGCACAGCCGCGCCCAAAAATAACCGCCCGAAGGCCGGGGCGCGAAGTTCATCCAGCGGAAAAAGGCCACAAAAACGGGTGGGCTATAGCCTTGGGGGATGGGGCTGGCCGACTTCGTCCGCCGGACTCGGAATGGCGCGAGACTTTGCGAGCAGCCTCCGTGGCCCAAAAATAGGCCCCGGGCACAGCCGCGCCCAAAAATAACCGCCCAAGGGCCGGGGCGCCAAGTTCGTCCAGCGGAAAAAGGCCACAAAAACGGGTGGGCTATAGCCTTGTGGGGAGGGGCGGGCCAACTTCGTCCGCCGGACTCGGAATGGGGCGAGACTTTGCGAACGGCCTCCGCGTGCCAAAAATAGGCCGCGGGCACAGCCGCGCCCAAAAATAACCGCCCAAAGGCCGGTGCGCCAAGTTCGTCCAGCGGAAAAATGGCCAAAAAACGGGTGAGCTATAGCCTTGGGGGGAGGGGCTGGCAACCTTCGTCCGCCGGACTCGAAATGGGGTGAGACTTTGCGAGCGGCCTCCGCGTGCCAAAAATATGCCACGGGCACAGCCGCGCCCAAAAATAATCGCCTGAAGGTCGGCGCGCCCAAACCCCCCAGTGGAAAAATGGCCAAAAAAGGGGTGGGCTATAGCCTTGTGGGGAGGGGCGGGCCCACTTCGTCCGCCGGACTCGGAATGGGGCGAGACTTTGCGAACGGCCTCCGCGTGCTGAAAATGGGTCGCGGGCACAACCGCGCCCAAAAATAACCGCCCGAAGGCCGGGGCGCGAAGTTCGTCCAGCGGAAAAAGGCCACAAAAACGGGTGGGCTATAGCCTTGGGGGATGGGGCTGGCCGACTTCGTCCGCCGGACTCGGAATGGCGCGAGACTTTGCGAGCAGCCTCCGTGGCCCAAAAATAGGCCCCGGGCACAGCCGCGCCCAAAAATAACCGCCCAAAGGCCGGGGCGCCAAGTTCGTCAAGCGGAAAAAGGCCACAAAAACGGGTGGGCTATTGCCTTGGGGGGTGGGGCTGGCCAACTTCGTCCGCCGGACTCGGAATGGCGCGAGAGTTTGCCACCGGCCTCCGTGTCCCAAAAATAGGCCCCGGCCACAGCCGCGTCCAAAAATAACTGCCCGAAGGCCGGGGCGCCAAGTTCGTCCAGCGGAAAAAGGCCACAAAAATGGGTGGGCTATAGCCTTGGGGGGTGGGGCTGGCCGACTTCGTCCGCCGGAGTCGGAATGGCGCGAGACTTTGCGAGCGGCCTCCGTGTGCCAAAAATAGGCCCCGGGCACCTCCGCGCCCAAAAAAAAACGCCCGAAGGCCGGGGCGCCAAGTTCGTCCAGCGGAAAAAGGCCACAAAAACGGGTGGGCTATAGCCTTGGGGGGTGGGGCTGGCCGACTTAGTCCGCCGGACTCGGAATGGCGCGAGACTTTGCGAGCGGCCTCCGTGTACCAAAAATAGGCCCCGGGCAAAGCCGCGCCCAAAAATAACCGCTCGAAGGTCGGGGCGCCAAGTTCGTCCAGCGGAAAAAGGCCACAAAAACGGGTGGGCTATAGCCTTGGGGGGTGGGGCTGGCCAACTTCGTCCGCCGGACTCGGAATGGCGCGAGACTTTGCGAGGCACCTCCGTGTGTCAAAAATAGGCCGCGGACACAGCCGCGCCCAAAAATACCCGCCCGAAGGCCGGGGCGCCAAGTTCGTCCAGCGGAAAATGGCCACAAAAACGGGTGGGCTATAGCCTTGGGGGGTGGGGCTGGCAACCTTCGTCCGCCGGACTCGGAATAGCGCGAGCCTTTGCGAGGCACCTACGTGTGCCAAAAATAGGCCACGGGCACAGCCGCGCCCAAAAATACCCGACCGAAGGCCTGGGCGCCAAGTTCGTCCAGCGGAAAATGGCCACAAAAACGGGTGGGCTATAGCCTTGGGGGGTGCGGCTGGCCGACTTCGTCCGCCGGACTCGGAATGGCGCGAGACTTTGCGAGGCGCCTCCGTGTGCCAAAAATAGGCCGCGGGCACACCCGCATCCAAAAATACCCGCCCGAAGGCCGGGGCGCCAAGTTCGTCCAGCGGAAAATGGCCACAAAAACGGGTGGGCTATAGCCTTGGGGGGTGGGGCTGGCAACCTTCGTCCGCCGGACTCGGAATAGCGCGAGCCTTTGCGAGGCACCTACGTGTGCCAAAAATAGGCCGCGGGCACAGCCGCGCCCAAAAATACCCGACCGAAGGCCGGGGCGCCAAGTTCGTCCGGCGGATAATGGCCACAAAAACGGGTGGGCTATAGCCTTGGGGGGTGGGGCTGGCCGACTTCGTCCGCCGGACTCGGAATGGCGCGAGACTTTGCGAGGCGCCTCCGTGTGACAAAAATAGGCCGCGGGCACAGCCGCGCCCAAAAATACCCGCCCGAAGGCCGGGGCGCCAAGTTCGTCCTGCGGAAAATGGCAACAAAAACGGGTGGGCTATAGCCTTGGGGGGTGGGGCTGGCCAACTTCGTCCGCCGGACTCGGAATGGCGCGAGACTTTGCGAGGTGCCTCCGTGTGCCAAAAATAGGCCGCGGTCACAGCCGCGTCCAAAAATACCCGTCCGAATGCCGGGGCGCCAAGTTCGTCCATCGGAAAAAGGGCACAAAAACGGGTGGGCTATAGCCTTGGGGGGTGGGGCTGGCCAACTTCGTCCGCCGGACTCGGAATGGCGCGGGACTTTGCGAGGCACCTCCGTGTGCCAAAAATAGGCCGCGGGCACAGCCGCGCCCAAAAATAACCGTCCGAAGGCCGGGGCGACAAGTTCGTGCAGCGGAAAAAGGCCACAAAAATGGGTGGGCTATAGCCTTGCGGGGTGGGGCTGGCCAACTTCGTCCGCCGGACTCGGAATGGCGTGAGACTTTGCGAGGCACCTCCGTGTGACAAAAATAGGCCGCGGGCAGAGCCTCGCACAAAAATACCGGCCCGAAGGCCTGGGCGCCAAGTTCGTCCAGCGGAAAATGGCCACAAAAACGGGTGGGCTATAGCCTTGGGGGGTGCGGCTGGCCGACTTCGTCCGCCGGACTCGGAATGGCGCGAGACTTTGCGAGGCGCCTCCGTGTGCCAAAAATAGGCCGCGGGCACACCCGCATCCAAAAATACCCGCCCGAAGGCCGGGGCGCCAAGTTCGTCCAGCGGAAAATGGCCACAAAAACGGGTGGGCTATAGCCTTGGGGGGTGGGGCTGGCAACCTTCGTCCGCCGGACTCGGAATAGCGCGAGCCTTTGCGAGGCACCTACGTGTACCAAAAATAGGCCGCGGGCACAGCCGCGCCCAAAAATACCCGACCGAAGGCCGGGGCGCCAAGTTCGTCCGGCGGATAATGGCCACAAAAACGGGTGGGCTATAGCCTTGGGGGGTGGGGCTGGCCGACTTCGTCCGCCGGACTCGGAATGGCGCGAGACTTTACGAGCGGCCTCCGTGTGGCAAAAATAGGCCCCGGGCACAGCCGCGCCCAAAAATAACCGCCCGAAGGCCGGGGCACGAAGTTCATCCAGCGGAAAAAGGCCACAAAAACGGGTGGGCTATAGCCTTGGGGGATGGGGCTGGCCGACTTCGTCCGCCGGACTCGGAATGGCGCGAGACTTTGCGAGCAGCCTCCGTGGCCCAAAAATAGGCCCCGGGCACAGCCGCGCCCAAAAATAACCGCCCAAGGGCCGGGGCGCCAAGTTCGTCCAGCGGAAAAAGGCCACAAAAACGGGTGGGCTATAGCCTTGTGGGGAGGGGCGGGCCAACTTCGTCCGCCGGACTCGGAATGGGGCGAGACTTTGCGAACGGCCTCCGCGTGCCAAAAATAGGCCGCGGGCACAGCCGCGCCCAAAAATAACCGCCCAAAGGCCGGTGCGCCAAGTTCGTCCATTGGAAAAATGGCCAAAAAACGGGTGAGCTATAGCCTTGGGGGGAGGGGCTGGCAACCTTCGTCCGCCGGACTCGAAATGGGGTGAGACTTTACGAGCGGCCTCCGCGTGCCAAAAATATGCCACGGGCACAGCCGCGCCCAAAATTACCCGCCCGAATGCCGGGGCGCCAAGTTCGTCCAGCGTAAAAAGGCCACAAAAACGGGTGGGCTATAGCCTTGGGGGGTGGGGCTGGCCAACTTCGTCCGCCGGACTTGGAATGGCGCGGGACTTTGCGAGGCACCTCTGTGTGCCAAAAATAGGACGCGGGGACAGCCGCACCCAAAAATAACCGCCCAAAGGCCGGGTTGCCAAGTTCGTCCAGCGGAAAAATGGCCAGAAAACGGGTGGGCTATAGCCTTGGGGGGAGGGGCTGGCCAACTTTGTCCGCCGGTCTCGGAATGGGGCGAGACTTTGCGAGCAGCCTCCGCATGTCAAAAATACGCCGTGGACACAGCCGCGCCCAAAAAAACCCGCCCGAAGGCCGGGGCGCCAAGTTCGTCCAGCGGAAAAATGGCCATAAAACGGGTGGGCTATAGCCTTGGGGGGAGGGGCTGGCCAACTTTGTCCGCCGGACTCGGAATGGGGCGAGACTTTGAGAGCGGCCTCCGCATGTCAAAAATAGGCCGCGAGCACAGCCGCGCCCAAAAATAATCGCCGGAAGGTCGGCGCGCCAATACCCCCCAGCGGAAAAATGGCCAAAAAACGGGTGGGCTATAGCGTTGGGGGGAGGGGCTGGCGAACATCGTCCGCCGGACTCGGAATGGGCCGAGACTTTACGAGGGGCCTCCGAGTGCCAAAAATAGGCTGCGGACACAAGCGCGATAAAAATAACCGCCCGAAGGCCGGGGCGCCAAGTTCGTCCTGTGGAAAAATGGCCAAAAAACGGGTGGGCTATGGCCTTGGGGGGAGGGGCTGGCCCACTTCGTCCGGCGGACTCGGAATGGGGCGAGACTTTGCGAGCGGCTTCCATGTGCCAAAAATAGGCCGCGTGCACAGCCGCATCCAAAAATAACGGCCCGAAGGCCGGGGCGCCAAGTTCGTCCAGCGGAAAAATGGCCAAAAAACGGGTGGGCTATAGCCTTAGGGGGAGGGGCTGGCCAACTTCGTCCGCAGGACTCGGAATGGCGCGAGACTTTGCGAGCGGCCTCCGTGTGCCAAAAATAGGCCCCGGGCACAGCCGCGCCCAAAAATAACCGCCTGGGGGCCGGGGCGCGAAGTTCATCCAGCGGAAAAAGGCCACAAAAACGGGTGGGCTATAGCCTTGGGGGATGGGGCAGGCCGACTTCGTCCGCCGGACTCGGAATGGCGCGAGACTTTGCGAGCAGCCTCCGTGGCCCAAAAATAGGCCCCGGGCACAGCCGCGCCCAAAAATAACCGCCCAAGGGCCGGGGCGCCAAGTTCGTCCAGCGGAAAAAGGCCACAAAAACGGGTGGGCTATAGCCTTGTGGGGAGGGGCGGGCCAACTTCGTCCGCCGGACTCGGAATGGGGCGAGACTTTGCGAACGGCCTCCGCGTGCCAAAAATAGGCCGCGGGCACAGCCGCGCCCAAAAATAACCGCCCAAAGGCCGGTGCGCCAAGTTCGTCCAGCGGAAAAATGGCCAAAAAACGGGTGAGCTATAGCCTTGGGGGGAGGGGCTGGCAACCTTCGTCCGCCGGACTCGAAATGGGGTGAGACTTTGCGAGCGGCCTCCACGTGCCAAAAATATGCCACGGGCACAGCCGCGCCCAAAAATACCCGCCCGAATGCCGGGGCGCCAAGTTCGTCCAGCGTAAAAAGGCCACAAAAACGGGTGGGCTATAGCCTTGGGGGGTGGGGCTGGCCAACTTCGTCCGCCGGACTCGGAATGGCGCGGGACTTTGCGAGGCACCTCCGTGTGCCAAAAATAGGATGCGGGAACAGCCGCACCCAAAAATAACCGCCCGAAGGCCGGGTCACCAAGTTCGTCCAGCGGAAAAATGGCCAGAAAACGGGTGGGCTATAGCCTTGGGGGGAGGGGCTGGCCAACTTTGTCCGCCGGTCTCGGAATGGGGCGAGACTTTGCGAGCAGCCTCCGCATGTCAAAAATACGCCGTGGACACAGCCGCGCCCAAAAAAACCCGCCCGAAGGCCGGGGCGCCAAGTTCGTCCAGCGGAAAAATGGCCATAAAACGGGTGGGCTATAGCCTTGGGGGGAGGGGCTGGCCAACTTTGTCCGCCGGACTCGGAATGGGGCGAGACTTTGAGAGCGGCCTCCGCATGTCAAAAATAGGCCGCGAGCACAGACGCGCCCAAAAATAATCGCCGGAAGGTCGGCGCGCCCAAACCCCCCAGCGGAAAAATGGCCAAAAAACGGGTGGGCTATAGCGTTGGGGGGAGGGGCTGGCGAACATCGTCCGCCGGACTCGGAATGGGGCGAGACTTTGCGAGGGGCCTCCGAGTGCCAAAAATAGGCTGCGGACACAAGCGCGATAAAAATAACCGCCCGAAGGCCGGGGCGCCAAGTTCGTCCTGTGGAAAAATGGCAAAAAAACGGGTGGGCTATAGCCTTGGGGGGAGGGGCTGGCCAACTTCGTCCGCAGGACTCGGAATGGCGCGAGACTTTGCGAGCGGCCTCCGTGTGCCAAAAATAGGCCCCGGGCACAGCCGCGCCCAAAAATAACCGCCCGAAGGCCGGGGCGCGAAGTTCATCCAGCGGAAAAAGGCCACAAAAACGGGTGGGCTATAGCCTTGGGGGATGGGGCTGGCCGACTTCGTCCGCCGGACTCGGAATGGCGCGAGACTTTGCGAGCAGCCTCCGTGGCCCAAAAATAGGCCCCGGGCACAGCCGCGACCAAAAATAACCGCCCAAGGGCCGGGGCGCCAAGTTCGTCCAGCGGAAAAAGGCCACAAAAACGGGTGGGCTATAGCCTTGTGGGGAGGGGCGGGCCAACTTCGTCCGCCGGACTCGGAATGGGGCGAGACTTTGCGAACGGCCTCCGCGTGCCAAAAATAGGCCGCGCGCACAGCCGCATCCAAAAATAACCGCCCGAAGGCCGGGGCGCCAAGTTCGTCCAGCGGAAAAATGGCCAAAAAACGGGTGGGCTATAGCCTTGGGGGGAGGGGCTGGCCAACTTCGTCCGCAGGACTCGGAATGGCGCGAGACTTTGCGAGCGGCCTCCGTGTGCCAAAAATAGGCCCCGGGCACAGCCGCGCCCAAAAATAACCGCCCGAAGGCCGGGGCGCGAAGTTCATCCAGCGGAAAAAGGCCACAAAAACGGGTGGGCTATAGCCTTGGGGGATGGGGCTGGCCGACTTCGTCCGCCGGACTCGGAATGGCGCGAGACTTTGCGAGCAGCCTCCGTGGCCCAAAAATAGGCCCCGGGCACAGCCGCGACCAAAAATAACCGCCCAAGGGCCGGGGCGCCAAGTTCGTCCAGCGGAAAAAGGCCACAAAAACGGGTGGGCTATAGCCTTGTGGGGAGGGGCGGGCCAACTTCGTCCGCCGGACTCGGAATGGGGCGAGACTTTGCGAACGGCCTCCGCGTGCCAAAAATAGGCCGCGGGCACAGCCGCACCCAAAAATAACCGCCCAAAGGCCGGTGCGCCAAGTTCGTCCAGCGGAAAAATGGCCAAAAAACGGGTGAGCTATAGCCTTGGGGGGAGGGGCTGGCAACCTTCGTCCGCCGGACTCGAAATGGGGTGAGACTTTGCGAGCGGCCTCCGCGTGCCAAAAATATGCCACGGGCACAGCCGCGCCCAAAAATAATCGCCTGAAGGTCGGCGCGCCCAAACCCCCCAGTGGAAAAATGGCCAAAAAAGGGGTGGGCTATAGCATTGTGGGGAGGGGCGGGCCAACTTCGTCCGCCGGACTCGGAATGGGGCGAGACTTTGCGAACGGCCTCCGCGTACCGAAAATGGGTCGCGGGCACAGCCGCGCCCAAAAATAACCGCCCGAAGGCCGGGGCACGAAGTTCGTCCAGCGGAAAAAGGCCACAAAAACGGGTGGGCTATAGCCTTGGGGGATGGGGCTGGCCGACTTCGTCCGCCGGACTCGGAATGGCGCGAGAGTTTGCGACCGGCCTCCGTGTCCCAAAAATAGGCCCCGGCCACAGCCGCGTCCAAAAATAACTGCCCGAAGGCCGGGGCGCCAAGTTCGTCCAGCGGAAAAAGGCCACAAAAACGGGTGGGCTATAGCCTTGGGGGGTGGGGCTGGCCGACTTCGTCCGCCGGAGTCGGAATGGCGCGAGACTTTGCGAGCGGCCTCCGTGTGCCAAAACTAGGCCCCGGGCACCGCCGCGCCCAAAAAAAACCACCCGAAGGCCGGGGCGCCAAGTTCGTCCAGCGGAAAAAGGCCACAAAAACGGGTGGGCTATAGCCTTGGGGGGTGGGGCTGGCCGACTTCGTCCGCCGGACTCGGAATGGCGCAAGACTTTACGAGCGGCCTCCGTGTGCCAAAAATAGGCCCCGGGCACAGCAGCGCCCAAAAATAACCGCCCGAAGGCCGGGGCAACAAGTTCCTCCAGCGGAAAAAGGCCACAAAAACGGGTGGGCTATTGCCTTGGGGGGTGGGGCTGGCCAACTTCGTCCGCCGGACTCGGAATGGCGCGAGAGTTTGCGACCGGCCTCCGTGTCCCAAAAATAGGCCCCGGCCACAGCCGCGTCCAAAAATAACTGCCCGAAGGCCGGGGCGCCAAGTTCGTCCAGCGGAAAAAGGCCACAAAAACGGGTGGGCTATAGCCTTGGGGGGTGGGGCCGGCCAACTTCGTCCGCAGGACTCGGAATGGGGCGAGACTTTGCGAGGGGCCTCGGTGTGCCAAAATTAAGCCACAGGCAAAGCCGCGCCCAAAAATAAGCACCCGAAGGTCGTGGTACCAAAACCCCCCGGCGGAAAAATGGCCAAAAAACGGGTGGGCTATAGCCTTGGTGAGGGGCGCGGGCGAAGTTCGTCCGCCGGACTCGGAATGGGGCGAGACTTTGCGAGGGGCCTCGGGGCGCCAAAAATAAGCCGCGGGCAAAGCCGCGCTAAAAAATAAGTACCCGAATATCATGGTGCCAAAACCCCCCAGCGGAAAAATGGCCAAAAAACGGTGGGCTATAGCCTTGGTGGGGGGCGCTGGGGAAGTTCGTCCGCCGGACTCAGAATGGGGCGAGACTTTGCGAGGGGCCTCGGGGTGCCAAAAATAAGCCGCGGGCAAAGCCGCGCCCAAAAATAAGCGACCGAAGGTCGTGGTTCCAAAACCCCCCAGCGGAAAAATGGCCAAAAAAACGGGTGGGCTATAGCCTTGGTGGGGGACGCGGGCGAAGTTCGTCCGCCGGACTCGGAATGGGGCGAGACTTTGCGAGGGGCCTCGGGGTGCAAAAAATAAGCCTTGGACAAAGCCGCGCCTAAAAATAAGCACCCGAAGGTGGTGGTGCCAAAACCCCCCGGCGGAAAAATGGCCAAAAAACGGGTGGGCTATAGCCTTGGTGGGGGGTGCGGGCGCGGGCGAAGTTCGTCCGCCGGACTCGGAATGGGGCGAGACTTTGCGAAGGGCCTCGGGGTGCCAAAAATAAGCCACGGGCAAAGCCGCGCCCAAGAATAAGAGCCCGAAGATCGTCGTGCCAAAACCCCCCAGCGGGAAAATGGCCAAAAAACGGGTGGGCTATAGCCTTGGTGGGGGGCGCTGGCCAAGTTCGTCCGCGGGACTGGGAATGGGACGAGACTTTGCGAGGGGCCTCGGGGTGCCAAAAATAAGCCGCGGACAAAGCCGCGTCCAAAAATAAGCGCCCGAAGATCGTGGTGCCAAAACCCCCCAGCGGAAAAATGGCCAAAAAACTGGTGGGCTATAGCCTTGGTGGGGGGCGCGGGCGAAGTTCGTCCTCCGGACTCGGAATGGGGCGAGACTTTGCGAGGGGCCTCAGGGTGCCAAAAATAAGCCGCGGACAAAGCCGCGCCCAAAAATAAGTGCTCGAAGATCGTGGTGCCAAAACCCCCCAGCGGAAAAATGGCCAACAAACGGGTGGGCTATATGTCATGGCCCAAGCTTCCATATGGCCTGGCCCATGGAGAATTCTAGAGCCATGGAGACTTGTGTAGAGCATGTAGATATTTCCATTGTAATTAATGTGTTTAGGTGGTAGTTGTGATAACTCTAGAGACTCTCTAGATACTTCTTTGTACTCTATAAATAGGAGAAGGCCTCATTTGGCCAAATCAATCAAAAGCAATATAAAATTCCAGCACACATAGCTTTCTGAGCATTCTATCGAGCAATATAAGTTCTTTCCTCCCATACTTTGTGAGTTAGAGTGAATCCTCTTTCCGCTTCTCGAATCCAGCAACGGATTTGGGTGTAAGGCTGACTTAGGGCCAAGAGAGTGTGAATTTGGCGCCTAAGGCCGCACGGCATAGCGTGGGAACGAATCGGGTCGTGACAGTTGGTTTCAGAGCCATCTACACTCGTGGGTAGTTGGGTTGTTCGAAAGGAAGGATGTCGGAGAGCACTCATGATGACCAAAGGGGGAGGGAGCCTAACCCCAATGCGAAGAAGGGGAAAAACAGCAAGGAGAAGTCGGTGGACTTGCTCAACGCCATGGAGAATCGGGTTGTCCGTGGGGAGATTGCTGTCGCCGAGATTAAAGAGCGCCTCGAGATCTTTGAGCAAAAGATGGAGGAGGTGGATGATCTTGGTGAGCGGATGGGCGATCTAAGCCAAGATGTGGTGGCGCAACCCCAAAGCCTTGAGGAGTTTCAAGCGGTGGTTCTGAACTCTATTGAGGTGCTAAGGGCTCAAGTGGAGGAGCTTCACACGGGCCTTGAAGAGACTAAGATGGATTGGGCGCTTTGCAAGAAGGCAGTGGCCAGCGGGGTGCTCAACACCAATGCCGCACCTCCAATGAGGGTCGAGGTTCCGAGGCCAAGGAGGTATGGGGGCAAGAGGGATGCCCAGGAGATCGAGAACTTCTTGTGGTCCATGGAGAGGTACTTCGAGGCCACCAACATCCAAGGTGAGCAGGAGAAGGTGAACATTGCTACCGGGTACCTTGAGGATCATGCGACCGCTTGGTGGCAGCGAAAGCATGCAGAGATTGTGCGCGGGACGTGCATCATCAACACATGGGACTTGCTGAAGTGCGAGCTCAAGAGGCAATTCTATCCGGGGAATGTGGCATATGAGGCTCGCAAGAAGATGCGGGAGCTAAAGCACACGGGGCCTATCTCGAAGTATGTCGATGAATTCTCAAAGCTCATGCTCCAAATCGACAACATGAACACGGATGATTTGTTGTTCAACTTCATGGAGGGACTCCAGCCGTGGGCACAACGGGAGTTGCAGCGGCGCCAAGTGAGTGACATCTCTACAGCCCTCACCGAGGCTGACACGCTTGTGGAATTCCGGAAGGGTGAGTCTTCCAAGCCGAAGAAGGATGATAAGCCGCAACATGGCAAAGGTGGGGGAGCGAAGGGAGATAAGCCGCACCATGATGGCAAGGATAAGCCACAAAAGAAGGATGGCAAGAAGGAGGCTAAGCGGAAACACAATTGCTTCCTTTACGATGGGGACCATTGGGTGCGGGACTGCCCAAAGAAGAAGGCTTTCAACGCCATGTTTAGCGAGACCGGGGAGAAGCAACTGGAGGCACCAACAGTGGATGCCGCCAACATGGGCTGTCTCCAACTCTTCAATGCACTAAATGCCAAGCCAATTCCAGCCAAGGTGCAGGACAAGTCACTCATGCACGTTGAGGCTACGATCAACGGAAAGCGAGCTCAAGCCTTGATTGACACGGGAGCATCCCACAACTTCATCAAGGTGGATGAAGCCAAGCGGCTTGGACTCAAGGTTGAGAAATCGGATGTCTCACTCAAGACGGTGAATTCGGAGGCCAAACCACTTAGCGGGGTAGTGCGAGATGTGGAGCTACAACTAGGCCCTTGGCGAGGTAAGGCCAATTTCTCGGTTGTACCTTTGGATGATTTTACACTTGTGTTGGGCATGGAATTTTTGCGACAGTTCAATGCGTGCCACTTCCGAGGTACAACTCAATGTGTATCCTAGAGGGAGCCCCATGCTTGGTCCCGACCGCGAGTAAGGTCACACCACCAGGCCAACTTTCCGCCATGCAAATCAGCAAAGGTTGCAAGCGGCATGAGGACACATTTCTCGTCACCATTCATGAGGTCGGTGACGGGAAGGACACTATGGCCATGGAGCCCATACCGGAGGCGGTAGGCCAAGTCCTTGAGGCGTATGAGGATGTAATGCCACCCGAGTTGCCAAAGCGGTTGCCGCCACGAAGGGAAGTAGACCACAAGATTGAGCTGGAGCCGGGTGCCAAACCGCCTGCACGAGCACCTTATCGCATGTCTCCACTGGAGCTAGAGGAGTTGCGGAGGCAAATTAAGGAGCTGCTGGATGCAGGATACATCCAGTCCTCGAAAGCACCATACGGAGCACCGGTGCTGTTCCAGCGGAAGCATGATGGCTCACTTCGACTATGTATCGACTACCGGGCTCTTAACAAGGTGACCGTGAAGAACAAATACCCCATCCCACTGATTGCGGACTTGTTCGATCAACTTGAACGGACCAAATATTTCTCCAAGCTGGACCTTAGATCGGGATATTACCAAGTACAGATTGCGGAGGGAGATGAGCCGAAGACCGCTTGTGTGACGAGGTATGGAGCGTACGAGTTCAAGGTAATGCCTTTCGGCCTCACTAATGCTCCAGCCACATTTTGCACGCTCATGAACCGCATATTCCAGCCATACCTTGATCAGTTTGTGGTGGTGTATCTCGATGACATCGTGGTCTATAGCAACACCTTGGCGGAACATGCTGAGCACTTGCGGGTCGTGTTCGGGGTGTTGCGGGAAAATGAGCTGTATGTGAAGAGGGAGAAGTGTTCGTTCGTAAAACTGGAGGTGGATTTCCTTGGCCATAAAATCAGAGATGGGACGCTGCTCATGGACAAGGCCAAGGTCCGAGCCATTGCCGAATGGGAGCCGCCCACAAAGGTGACTGAGTTGCGCTCTTTCTTAGGCCTTGCCAACTATTATCGGAGGTTCATTAGAGGTTATTCCGCCATTGCCACACCACTCACTGATTTGCTCAAAAGACTACCAAGTGGGAATGGACGGAAAGGAGCCAACAAGCCTTCGATGCTCTCAAGAAGGCCGTGATGGAAGAGCGGTACTTGTGCTGCGAACCATGAGTTACCATTTGAGGTACACACTGATGCTTCGATTTTGCTATTGGCGGTGTGTTGATGCAGGCCGAACATCCGATAGCCTTTGAGAGCCGAAAGCTCAACGATACGGAGCGGCGGTACACGGTACAAGAGAAAGAGATGGCAGCCGGTAGTGCACTGCTTGCGCACATGGAGGCACTACTTGCTTGGGTCCAAGTTCGTGGTGAAGACGGACAACGTGGCCACTAGTTACTTCCAAAGCCAAAAGAAGCTTAGTCCGAAGCAAGCGAGATGGCAAGATTTCTTGGCGAGGTCGACTACGTGCTGGAGTATAAGCCGGAAAGGCTAATTTGGTAGCGGACGCCTTGAGTCGAAAGGCCGAGCTTGCTGCCATGAGTCGGATACAAGGAGAGCTTCTTGCACTCATCAAGGAGGAACGGAACATGATCCCTTGGCCAAGCAGCTGGTTTCTCTCGTGCAACAGGGGAAATCGAAGAGGTTTTGGGTCGAAAATGGCCTTTTATACACCAAGGGACGGCGTGTTTATGTTCGAAATGGGGAAACTTGCGGCGCAACTTGATCAAGGAGTGTCATGACAAGTGAAGTGGGCTGGACACCTGGGACAAAGGCGGACACGGCGCGTTACTTGAGTCGGCATACTATTGGCCTCAGATGCGGGATGAAGTGGAGCAGTTCGCACGGACATGCTTAGTGTGCCAACAGACAAAAGCAGAGCAACAATGTCCTGCGGGGTTGCTTGAGCCATTGCCCACTCCAGATCGACCGTGGGAGAGTATATCGATGGATTTCATCACTTGTCTTCCCAAATCGGAGGGGTTTGCAACTATTGTTGTAGTGGTGGACAGATTCTCAAAATATGCCACTTTCATTCCCGCCCGAAGGAGTGCACACAATGGAGGACACACAACCAAGTTTTTCTTTAGGCACGTGGTGAAGTATGGGGACTTCCCAAATCCATCATCAGCGACCGTGACAGCCGGTTTACGGGGAGGTTTTGGACTGAGTTGTTCAAGCTTATGGGGTCGGCGCTGCACTTTTCTACGAGCTTTCATCCACAAACCGATGGGCAAACGGAGAGGGTGAATGCCTTGTTGGAGCTGTACTTGCGGCATTTTGTGAGTGCCAACCAGCATGATTGGGCAAAGTTGCTGGACGTGGCCCAATTTTCCTACAACTTGCAGCGGAGCGAGGCTACATCGAGGAGCCCTTTCGAGGTGATCATGGGACAGCAGCCGCTTACGCCAAACACGCTCATCACGAGCTATACCGGGAGGTGTCCTGCAGCATATAAAGTGGCTAAGTCGTGGCATGAGCAAATGGACATAGCACGGGCGCACCTCGACAAAGCGACCAAGCGGATGAAGAAATGGGCGGACAGCAAGCGTACACACTTGGAGTTCAACGTGGGGGACATGGTGCTAGTCAAGGTCGTTCCGGCCCAGCACAAGTCTACACGTTCGCTGCACAAGGGCCTCATCCGGAAATACAAGGGGCCATTTCCCATCATCAAGAGGGTCGGCAGTGTGTCGTACAAGCTAGAGTTACCCTCTTGGCGAAAACTCCATCCGGTCTTCCACGTGAGTTCCTTGAAGCCGTACCATGGGGATATGGAAGATCCAAAAAGGGGTGAATCCAAGCGCCCTCCACTCGGCAACACAAGGGTATATGACAAGGAAGTGGAGACCATTTTGGCAGACCGTGTGGTTCGGAAGAAGAGTTTTCCACCGTGCCAAGAGTACTTAGTCAAATGGAAGGGACTACCCGAGAGCGAAACAAGTTGGGAGGCCGCAAACGATTTGTGGCAGGTCCAAGACAAGATCAAAACCTTCCACAGCGAGTCGACGAGGACGTCTCCAGAATAGGTGGGGGAGAATTTCATGGCCCAAGCTTCCATATGGCCTGGCCCATGGAGAATTCTAGAGCCATGGAGACTTGTGTAGAGCATGTAGATATTTCCATTGTAATTAATGTGTTTAGGTGGCAGTTGTGATAACTCTAGAGACTCTCTAGATACTTCTTTGTACTCTATAAATAGGAGAAGGCTTCATTTGGCCAAATCAATCAAAAGCAATATAAAATTCCAGCACACATAGCTTTCTGAGCATTCTATCGAGCAATATAAGTTCTTTCCTCCCATACTTTGTGAGTTAGAGTGAATCCTCTTTCCGCTTCTCGAATCCAGCAATGGATTTGGGTGTAAGGCTGACTTAGGGCCAAGAGAGTGCGAATTTGGCGCCTAAGGCCGCAAGGCATAGCGTGGGAACGAATCGGGTCGTGACATATAGCCTTGGTGGGGGGCGCGGGCGAAGTTCATCCGCTGGACTCGGAATGGGGCGAGACTTTGCGAGGGGCCTCGGGGTGCCAAAAATAAGCTGCGGGCAAAGCCGCGACCAAAAATAAGCGCCCGAAGGTCGTGGTGCCAAAACCCCCCAGCGGAAAAATGGCCAAAAAACGGGTGGGCTATAGCCTTGGTGGGGGGCGCGGGAGAAGTTCGTCCGCCGGACTCAGAATGAGGCGAGACTTTGCGAGGGGCCTCGGGGTGCCAAAAATAAGCCGCGGGCAAAGCCGCGACCAAAAATAAGTGCCCGAAGGTCGTGGTGCCAAAACCCCGCAGCGGAAAAATGGCCAAAAAATGGGTGGGCTATAGCCTTGGTGGGGCGCGGGCGGTTCGTCCGCCACGGACTGGAATGGGGCGAGACTGCGAGGGCCTCGGGGTGCCAAAAATAAACCGCGGACAAAGCCGCGCCCAAAAATAAGCGCTCGAAGATCGTGGTGCCAAAACCACCTAGCGGAAAAAAAGCCAAAAAACGGGTGGGCTATAGCCTTGGAGGGGGGCGCGGGCGAAGTTAAATCACGCGGACTCGGAATAGGGCGAGACTTGCGAGGGGCCTCGGGGTGTGAAAAATAAGCCGCAGGCAAAGTCGCGCCCAAAATAAGCGCCGAAGATCGAGGTGCAAAACCCCAAGCGGAAAAATGGCTCAAAACGGGTGGGCCATAGCCTTGGTGGGGCGTGGCGAAGTTCGTCCACCGGACTCGAATGGGGCTAGACTTTGGGAGGTGCCTCGGGGTGCCCAAAATAAGCCGCGGGAAAAGCCGCGCCCAAAAATAAGCCCCCAAAGATCGAGGTGCCAAAACCCCCCAGAGGAAAAATGGCCAAAAAATGGGTGGGCTCTAGCCTTGGTGGGGGGCTCGGGCGAAGTTTGACCGCCGGACTCAGAATGGGCGAGACTTTGCGAGGGGCCTCGGGTGCCCAAAATATTCCGCGGGCAAAGCCGCTCCCAAAAATAAGCGCCCGAAGATCGTGGTGCCAAAACCCCCCAGCGGAAAAATGGCCAAAAAACGGGTGGGCTATAGCCTTGGTGGGGGGCGCGGGCGAAGTTCGTCCGCCGGACTCGGAATGGGCCGAGACTTTGCGAGGGGCCTCGGGGTGCCAAAAATAAGCCGCGGGCAAAGCCGTACCCAAAAATAAGCTCCCAAAGGTCGTGGTGCCAAAACCCCCCAGCGGAAAAATGGCCAAAAAACGGGTGGGCTATAGCCTTGGTGGAGGCGCGGCGAATTTCGTCCGCCGGACTCGGAATGGGGCGAGACTTTGCGAGGGGCATAGGGGTACCAAAAATAAGCCGCAGACAAATCCGCACCCAAAAATAAGCGCCCGAAGGTCGTGGTGCCAAAACCCCCCAGCGGAAAAATGGCCAAAAAACGGGTGGGCTATAGCCTTGGTGGGGCGAAGTTCGTGCGCCGGACTCGGAATGGGGCGAGACTTTGTGAGGGGCCTCGGGGTGCCAAAAATAAACCGCGGACAAAGCCGTACCCAAAAATAAGCGCTCGAAGATCGTGGTGCCAAAACCCCCCAGCGGAAAAACGGGTGGGCTATAGCCTTGGGGGGTGGGGCTGGCCAACTTCGTCCGCCGGACTCGGAATGGCGCGAGAATTTGCGAGGCACCTCCGTGTGCCAAAAATAGGCCACGCGCACAGCCGTGCCTAAAAATACCCACCCAAAGGCCGGGGCGCCAAGTCCGTCGAGCGGGAAAAGGCCACAAAAACGGGTGGGCTATAGCCTTGGGGGGTGGGACTGGCCAACTTCGTCCGCCGGACTCGGAATGGCGTAAAACTTTGCGAGCCACCTCCGTGAGCCAAAAATAGGCCGCGGGCACAGCCGCGCCCAAAAATACCCTCCCGAAGGCCGGGGCGCCAAGTTCGTCCAGCGGAAAAAGGCCACAAAAACGGGTGGGCTATAGCCTTGGGGGGTGGGGCTGGCCAACTTCGCCCGCCGGACTCGGAATGGCGCGAGACTTTGCGAGGCACCTCCGTGTGCGAAAAATAGGCCGCGGGCACAGCCGCGTCCAAAAATACCCGCCCGAAGGCAGCGGCACCAAGTTCGTCCAGCGGAAAAAGGCCACAAAAACGGGTGGGCTATAGCCTTCGGGGGTGGGGCTGGGCGACTTCGTCCGCCGGACTCGGAATGGCGCGAGACTTTGCGAGGCGCCTCCGTGTGCGAAAAATAGGCCGCGGGCACAGCCGCGCCCAAAAATACCCGCCCGAAGGCCGCGGCGCCAAGTTCGTCCAGCGGAAAAAGGCCACAAAAACGGGTGGGCTATAGCTTTGGGGGGTGGGGCTGGCCAACTTCGTCCGCCGGACTCGGAATGGCGCCAGACTTTGCGAGGCGCCTCCGTGTGCAAAAAAATAGGCCGCGGGCACAAAACGGGTGAGCTATAGCCTTGGGGGGTGGGGTTGGCCCACTTCGTCCGTCGGACTCGGAATGGTACGAGACTTTGTGAGTGGCCTCCGTGTGCTAATAAGAGGCCGCGGGCACAGCCGCGCCCAAAAATGACCACCCGAAGGCTGGGGCGCCAAGTTCGTGCAGCGGAAAAAGGCCACAAAAACGGGTGGGCTATAGCCTTAGGGGGTGGGGCTGCCAACTTCGTCCGCCGGACTCGGAATGGCGCGAGAGTCTGCGAGGGGCCTCCGTGTGCCAAAAATAGGCCGCGGACACAGCCGCGTCCAAATATAACAGCCCGAAGGCCGGGGCGCCAAGTTCGTCCAGCGGAAAAAGGCCACAAAAACGGGTGGGCTATAGCTTTGGGGGGTGGGGCTGGCCAACTTCGTCCGTCGGACTCGGAATGGTACGAGACTTTGTGAGTGGCCTCCGTGTGCTAATAAGAGGCCGCGGGCACAGCCACGCCCAAAAATAACCACCCGAAGGCTGGGGCGCCAAGTTCGTGCAGCGGAAAAAGGCCACAAAAACGGGTGGGCTATAGCCTTAGGGGGTGGGGCTGCCAACTTCGTCCGCCGGACTCGGAATGGCGCGAGAGTCTGCGAGGGGCCTCCATGTGCCAAAAATAGGCCGCGGGCATAGCCGCGCCCAAAAATAGCCACCCGAAGGCCGGGGCGCCAAGTTCGTCCAGCGGAAAAAGGCCACAAAACGGGTGGGCTATAGCCTTGGGGGGTGGCGCTGGCCAACTTCGTCCGCCGGACTCGGAATGGCGCGAGACTCTGCGAGGGGCCTCCGTGTGCCAAAAATAGGCCATGGCACAGCCGCGCCCAAAAATACCCCCCCGAAGGCCGGGGCGCCAAGTTCGTCCCGCGGAAAAAGGCCACAAAAACGGGTGGGCTATAGCCTTGGGGGGTGGGGCTGGCCAACTTCGTCCGCCGGACTCGGAATGGCGCCAGACTTTATGAGGCGCCCGTGTACAAAAATAGGCCGCAGGCACAGCCGTAACCAAAAATACCGCCCGAAGGCCGGGCGCCATGTTCGTCCGGCGGAAAAAGGCCACAAAGCGGTGGGCTATCGCCAGGGGTGGGGCTGGCCAACTTTGTCTCGCCGGACTCGGAATGGCGCGAGACTTTGCGAGGGCCTCCATATGCCAAAAATAGGCCGCGGGTACAGCCACGCCCAAAAATAACCGCCCGAAGGCCGGGGCGCCAAATTCGTCCAGCGGAAAAAGGCCACAAAAACGGGTGGGCTATAGCCTTGGGGGGTGGGGCTGGCCAACTTCGTCTGCCGGACTCGGAATGGCGCCAGACTTTATGAGCTCCTCTCGTGTGCCAAAAATGGGCCGCGGGCACAGCCCCACCCAAAAATACCTGCCCGAAGGCCGGGGCGCCATGTTCGTCCGGCGGAAAAAGGCCACAAAAGCAGGTGGGCTATCGCCTTGGGGGGTGGGGCTGGCCAACTTTGTCTGCCGGACTCGGAATGGCGCGAGACTTTGCGAGGGGCCTCCACATGCCAAAAATAGGCCGTGCGTACAGCCACGCCCAAAAATAACCGCCCGAAGGCCGGGACGCCAAGTTCGTCCAGCGGAAAAATGGCCAAAAAACGGGTGGGATATAGCCTTAGGGGGTGGGGCTGCCAACTTCGTCCGCCGGACTTGGAATGGAGCGAGAGTCTGCGAGGGGCCTCCGTGTGCCAAAAACAGGCCGCGGGCACAGCCGCGCCCAAAAATAACCGCCCGAAGGCCGGGGCGCCAAGTTCGTCCGGCGGAAAAAGGCCACAAAACGGGTGGGCTATGGCCTTGGGGGGTGGCGCTGGCCAACTTCGTCCGCCGGACTCGAAATGGCGCGAGACTCTGCGAGGGGCCTCCGTGTGCCAAAAATAGGCCGCGGGCACAGCCGCGCCCAAATATAACCGCCCGAAGGCCGGGGCGCCAAGTTCGTCCAGCGGAAAAAGGCCACAAAAACGGGTGGGCTATAGCCTTGGGGGGTGGGGCTGGCCAACTTCGTCCGCCGGACTCGGAATGGCGCCAGACTTTATGAGGCTCCTCTGTGTGCCAAAAATGGGCCGCGGGCACAGCCGTACCCAAAAATACCTGCCCGAAGGCCGGGGCGCCATGTTCGTCCGGCGGAAAAAGGCCACAAAAGCAGGTGGGCTATCGCCTTGGGGGGTGGGGCTGGCCAACTTTGTCTGCCGGACTCGGAATGGCGCGAGACTTTGCGAGGGGCCTCCACATGCCAAAAATAGGCCGTGCGTACAGCCACGCCCAAAAATAACCGCCCGAAGGCCGGGGCGCCAAATTCGTCCAGCGGAAAAAGGCCACAAAAACGGGTGGGCTATAGCCTTGGGGGGTGGGGCTGGCCAACTTCGTCTGCCGGACTCGGAATGGCGCGAGACTTTGCGAGGGGCCTCCGTGTGCCAAATATAGGCAGCGGGACAGCCGCTACTAAAAATGAACGCCCGAGGGCCGGGGCGCCAAGTTCGTCCAGCGGGAAGAGGCCACAAAAGCGGGTGGGCTGTAGCGTGGGGGGTTGGGGCAGGCCAACTTCGTCCGTCGGACTCGGAATGGTACGAGACTTTATGAGGGGCCTCCGTGTGCTAATAATAGGCCGCGGACACAGCCGCGCCCAAAAATGACCACCCGAAGGCCGGGGCGCCAAGTTCGTCCTGCGGAAAAAGGCCACAAAAATGGGTGGGCTATAGCCTTGGGGGGTGGGGCTGGCCAACTTCGTCTGTCGGACTCGGAATGGCGCGAGACTTTGCGAGGGGCCTCCGTGTGCCAAAACTAGGCTGCGGGCACAGCCATCCCCAAAAATAACCGCCCGAAGGCCCGGGCGCCAAGTTCGTCCAGCGGAAAAAGGCCACAAAAACGGGTGGGCTATAGCCTTGCGGGGTGGGGCTGGCCAACATCGTCGGCCGGACTCGGAATGGCGGGAGACTTTGCGAGGGGTCTCCGTGTGCCAAAAATAGGCCGCGGGCACAGCCGCGCCCGAAAATAACCGCCCGAAGGCCCGGGCGCCAAGTTCGTCCAGCGGAAAAAGGCCACAAAAACGGGTGGGCAATAGCGTTGCGGGGTGGGGCTGGCCAACATCGTCGGCCGGACTCGGAATGGCGGGAGACTTTGCCAGGCGCCTCCGTGTGACAAAAATAGGCCGCGGGCACAGCCGCGCCCAAAATACCCGCCCGAAGGCCGGGACGCCAAGTTCGTCCAGCGGAAAAATGGCCAAAAAACGGGTGGGATATAGCCTTAGGGGGTGGGGCTGCCAACTTCGTCCGCCGGACTTGGAATGGAGCGAGAGTCTGCGAGGGGCCTCCGTGTGCCAAAAACAGGCCGCGGGCACAGCCGCGCCCAAAAATAACCGCCCGAAGGCCGGGGCGCCAAGTTCGTCCGGCGGAAAAAGGCCACAAAACGGGTGGGCTATGGCCTTGGGGGGTGGCGCTGGCCAACTTCGTCCGCCGGACTCGAAATGGCGCGAGACTCTGCGAGGGGCCTCCGTGTGCCAAAAATAGGCCGCGGGCACAGCCGCGCCCAAATATAACAGCCCGAAGGCCGGGGCGCCAAGTTCGTCCAGCGGAAAAAGGCCACAAAAACGGGTGGGCTATAGCCTTGGGGGGTGGGGCTGGCCAACTTCGTCCGCCGGACTCGGAATGGCGCCAGACTTTATGAGGCTCCTCTGTGTGCCAAAAATGGGCCGCGGGCACAGCCGTACCCAAAAATACCTGCCCGAAGGCCGGGGCGCCATGTTCGTCCGGCGGAAAAAGGCCACAAAAGCAGGTGGGCTATCGCCTTGGGGGGTGGGGCTGGCCAACTTTGTCTGCCGGACTCGGAATGGCGCGAGACTTTGCGAGGGGCCTCCACATGCCAAAAATAGGCCGTGCGTACAGCCACGCCCAAAAATAACCGCCCGAAGGCCGGGGCGCCAAGTTCGTCCAGCGGAAAAAGGCCACAAAAACGGGTGGGCTATAGCCTTGGGGGGTGGGGCTGGCCAACTTCGTCTGCCGGACTCGGAATGGCGCGAGACTTTGCGAGGGGCCTCCGTGTGCCAAATATAGGCCGCGGGACAGCCGCGCCCAAAAATGAACGCCCGAGGGCCGGGGCGCCAAGTTCGTCCAGCGGAAAAAGGCCACAAAAACGGGTGGGCTATAGCTTTGGGGGGTGGGGCAGGCCAACTTCGTCCGTCGGACTCGGAATGGTACGAGACTTTATGAGGGGCCTCCGTGTGCTAATAATAGGCCGCGGACACAGCCGCGCCCAAAAATGACCACCCGAAGGCCGGGGCGCCAAGTTCGTCCTGCGGAAAAAGGCCACAAAAATGGGTGGGCTATAGCCTTGGGGGGTGGGGCTGGCCAACTTCGTCTGTCGGACTCGGAATGGCGCGAGACTTTGCGAGGGGCCTCCGTGTGCCAAAACTAGGCTGCGGGCACAGCCATCCCCAAAAATAACCGCCCGAAGGCCCGGGCGCCAAGTTCGTCCAGCGGAAAAAGGCCACAAAAACGGGTGGGCTATAGCCTTGCGGGGTGGGGCTGGCCAACATCGTCGGCCGGACTCGGAATGGCGGGAGACTTTGCCAAGCGCCTCCGTGTGACAAAAATAGGCCGTGGGCACAGCCGCGCCCAAAATACCCGCCCGAAGGCCGGGACGCCAAGTTCGTCCAGCGGAAAAATGGCCAAAAAACGGGTGGGATATAGCCTTGGGGTGCGGGGCTGGCCGACTTCGTCCGCCGGACTCGGAATGGTGGGAGACTTTGTGAGGGGTCTCCGTGTGCCAAAAATAGGCCGCGGGCACAGCCGCGCGCAAAAATAACCACCCGAAGGCCGGGGCGCGAAGTTCGTCCAGCGGAAAAAGGCCACAAAAACGGGTGGGCTATAGCTTTGGGGGGTGGGGCTGGCCAACTTCGTCCGTCGGACTCGGAATGGCACGAGACTTTGTGAGTGGCCTCCGTGTACTAATAAGAGGCCGCGGGCACAGCCACACCCAAAAATGACCACCCGAAGGCTGGGGCGCCAAGTTCGTGCAGCGGAAAAAGGCCACAAAAACGGGTGGGCTATAGCCTTAGGGGGTGGGGCTGCCAACTTCGTCCGCCGGACTCGGAATGGAGCGAGAGTCTGCGAGGGGTCTCCGTGTGCCAAAAACAGTCCGCGGGCACAGTCGCGCCCAAAAATAACCGCCCGAAGGCCGGGGCGCCAAGTTCGTCCGGCGGAAAAAGGCCACAAAACGGGTGGGCTATAGCCTTGGGGGGTGGCGCTGGCCAACTTCGTCCGCCGGACTCGGAATGGCGCGAGACTCTGCGAGGGGCCTCCGTGTGCCAAAAATAGTCCGCGGACACAGCCGCGCCCAAATATAACAGCCCGAAGGCCGGGGCGCCAAGTTCGTCCAGCGGAAAAAGGCCACAAAAACGGGTGGGCTATAGCCTTGGGGGGTGGGGCTGGCCAACTTCGTCCGCCGGACTCGGAATGGTGCCAGACTTTATGAGGCGCCTCTGTGTGCCAAAAATGGGCCGCGGGCACAGCCGTACCCAAAAATACCCGCCCGAAGGCCGGGGCGCCATGTTCGTCCGGCGGAAAAAGGCCACAAAAGCAGGTGGGCTATCGCCTTGGGGGGTGGGGCTGGCCAACTTTGTCTGCCGGACTCGGAATGGCGCGAGACTTTGCGAGGCGCCTCCGTGTGCGAAAAATAGGCTGCGGGAACGGCCGCGCCCAAAAATACCCGCCCGAAGGCCGGGGCGCCAAGTTCGTCCAGCGGAAAATGGCCACAAAAACGGGTGGGCTATAGCCTTGGGGGGTGGGGCTGGCCAACTTCGTCCGCCGGACTCGGAATGGGGCGAGACTTTGTGAGCGGCCTCTAAACTCCTAAAATAGGCCGCGGGCACGGCCGTGCCCAAAAGTAACCGCCCGAAGGCCGGGGCGCCAAGTTCGTCCAGCGGAAAAAGGCCACAAAAACGGGTGGGCTATACCCTTGGGGGGATGGGCGGGCCGACTTCGTCCGCCGGACTCGGAATGGGGCGAGAATTTGCGAGGCGCTCCCGTGTGCCAAAAATAGGCCGCGGACACAGCCGCGTCCAAAAATACCCGCCCGACGGCCGGCGCG
The DNA here is from genome assembly GCA_030444885.1 of Citrus sp. QX-2021. Lineage (NCBI taxonomy): Eukaryota > Viridiplantae > Streptophyta > Magnoliopsida > Sapindales > Rutaceae > Citrus > Citrus sp. QX-2021. The sequence goes on from JAUJEF010000140.1 coordinate 162,177, forward strand.
CCAAATTCGTCCCGCGGTAAAAGGCCACAAAACGGGTGGGCTATAGCCTTGGGGGGTGGGGCTGGCCAACTTCGTCCGCCGGACTCGGAATGGCACAAGACTTTGCGAGGCGACTCCGTGTGCCAAAAATAGGCCGCAGGCACAGCCGCGCCCAAAAATACCCGCCCGAAGGCCGGGGCCCCAAGTTCGTCCAGCGGAAAATGGCCACAAAAACGGGTGGGCTATAGCCTTGGGAGGTGGGGCTGGCCAACTTCGTCCGCCGGACTCGGAATGGCGTGAGAGTTTGCGAGGCACCTCCGTGTGCCAGAAATAGGCCGCGGGCACAGCCGCGCCCAAAAATAACCACCCGAAGGCCCGGGCGCCAACTTCGTCCAGCGGAAAAAGGCCACAAAAACAGGTGGGCTATAGCCTTGCGGGGTGGGGCTGGCCAACATCGTCGGCCGGACTAGGAATGGCGGGAGACTTTACGAGGGATCTCCGTGTGCCAAAAATAAGCCGCGGGCACAGCCACGCCCAAAAATAACCGCCCGAAGGCCGGGGCGCCAAGTTCGTCCAGCGGAAAAAGGCCACAAAAACGGGTGGGCTATAGCCTTGGGGGGTGGGGTTGGCCAACTTCGTCCGCCGGACTCGGAATGGCGCGAGACTTTGCGAGGCGCCTCCGTGTGCCAAAAATAGGCTGCGGGCACAGCCGTGACCAAAAATACCCGCCCGAAGGCCGGGGCGCCAAGTTCGTCCAGCGGAAAATGGCCACAAAAACGGGTGGGCAATAGCCTTGGGGGGTGGGGCTGGCCAACTTCGTCCGCCGGACTCGGAATGGGGCGAGACTTTGCGAGCGGCCTCTACGCTCCAAGAATAGGCTGCGGGCACGGCCGCGCCCAAAAGTAACCGCCCGAAGGCCGGGGCGCCAAGTTCGTCCAGCGGAAAAAGGCCCCAAAAACGGGTGGGCTATAGCCTTGGGGGGAGGGGCTGGCCGACTTCGTCCGCCAGACTCGGAATGGGGCGAGAATTTGTGAGGCGCCTCCGTGTGCCAAAAATAGGCCGCGGGCACAGCCGCGCCCAAAAATACCCGCCCGAAGGCCGTCGCGCCAAATTCGTCCAGCGGAAAAAGGCCACAAAAACGGGTAGGCTATAGCCTTGGGGGGTGGGGCTGGCCAACTTTGTACGCCGGACTCGGAATGGCGCGAGACTTTGCGAGGCACCTCCGTGTGCAAAAATAGGCCGCGGGCACAGCCGCGACCAAAAATTCCCGCCCGAAGGCCGGGGCGCCAAGTTCGTCCAGCGGAAAATGGCCACAAAAACGGGTGGGCTATAGCCCTGGGGGGTGGGGCTGGCCGACTTCGTACGCCGGACTCGGAATGGCGCGAGACTTTGCGAGGCACCTCCGTGTGCCAAAAATAGGCCGCGGGCACAGCCGCGCCCAAAATTACCCTCCCGAAGGCCGGGGCGCCATGTTCGTCCTGCGGAAAGAGGCCACAAAAACGGGTGGGCTATAGCCTTGGGGGGTGGGGCTGGCCAACTTCGTCCGCCGGACTCGGAATGGCGCGAGACATTGCGAGGCGCCTCCGTGTGCCAAAAATAGGCCGCGGGCACAGCCGCGCCCAAAAATACCCGACCGAAGGCCGCAGCGCCAAGTTCTTCCAGCGGAAAAAGACCACAAAAACGGGTGGGCTATAGCCTTGGGGGGTGGGGCTGGCCAACTTCGTCCGCCGGACTCGGAATGGCGCGAGACTTTGCGAGGCACCTCCGTGTTCCAAAAATAGGCGGCGGGCACAGCCGCGTCCAAAAATACCCGCCCGAAGGCCGCGGCGCCAAGTTCGTCCAGCGGAAAAAGGCCACAAAAACGGGTGGGCTATAGCCTTGGGGGGTGGGGCTGGCCGACTTCGTCCGCCGGTCTCGGAATGGCCCGAGACTTTACGAGGCGCCTCCGTGTGCCAAAAATAGGCCGCGGACACAGCCGCGCCCAAAAATACCCGCCCGAAGTCCGCGGCGCCAAGTTCGTCCAGCGGAAAAAGGCCACAAAAACGGGTGGGCTATTGCCTTGGGTGGTGTGCTTGGCCGACTTCGTCCGCCGGACTCGGAACGGGGCGAGACTTTGCGAGTGGCCTCCGCGTACCAAAAATAGGACATGGTCACGGCCGCGCCCAAAAATACCCGCCCGAAGGCCGGGGCACCAAATTCGTCCAGCGGAAAGAGGCCCCAAAAACAGGTGGGCTATAGCCTTGGGGGGTGGGGCTGGCCAACTTCGTCCGACGGACTCGGAATGGCGCGAGACTTTGCGAGGCACCTCCGTGTGCCAAAAATAGGCCGCGGGCACAGCCACGCCCAAAAATACCCGCCCGAAGGCCGGGGCGCCAAGTTCGTCCAGCGGAAAAAGGCCACAAAAACGGGTGGGCTATAGCCTTGTGGGGTGGGGCTGGCCGACTTCGTCCGCCGGTCTCGGAATGGCCCGAGACTTTGCGAGGCACCTCCGTGTGCCAAAAATAGGCCGCGGACACAGCCGCGCCGAAAAATACCCGCCCGAAGGCCGCGGCGCCAAGTTCGTCCAGCGGAAATAGGCCACAAAAACGGGTGGGCTATAGCCTTGGGGGGTGGGCTGGCCCACATCGTCCGCCGGACTCGGAATGGCGCGAGACTTTGTGAGGTGCCTCCGTCTGCCAAAAATAGGTCGCGGGCACAGCCGCGCCCAAAAATACCCGCCCGAAGGCCGCGGCGCCAAGTTCGTCCAGCGGAAAAAGGCCACAAAAACGGGTGGGCTATAGCTTTGGGGGGTGGGGCTGGCCAACTTCGTCCGCCGGACTCGGAATGGCGCGAGACTTTGCGAGGTGCCTCCGTGTGCCAAAAATAGGCCGCGGGCACAGCTGCGCAATAAAATACCTGCCCGAAGCCCGCGGCGCCAAGTTCGTCCAGCGGAAAAAGGCCACAAAAACGGGTGGGCTATAGCCTTGGGGGGTGGGGCTGGCCGACTTCGTCCGCCGGACTCGGAAAGGTGTGAGACTTTGCGAGGCGCCTCCGTGTGCCAAAAATAGGCGGCGGACACAGCCGCGGCCAAAAATACCCGCCCGAAGGCCGCGGCGCCAAGTTCGTCCAGCGGAAAAAGGCCACAAAAACGGGTGGGCTATAGCCTTGGGGGGTGGGGCTGGCCAACTTCGTCCGCCGGACTCGGAATGGGGTGAGACTTTCCAAGGGGCCTCGGGGTGTAAAAAATAAGCCGCGGGAAAGCCGCGCTGAAAAATAAGCACCCGAAGATCGTGGTGCCAAAACCCCCCAGCGGAAAAATGGCCAAAAAACGGGTGGGCTATAGCCTTGGTGGGGGGCGCAGGCGAAGTTCATCCACCGGACTCGGAATGGGGCGAGACTTTGCGAGGGGCCTCGGGGTGCCAAAAGTAAGCCGCGGGCAAAGCCGTGCCCAAAAATAAGCACCCGAAGATCGTGGTGCCAAAACCCCCCTGCGGAAAAATGGCCAAAAAACGGGTGGGTTGGGGGGCGCGGGCGAAGTTCGTCCGCCGGACTTGGAATGGGACGAGACTTTGCGAGGGGCCTCGGGGTGCCAAAATTAAGCCGCGGGAAAAGCCGCGCCCAAAAATAAGCGCCCGAAGGTCGTGGTGCCAAAACCCCCCAGCGGAAAAATGGCTCAAAAACGGGTGGGCGATAGCCTTGGTGGGGGGCGTGGGCGAAGTTCGTCCGCCGGACTCGGAATGGGGCGAGACTTTGCGAGGGGCCTCGGGGTGCCAAAAATAAGCCGTGGGAAAAGCCGCACCCAAAAATAAGCGCCCGAAGGTCGTGGTGCCAAAACCCCCCAGAGGAAAAATGGCCAAAAAACGGGTGGGCTATAGCCTTGGTGGGGGGCGCGGGCGAAGTTCGTCCGCCGGACTCAGAATGGGACGAGACTTTGTGAGGGGCCTCGGGGTACCAAAAATAAGCCGCGGGCAAAGCCGTGCCCAAAAATAAGCGCCCGAAGGTCTTGGTGCCAAAACCCCCCAGCGGAAAAATGGCCAAAAAACGGGTGGGCTATAGCCTTGGTGGGGGGCGCGGACGAAGTTCGTCCACCGGACTCGGAATGGGGCGAGACTTTGCGAGCAGCCTCCGCAAGCCAAAAATAGGCCGCGGGCACAGGCGCACCCAAAAATAACCCCCCGAAGGTCGTCGCGCCCAAACCTCCAGCGGAAAAATGGCCAAAAAACGGGTGGGCTACAGCCTTGGGGGGAGGGGCTGGCCAACTTCGTCCGCCGGACTCGGAATGGGGCGAGACTTTGCGAGCAGCTGCCGTGTGCCAAAAATAGGCCGCGGGCTCAACCGTGCCCAAAAATAACCTCCCGAAGGTCGGCGCGCCCAATCCCCCCAGCGGAAAAATGGCCAAAAAACGGGTGGGCTATAGCCTTGGGGGGAGGGGCAGGCCAACTTCCTGCGCCGGACTCGGAATGGGGCGAGAATTTACGAGCGGCCTCCGCGTACAAAAAATAGGCCGCGGGTACAGCCGCACCCCAAAATAACCCCCCGAAGGTCGGCGCGACCAAACCCCCTAGCGGAAAAATGGCCAAAAAACGGGTGGGCTATAGCCTTGGGGGGAGGGGTTGGCCAACTTCGTCCGCCGGACTCGGAATGGGGCAAGAGTTTGCGAGCGGCCTCCATGTGCCAAAAATAGGCCGCGTGCTCGGCCGCGCCCAAACCCCCCAGCGGAAAAATGGCTAAAAAACGGGTGGGCTATAGCCTTGGGGGGAGGGGCTGGCCGACTTCGTCCGCCAAACTCGGAATGGGGCGAGACTTTGCGAGCAGCCTCCGCAAGCCAAAAATAGGCCGTGGGCACAGGCGCACCCAAAAATAACCCCCCGAAGGTCGTCGCACCCAAACCCCCCAGCGGAAAAATGGCCAAAAAACGGGTGGGCTATAGCCTTGGGGGGAGGGGCTGGCCAACTTCGTCCGCCGGACTCGGAATGGGGCGAGACTTTGCGAGCGGCCACCGCGTGCCAAAAATAGGCCACGGGCTCAACCGTACCCAAAAATAACCCCCCGAAGGTCAGCGCGCCCAAACCCCCCAGCGGAAAAATGGCCAAAAAATGGGTGGGCTATAGCCTTGGGGGGAGGGGCTGGCCAACTTAGTCCGCCGGACTCGGAATGGGACGAGACTTTGCAAGCGGCCTCCGCAAGCCAAAACTAGGCCACGGGAACAGCCGCGCCCAAAAATAACCCCCCGAAGGTCGTCGCGCCCAAACCCCCAGCGGAAAAATGGCCAAAAAACGGGTGGGCTACAGCCTTGGGGGGAGGGGCTGGCCCACTTCGTCCGCCGGACTCGGAATGGGGCGAGACTTTACGAGCAGCCGCCCCGTGCCAAAAATAGGCCGCGGGCTCAACCGCGCCCAAAATAACCCCCCGAAGGTCGGCACGCCCAAACCCCCCAGCGGAAAAATGGCCAAAAAACGGGTGGGCTATAGCCTTGGGGGGAGGGGCTGGCCCACTTCGTCCGCCGGACTCGGAATGGGGCGAGACTTTAGGAGTGGCCTCCGTGCGCCAAAAATAGCCCGCGGGTAGAGCCGGGCCCAAAAATAACCCCCTGAAGGTCGGCGCGCCCAAACCCCCCAGCGGAAAAATGGCCAAAAAACGGGTGGGCTATAGCCTTGGGGGGAGGGGCTGGCCAACTTCGTCCGCCGGACTCGGAATGGGGCGAGACTTTGCGAGCGGCCTCCGCGTGCCAAAACTAGGCCGCGGGCACAGCCGCGTCCAAAAATAACCCCCGAAGGTCGGCGTGCCCAAAACCCCCAGCGGAAAAATGGCCAAAAAACGGGTGGGCTATAGCCTTGGGGGGAGTGGCTGGCCAATTTCGTCCGCCGGACTCGGAATGGGGCGAGACTTTGTGAGCGGCCTCCGCGTACCAAAAATAGGCCGCGGGCACAACCGCGCCCAAAAATAACCCCCCGGAGGTCGGCGCGCCCAAACCCCCCAGCGGAAAAATGGCCAAAAAACGGGTGGGCTATAGCCTTGGGGGGAGGGGCTGGCCAACTTCGTTCGCCGGACTCGGAATGGGGCGAGACTTTGCGAGCAGCCTCCGCAAGCCAAAAATAGGCCGCGGGCACAGGCGCGCCCAAAAATAACCCCCCGAAGGTCGTCGCGCCCAAACCCCCAGCGGAAAAATGTCCAAAAAACGGGTGGGATACAGCCTTGGGGGGAGGGGCTGGCCATCTTCGTCCGCCGGACTCGGAATGGGGCGAGACTTTGCGAGCAGCCACCGTGTGCCAAAAATAGGCCGCGGACTCAACCGCGCCCAAAAATAACCTCCCGAAGATCGGCGCGCCCAATCCCCCCAGCGGAAAAATGGGCAAAAAACGGGTGGGCTATAGCCTAGGGGGGAGGGGCAGGCCAACTTCCTGCGCCGGACTCGGAATGGGGCGAGACTTTACGAGCGGCCTCCGCGTGCCAAAAATAGGCCGCGAGTACAGCCGTACCCCAAAATAACCCCCCGAAGGTCGGCGCGACCAAACCCCCTAGCGGAAAAATGGCCAAAAAACGGGTGGGCTATAGCCTTGGGGGGAGGGGTTGGCCAACTTCGTCCGCCGGACTCGGAATGGGACGAGACTTTGCGAGCGGCCTCCACGTGCCAAAAATAGGCCGCGGGCACAGCCGCGCCCAAAAATAACCCCCCGAAGGTCGGCGCGCCCAAACCCCCAAGCGGAAAAATGGCCAAAAAACGGGTGGGCTATAGCCTTGGGGGGAGGGGCTGGCCCACTTCGTCCGCCGGACTCGGAATGGGGCGAGACTTTTCGAGCGGCCTCCACGTGCCAAAAATAGGCCGCGGGCACAGCCGCGCCCAAAAATAACCCCCCGAAGGTCGGCGCGCCCAAACCCCCAAGCGGAAAAATGGCCAAAAAACGGGTGGGCTATAGCCTTGGGGGGAGGGGCTGGCCCACTTCGTCCGCCGGACTCGGAATGGTGCGAGACTTTGCGAGGTGCCTCCGTGTACCAAAAATAGGCCGCGGGCACAGACGCGCCCAAAAATACCCGCCCGAAGGCCGCGGCGCCAAGTTCGTCCAGCGGAAAAAGGCCACAAAAACGGGTGGGCTATAGCCTTGGGGGGTGGGGCTGGCCAACTTCATCCGCCAGACTCGGAATGGCGCGAGACATTGCGAGGCGCCTCCGTGCGCCAAAAATAGGCCGCGGGCACAACCACGCCTAACAATACTCGCCCGAAGGCCGCAGCGCCAAGTTCGTCCAGCGGAAAATGTCCACAAAAACGGGTGGGCTATAGCCTTGGGGGGTGGGGCTGGCCAACTTCGTCCGCCGGACTCAGAATGGCGCGAGACTTTGCGAGCGTCCTCCGTGTGCCGAAAATACGCCACGGGCACAGCCGCACCAAAAAATAACTGCCCGAAGGCCGGGGCGCCAAGTTCGTCCAGGGAAAAAAGGCCACAAAAACGGGTGGGCTATAGCCTTGGGGGGTGGGGCTGGCCCACTTCGTCCGCCGGACTAGGAATGGCGCTAGACTTTGCGAGGCGCCTGCGTGTGCCAAAAATAGGCCCTGGGCAAAGCCGCGCCAAAAAATAACCGCCCGAAGGCCGGGGCGCCAAGTTCGTCCAACGGAAAAAGGCCGCAAAAACAGGTGGGCTATAGCCTTGGGGGGTGGGGCTGGCCAACTTCGTCCGCCGGACTCAGAATGGCGCGAGACTTTGCGAGCGTCCTCCGTGTGCCGAAAATACGCCACGGGCACAGCTGAACCCAAAAATAACCGCCCGAAGGCCGGGGCGCCAAGTTCGTCCAGGGAAAAAAGGCCACAAAAACGGGTGGGCTATAGCCTTGGGGGGTGGGGCTGGCCAACTTCGTCCGCCGGACTAGGAATGGCGCTAGAATTTGCGAGGCGCCTGCGTGTGCCAAAAATAGGCCCCGGGCAAAGCCGCGCCCAAAAATAACCGCCCGAAGGCCGGGGCGCCAAGTTCGTCCAGCGGAAAAAGGCCGCAAAAACAGGTGGGCTATAGCCTTTTGGGGTGGGGCTGGCCAACTTCGTCCGCCGGACTCGGAATGGCGCGAGACTTTGCGAGGCGCCTCCGTGTGCCAAAAATAGGCGGCGGGCACAGCCACGGCAAAAAATACCCGCTCGAAGGCCGCGGCGCCAAGTTCCTCCAGCGGAAAAAGGCCACAAAAATAGGTGGGCTATAGCCTTGGGGGGTGGGGCTGGCCGACTTCGTCCGCCGGTCTCGGAATGGCCCAAGACTTTACGAGGCGCATCCGTGTGCGAAAAATAGGCCGCGGGCACAGCCGCGCCCAAAAATACCCGCCAGATGGACGCGGCGCCAAGTTCGTCCAGCGGAAAAAGGCCACAAAAACGGGTGGGCTATAGCCTTGGGGGGTGGGGCCGGCCGACTTCGTCCGCCGGACTCGGAATGGCGCGACACTTTGCGAGGGGCCTCCGTATGCCTAAAATAGACGGCGGGCACAGCCACGGCAAAAAATACCCGCCCGAAGGCCGCGGCGCCAAGTTCGTCCAGCGGAAAAAGGCCACAAAAATAGGTGGGCTATAGCCTTGGGGGGTGGGGCTGGCCAACTTCGTCCGCCGGACTCGGAATGGCGCGAGACTTTGCGAGGGGTCTCCGTGTGCTAAAAATAGGCTGCGGGCACAGTCGCGCGCAAAAATAACCGCCCGAAGGCCGGGGCGCCAAGTTCGTCTAGCGGAAAAAGGCCACAAAAACGGGTGGGCTATAGCTTTGGGGGGTGGGGCTGGCCAACTTCGTCCGTCGGACTCGGAATTGTACGAGACTTTGTGAGTGGCCTCCGTGTGCTAATAAGAGGCCGCGGGCACAGCCACACCCAAAAATGACCACCCGAAGGCTGGGGCGCCAAGTTCGTGCAGCGGAAAAAGGCCGTAAAAACGGGTGGGCTATAGCCTTAGGGGGTGGGGCTGCCAACTTCGTCCGCCGGACTCGGAATGGCGCGAGAGTCTGCAAGGGGCCTCCGTGTGCCAAAAATAGGCCCCGGGCACAGCCGCGCCCAAAAATAACCGCTCGAAGGCCGGGGCGCCATGTTCGTCCAGCGGAAAAAGGCCACAAAAACGGGTGGGCTATAGCCTTGGGGGGTGGGGCTGGCCAACTTCGTCCGCCGAACTCGGAATGGCGCGAGACTTTGCGAGGCACCTCCGTGTGACAAAAATAGGCCGCGAGCACAGCCGCGCCCAAAATACCCGCCCGAAGGCCGGGACGCCAAGTTCGTCCAGCGGAAAAATGGCCAAAAAACGGGTGGGCTATAGCCTTGGGGGGCGGGGCTGGCCGACTTCGTCCGCCGGACTCGGAATGGCGGGAGACTTTGCGAGGGGTCTCCGTGTGCTAAAAATAGGCTGCGGGCACAGTCGCGCGCAAAAATAACCGCCCGAAGGCCGGGGCGCCAAGTTCGTCTAGCGGAAAAAGGCCACAAAAACGGGTGGGCTATAGCTTTGGGGGGTGGGGCTGGCCAACTTCGTCCGTCGGACTCGGAATGGTACGAGACTTTGTGAGTGGCCTCCGTGTGCTAATAAGAGGCCGCGGGCACAGCCACGCCCAAAAATGACCACCCGAAGGCTGGGGCGCCAAGTTCGTGCAGCGGAAAAAGGCCGTAAAAACGGGTGGGCTATAGCCTTAGGGGGTGGGGCTGCCAACTTCGTCCGCCGGACTCGGAATGGCGCGAGAGTCTGTGAGGGGCCTCCGTGTGCCAAAAATAGGCCGCGGGCATAGCCGCGCCCAAAAATAACCCCCCGAAGGCCGCGGCGCCAAGTTCGTCCAGCGGAAAAAGGCCACAAAAATGGGTGGGCTATAGCCTTTGGGGGTGGGGCTGGCCCACTTCGTCCGTCGGACTCGGAATCGTACGAGACTTTGTGAGTGGCCTCCGTGTGCTAATAAGAGGCCGCGGGCACAGCCGCACCCAAAAATGACCACCCGAAGGCTGGGGCGCCAAGTTCGTGCAGCGGAAAAAGGCCACAAAAACGGGTGGGCTATAGCCTTGGGGGGTGGGGCTGGCCAACTTCGTCCGCCGGACTCAGAATGGCGCGAGACTTTGCGAGCGTCCTCCGTGTGCCGAAAATACGCCACGGGCACAGCTGAACCCAAAAATAACCGCCCGAAGGCCGGGGCGCCAAGTTCGTCCAGGGAAAAAAGGCCACAAAAACGGGTGGGCTATAGCCTTGGGGGGTGGGGCTGGCCAACTTCGTCCGCCGGACTAGGAATGGCGCTAGAATTTGCGAGGCGCCTGCGTGTGCCAAAAATAGGCCCCGGGCAAAGCCGCGCCCAAAAATAACCGCCCGAAGGCCGGGGCGCCAAGTTCGTCCAGCGGAAAAAGGCCGCAAAAACAGGTGGGCTATAGCCTTGGGGGGCGGGGCTGGCCGACTTCGTCCGCCGGACTCGGAATGGCGGGAGACTTTGCGAGGGGTCTCCGTGTGCTAAAAATAGGCTGCGGGCACAGTCGCGCGCAAAAATAACCGACCGAAGGCCGGGGCGCCAAGTTCGTCTAGCGGAAAAAGGCCACAAAAACGGGTGGGCTATAGCTTTGGGGGGTGGGGCTGGCCAACTTCGTCCGTCGGACTCGGAATGGTACGAGACTTTGTGAGTGGCCTCCGTGTGCTAATAAGAGGCCGCGGGCACAGCCACGCCCAAAAATGACCACCCGAAGGCTGGGGCGCCAAGTTCGTGCAGCGGAAAAAGGCCGTAAAAACGGGTGGGCTATAGCCTTAGGGGGTGGGGCTGCCAACTTCGTCCGCCGGACTCGGAATGGCGCGAGAGTCTGCGAGGGGCCTCCGTGTGCCAAAAATAGGCCGCGGGCATAGCCGCACCCAAAAATAACCCCCCGAAGGCCGCGGCGCCAAGTTCGTCCAGCGGAAAAAGGCCACAAAAATGGGTGGGCTATAGCCTTTGGGGGTGGGGCTGGCCCACTTCGTCCGTCGGACTCGGAATCGTACGAGACTTTGTGAGTGGCCTCCGTGTGCTAATAAGAGGCCGCGGGCACAGCCGCACCCAAAAATGACCACCCGAAGGCTGGGGCGCCAAGTTCGTGCAGCGGAAAAAGGCCACAAAAACGGGTGCGCTATAGCCTTAGGGGGTGGGGCTGCCAACTTCGTCCGCCGGACTCGGAATGGCGCGAGACTTTGCGAGGCGCCTCCGTGTGCCAAAAATAGGCTGCGGGCACAGCCGCGCCCAACCATACCCGCCCGAAGGCTGCGGCGCCAAGTTCGTACAGCGGAAAAAGGCCACAAAAACGGGTGGGCTATAGCCTTGGGGGGTGGCGCTGGCCAACTTCGTCCGCCGGACTCGGAATGGCGCGAGATTCTGCGAAGGTCCTCCGTGTGCCAAAAATAGGCCGCGGGCACAGCCGCGCCCAAATATAACAGCCCGAAGGCCGGGGCGCCAAGTTCGTCCAGCGGAAAAAGGCCACAAAAACGGGTGGGATATAGCCTTTGGGGGTGGGGCTGGCCAACTTCGTCCGCCGGACTCGGAATGGCGCGAGATTCTGCGAAGGTCCTCCGTGTGCCAAAAATAGGCCGCGGGCACAGCCGCGCCCAAATATAACAGCCCGAAGGCCGGGGCGCCAAGTTCGTCCAGCGGAAAAAGGCCACAAAAACGGGTGGGCTATAGCTTTGGGGGGTGGGGCTGGCCAACTTCATCCGCCGGACTCGGAATGGCGCCAGACTTTGCGAGGCGCCTCCGTGTGCAAAAAAATAGGCCCCGGGCACAAAACGGGTGAGCTGTAGCCTTGGGGGGTGGGGTTGGCCCACTTCATCCGTCGGACTCGGAATGGTACGAGACTTTGTGAGTGGCCTCCGTGTGCTAATAAGAGGCCGCGGGCACAGCCGCACCCAAAAATGACCACCGAAGGCTGGGGCGCCAAGTTCGTGCAGCGGAAAAAGGCCACAAAAACGGGTGGGCTATAGCCTTAGGGGGTGGGGCTGCCAACTTCGTCCGCCGGACTCGGAATGGCGCGAGAGTCTGCGAGGGGCCTCCGTGTGCCAAAAATAGGCCGCGGACACAGCCGCGCCCAAATATAACAGCCCGAAGGCCGGGGCGCCAAGTTCGTCCAGCGGAAAAAGGCCACAAAAATGGGTGGGCTATAGCTTTGGGGGGTGGGGCTGGCCAACTTCGTCCGCCGGACTCGGAATGGCGCCAGACTTTGCGAGGCGCGTCCGTGTGCAAAAAAATAGGCCGCGGGCACAAAACGGGTGAGCTATAGCCTTGGGGGGTGGGGTTGGCCCACTTCGTCCGTCGGACTCGGAATGGTACGAGACTTTGTGAGTGGCCTCCGTGTGCTAATAAGAGGCCGCGGGCACAGCCGCGCCCAAAAATGACCACCCGAAGGCTGGGGCGCCAAGTTCGTGCAGCGGAAAAAGGCCACAAAAACGGGTGGGCTATAGCCTTAGGGGGTGGGGCTGCCAACTTCGTCCGCCGGACTCGGAATGGCGCGAGAGTCTGCGAGGGGCCTCCGTGTGCCAAAAATAGGCTGCGGACACAGCCGCGTCCAAATATAACAGCCCGAAGGCCGGGGCGCCAAGTTCGTCCAGCGGAAAAAGGCCACAAAAACGGGTGGGCTATAGCTTTGGGGGGTGGGGCTGGCCAACTTCGTCCGTCGGACTCGGAATGGTACGAGACTTTGTGAGTGGCCTCCGTGTGCTAATAAGAGGCCGCGGGCACAGCCACGCCCAAAAATGACCACCCGAAGGCTGGGGCGCCAAGTTCGTGCAGCGGAAAAAGGCCACAAAAACGGGTGGGCTATAGCCTTAGGGGGTGGGGCTGCCAACTTCGTCCGCCGGACTCGGAATGGCGCGAGAGTCTGCGAGGGGCCTCCGTGTGCCAAAAATAGGCCGCGGGCATAGCCGCGCCCAAAAATAACCGCCCGAAGGCCGGGGCGCCAAGTTCGTCCAGCGGAAAAAGGCCACAAAACGGGTGGGCTATAGCCTTGGGGGGTGGCGCTGGCCAACTTCGTCCGCCGGACTCGGAATGGCGCGAGACTCTGCGAGGGGCCTCCGTGTGCCAAAAATAGGCCGCGGGCACAGCCGCGCCCAAATATAACAGCCCGAAGGCCGGGGCGCCAAGTTCGTCCAGCGGAAAAAGGCCACAAAAACGGGTGGGCTATAGCCTTGGGGGGTGGGGCTGGCCAACTTCGTCCGCCGGACTCGGAATGGCGCCAGACTTTATGAGGCGCCTCTGTGTGCCAAAAATAGGCCGCGGGCACAGCCGTAACCAAAAATACCCGCCCGAAGGCCGGGGCGCCATGTTCGTCCGGCGGAAAAAGGCCACAAAAGCAGGTGGGCTATCGCCTTGGGGGGTGGGGCTGGCCAACTTTGTCTGCCGGACTCGGAATGGCGCGAGACTTTGCGAGGGGCCTCCATATGCCAAAAATAGGCCGCGGGCACAGCCACGCCCAAAAATAACCGCCCGAAGGCCGGGGCGCCAAATTCGTCCAGCGGAAAAAGGCCACAAAAACGGGTGGGCTATAGCCTTGGGGGGTGGGGCTGGCCAACTTCGTCTGCCGGACTCGGAATGGCGCGAGACTTTGCGAGGGGCCTCCGTGTGCCAAATATAGGCCGCGGGACAGCCGCGCCCAAAAATGAACGCCCGAGGGCCGGGGCGCCAAGTTCGTCCAGCGGAAAAAGGCCACAAAAACGGGTGGGCTATAGCTTTGGGGGGTGGGGCAGGCCAACTTCGTCCGTCGGACTCGGAATGGTACGAGACTTTATGAGGGGCCTCCGTGTGCTAATAATAGGCCGCGGACACAGCCGCGCCCAAAAATGACCACCCGAAGGCCGGGGCGCCAAGTTCGTCCTGCGGAAAAAGGCCACAAAAATGGGTGGGCTATAGCCTTGGGGGGTGGGGCTGGCCAACTTCGTCTGTCGGACTCGGAATGGCGCGAGACTTTGCGAGGGCCCTCCGTGTGCCAAAAATAGACCTCGGGCACAGCCGCGCCCAAATATAACCTCCCGAAGGCCGGGGCGTAATGTTCGTCCAGCAGAAAAAGGCCACAAAAACGGGTGGGCTATAGCCTTGGGGGGTGGGGCTGCCCAACTTCGTCTGCCGGAGTCGGAATGGCGCGAGACTTTGCGAGGGGCCTCCGTGTGCCAAAACTAGGCTGCAGGCACAGCCATGCCCAAAAATAACCGCCCGAAGGCCCGGGCGCCAAGTTCGTCCAGCGGAAAAAGGCCACAAAAACGGGTGGGCAATAGCCTTGCGGGGTGGGGCTGGCCAACATTGTCGGCCGGACTCTGAATGGCGGGAGACTTTGCGAGGGGTATCCATGTGCCAAAAATAGGCCGCGGGTACAGCCGCGCCCAAAAATAACCGCCCAAAGGCCGGAGCGCCAAGTTCGTCCAGCGGAAAAAGGCCACAAAAACGGGTGGGCTATAGCCTTGGGGGGTGGGGCTGGCCAACATCGTCGACCGGACTCGGAATGGCGGGAGACTTTGCCAGGCGCCTCCGTGTGACAAAAATAGGCCGCGGGCACAGCCGCGCCCAAAATACCCGCCCGAAGGCCGGGACGCCAAGTTCGTCCAGCGGAAAAATGGCCAAAAAACGGGTGGGATATAGCCTTGGGGTGCGGGGCTAGCCGACTTCGTCCGCCGGACTCGGAATGGTGGGAGACTTTGTGAGGGGTCTCCGTGTGCCAAAAATAGGCCGGGGGCACAGCCGCGCGCAAAAATATCCGCCCGAAGGCCGGGGCGCCAAGTTCGTCCAGCGGAAAAAGGCCACAAAAACGGGTGGGCTATAGCTTTGGCGGGTGGGGCTGGCCAACTTCGTCCGTCGGACTCGGAATGGTACGAGACTTTGTGAGTGGCCTCCGTGTGCTAATAAGAGGCCGCGGGCACAGCCACGCCCAAAAATGACCACCCGAAGGCTGGGGCGCCAAGTTCGTGCAGCGGAAAAAGGCCACAAAAACGGGTGGGCTATAGCCTTAGGGGGTGGGGCTGCCAACTTCGTCCGCCGAACTTGGAATGGAGCGAGAGTCTGCGAGGGGCCTCCGTGTGCCAAAAACAGGCCGCGGGCACAGCCGCGCCCAAAAATAACCGCCCGAAGGCCGGGGCGCCAAGTTCGTCCGGCGGAAAAAGGCCACAAAACGGGTGGGCTATAGCCTTGGGGGGTGGCGCTGGCCAACTTCGTCCGCCGGACTCGGAATGGCGCGAGACTCTGCGAGGGGCCTCCGTGTGCCAAAAATAGGCCGCGGGCACAGCCGCGCCCAAATATAACAGCCCGAAGGCCGGGGCACCAAGTTCGTCCAGCGGAAAAAGGCCACAAAAACGGGTGGGCTATAGCCTTGGGGGGTGGGGCTGGCCAACTTCGTCCGCCGGACTCGGAATGGGGCGAGACTTTGTGAGCGGCCTCTACACTCCTAAAATAGGCCGCGGGCACGGCCGCGCCCAAAAGTAACCGCCCGAAGGCCGGGGCGCCAAGTTCGTCCAGCGGAAAAAGGCCACAAAAACGGGTGGGCTATACCCTTGGGGGGATGGGCGGGCCGACTTCGTCCGCCGGACTCGGAATGGGGCGAGAATTTGCGAGGCGCTTCCGTGTGCCAAAAATAGGCCGCGGACACAGCCGCGCCCAAAAATACCCGCCCGACGGCCGGCGCGCCAAATTCGTCCCGCGGTAAAAGGCCATAAAAACGGGTGGGCTATAGCCTTGGGGGGTGGGGCTGGCCAACTTCGTCCGCCGGACTCGGAATGGCACAAGATTTTGCGAGGTGACTCCGTGTGCCAAAAATAGGCCGCAGGCACAGCCGCGCCCAAAAATACCCGCCCGAAGGCCGGGGCCCCAAGTTCGTCCAGCGGAAAATGGCCACAAAAACGGGTGGGCTATAGCCTTGGGAGGTGGGGCTGGCCAACTTCGTCCGCCGGACTCGGAATGGCGTGAGAGTTTGCGAGGCACCTCCGTGTGCCAGAAATAGGCCGCGGGCACAGCCGCGCCCAAAAATAACCACCCGAAGGCCCGGGCGCCAACTTCGTCCAGCGGAAAAAGGCCACAAAAACAGGTGGGCTATAGCCTTGCGGGGTGGGGCTGGCCAACATCGTCGGCCGGACTAGGAATGGCGGGAGACTTTACGAGCGGGCTCCGGGGGCCAAAAATAAGCCGCGGGCACAGCCACGCCCAAAAATAACCGCCCGAAGGCCGGGGCGCCAAGTTCGTCCAGCGGAAAAAGGCCACAAAAACGGGTGGGCTATAGCCTTGGGGGGTGGGGTTGGCCAACTTCGTCCGCCGGACTCGGAATGGCGCGAGACTTTGCGAGGCACCTCCGTGTGCCAAAAATAGGCTGCGGGCACAGCCGTGACCAAAAATACCCGCCCGAAGGCCGGGGCGCCAAGTTCGTCCAGCGGAAAATGGCCACAAAAATGGGTGGGCAATAGCCTTGGGGGGTGGGGCTGGCCAACTTCGTCCGCCGGACTCGGAATGGGGCGAGACTTTGCGAGCGGCCTCTACGCTCCAAGAATAGGCTGCGGGCACGGCCGCGCCCAAAAGTAACCGCCCGAAGGCCGGGGCGCCAAGTTCGTCCAGCGGAAAAAGGCCACAAAAACGGGTGGGCTATAGCCTTGGGGGGAGGGGCTGGCTGACTTCGTCCGCCAGACTCGGAATGGGGCGAGAATTTGTGAGGCGCCTCCGTGTGCCAAAAATAGGCCGCGGGCACAGCCGCGCCCAAAAATACCCGCCCGAAGGCCGTCGCGCCAAATTCGTCCAGCGGAAAAAGGCCACAAAAACGGGTAGGCTATAGCCTTGGGGGGTGGGGCTGGCCAACTTCGTACGCCGGACTCGGAATGGCGCGAGACTTTGCGAGGCACCTCCGTGTGCAAAAATAGGCCGCGGGCACAGCCGCGACCAAAAATTCCCGCCCGAAGGCCGGGGCGCCAAGTTCGTCCAGCGGAAAATGGCCACAAAAACGGGTGGGCTATAGCCCTGGGGGGTGGGGCTGGCCGACTTCGTACGCCGGACTCGGAATGGCGCGAGACTTTGCGAGGCACCTCCGTGTGCCAAAAATAGGCCGCGGGCACAGCCGCGCCCAAAATTACCCGCCCGAAGGCCGGGGCGCCATGTTCGTCCAGCGGAAAGAGGCCACAAAAACGGGTGGGCTATAGCCTTGGGGGGTGGGGCTGGCCAACTTCGTCCGCCGGACTCGGAATGGCGCGAGACATTGCGAGGCGCCTCCGTGTGCCAAAAATAGGCCGCGGGCACAGCCGCGCCCAAAAATACCCGACCGAAGGCCGCAGCGCCAAGTTCTTCCAGCGGAAAAAGACCACAAAAACGGGTGGGCTATAGCCTTGGGGGGTGGGGCTGGCCAACTTCGTCCGCCGGACTCGGAATGGCGCGAGACTTTGCGAGGCGCCTCCGTGTGCCAAAAATAGGCCGCGGGCACAGCCGCGTCCAAAAATACCCGCCCGAAGGCCGCGGCGCCAAGTTCGTCCAGCGGAAAAAGGCCACAAAAACGGGTGGGCTATAGCCTTGGGGGGTGGGGCTGGCCGACTTCGTCCGCCGGTCTCGGAATGGTCCGAGACTTTGCGAGTCGCCTCCGTGTGCCAAAAATAGGCCGCGGACACAGCCGCGCCCAAAAATACGCGCCCGAAGGCCGCGGCGCCAAGTTCGTCCAGCGGAAAAAGGCCACAAAAACGGGTGGGCTATTGCCTTGGGTGGTGGGCTTGGCCGACTTCGTCCGCCGGACTCGGAATGGGGCGAGAATTTGCGAGGCGCCTCCGTGTGCCAAAAATAGGCCGCGGGCACAGCCGCGCCCAAAAATACCCGCCCGAAGGCCGGCGCGCCAAATTCGTCCAGCGGAAAGAGGCCACAAAAACGGGTGGGCTATAGCCTTGGGGGGTGGGGCTGGCCAACTTCGTCCGCCGGACTCGGAATGGCGCGAGACTTTGCCAGGCGCCTCCGTGTCCAACAAATAGGCCGTGGCACAGCCGCGCCCAAAAATACCCGCCCGAACGCCGGGGCGCCAATTTCGTCCTGCGGAAAAAGGCCACAAAAACGGGTGGGCTATAGCCTTGTGGGGTGGGGCTGGCCGACTTCGTCCGCCAGTCTCGGAATGGCCCGAGACTTTGCGAGGCGCCTCCGTGTGCCAAAAATAGGCCGCGGACACAGCCGCGCCCAAAAATACCCGCCCGAAGGCCGCGGCGCCAAGTTAGTCCAGCGGAAAAAGGCCACAAAAACGGGTGGGCTATTGCCTTGGGTGGTGGGCCTGGCCGACTTCGTCCGCCGGACTCTGAATGGGGCGAGAATTTGCGAGGCGCCTCCGTGTGCCAAAAATAGGCCGCGGGCACAGCCGCGCCCAAAAATACCCGCCCGAAGGCCGGCGCGCCAAATTCGTCCAGCGGAAAAAGGCCACAAAAACGGGTGGGCTATAGCCTTGGGGGGTGGGTTTGGCCAACTTCGTCCGCCGGACTCGGAATGGCGCGAGACTTTGCGAGGCCCCTCCGTGTGCAAAAATAGGCCGCAGGCACAGCCGCAACCAAAAATAGCCGCCCGAAGGCCGGGGCGCCAAGTTCGTCCAGCGGAAAATGGCCACAAAAACGGGTGGCCTATAGCCCTGGGGGGTGGGGCTGGCCGACTTCGTCCGCCGGACTCGGAATGGCGCGAGACTTTGCGAGGCGCCTCCGTGTGCCAAAAATAGGCCGCGGGCACAGGCGCGCCCAAAAATACCCGCCCGAAGGCCTCGGTGCCAAGTTCGTCCAGCGGAAAAAGGCCACAAAAACGGGTGGGCTATTGCCTTGGGTGGTGGGCCTGGCCGACTTCGTCCGCCGGACTCTGAATGGGGCGAGAATTTGCGAGGCGCCTCCGTGTGCCAAAAATAGGCCGCGGGCACAGCCGCGCCCAAAAATACCCGCCCGAAGGCCGGCGCGCCAAATTCGTCCAGCGGAAAAAGGCCACAAAAACGGGTGGGCTATAGCCTTGGGGGGTGGGTTTGGCCAACTTCGTCCGCCGGACTCGGAATGGCGCGAGACTTTGCGAGGCCCCTCCGTGTGCAAAAATAGGCCGCAGGCACAGCCGCAACCAAAAATAGCCGCCCGAAGGCCGGGGCGCCAAGTTCGTCCAGCGGAAAATGGCCACAAAAACGGGTGGCCTATAGCCCTGGGGGGTGGGGCTGGCCGACTTCGTCCGCCGGACTCGGAATCCCGCGAGACTTTGCGAGGCGCCTCCGTGTGCCAAAAATAGGCCGCGGGCACAGGCGCGCCCAAAAATACCCGCCCGAAGGCCTCGGTGCCAAGTTCGTCCAGCGGAAAAAGGCCACAAAAACGGGTGGGCTATAGCCTTGGGGGGTGGGGCTGGCCCACTTCGTCCGCCAGACTCGGAATGGCGCGAAACTTTGCGGGGCGCCTCCGTGTGCCCAAAATAGGCCGCAGGCACAGCCGCGCCCAAAAATACCCGCCCGAAGGCCGCGACGCCAAGTTCGTCCAGCGGAAAAAGGCCACAAAAACGGGTGGGCTATAGCCTTGGGGGGTGGGGCTGGCCGACTTCGTCCGCCGGACTCGGAATGGCGCGAGACTTTGCGAGGCGCCTCTGTGTGCCAAAAATAGGCCGCGGACAAATCTGCACCCAAAAATACCCGCCCGAAGGCCGCGGCGTCAAGTTCGTCCAGCGGAAAAATGCCACAAAAACGGGTGGGCTATAGCCTTGGGGGGTGGGGCTGGCCAACTTCGTCCGCCGGACTCGGAATGGCGGGAGCCTTTGCAAGGCGCCTCCGTGTGCCAAAAATAGGCCGCGGGCACAGCCGCGCCCAAAAATTCCCGCCCGAAGGCCGCGACGCCAAGTTCGTCCAGCGTAAAAAGGCCACAAAAACGGGTGGGCTATAGCCTTGGGGGGTGGGGCTGGCCGAATTTGTCCGCCGGACTCGGAATAGCGCGAGACTTTGCGAGGCACCTCCGTGTGCCAAAAATAGGCCGCGGGCACAGCCGCGCCCAAAAATACCCGCCCGAAGGCCGCGGCGCCAAGTTCGTCCAGCGGAAATAGGCCACAAAAACGGGTGGGCTATAGCCTTGGGGGGTGGGGCTGGCCCACATCGTCCGCCGGACTCGGAATGGCGCGAGACTTTGTGAGGCGCCTCCGTCTGCCAAAAATAGGTCGCGGGCACAGCCGCGCCCAAAAATACCCGCCCGAAGGCCGCGGCGCCAAGTTCGTCCAGCGGAAAAAGGCCACAAAAGCGGGTGGGCTATAGCCTTGGGGGGTGGGGCTGGCCAACTTCGTCCGCCGGACTCGGAATGGCGGGAGCCTTTGCAACGCGCCTCCGTGTGCCAAAAATAGGCCGCGGGCACAGCCGCGCCCAAAAATACCCACCCGAAGGCTATGGCGCCAAGTTTGTCCAGCGGAAAAAGGCCACAAAAACGGGTGGGCTATAGCCTTGGGGGGTGGGGCTGGCCAACTTCGTCCGCCGGACTCGGAATGTCGCGAGACTTTGCGAGGCGCCTCTGTGTGCCAAAAATAGGCCGCGGACACAGCCGCGGCCAAAAATACCCGCCCGAAGGCCGCGGCGCCAAGTTCATCCAGCGGAAAAAGGCCACAAAAACGGGTGGGCTATAGCCTTGGGGGGTGGCGCTGGCCAACTTCATCCGCCGGACTCGGAATGGCGCGAAACTTTGCGGGGCGCCTCCGTGTGCCCAAAATAGGCCGCAGGCACAACCGCGCCCAAAAATACCCGCCCGAAGGCCGCGGCGCCAAGTTTGTCCAGCGGAAAAAGGCCACAAAAACGGGTGGGCTATAGCCTTGGGGGGTGGGGCTGGCCGACTTCGTCCGCCGGACTTGGAATGGCGCGAGGTTTTGCGAGGCGCCTCTGCGTGCCAAAAATAGGCCGCGGACACATCCGTACCCAAAAATACCCGCCCGAAGGCCGCGGCGTCAAGTTCGTCCAGCGGAAAAATGCCACAAAAACGGGTGGGCTATAGCCTTGGGGGGTGGGGCTGGCCAACTTCGTCCGCCGGACTCGGAATGGCGGGAGCCTTTGCAAGGCGCCTCCGTGTGCCAAAAATAAGCCGCGGGCACAGCCGCGCCCAAAAATACCCGCCCGAAGGCCGCGACGCCAAGTTCGTCCAGCGTAAAAAGGCCACAAAAACGGGTGGGCTATAGCCTTGGGGGGTGGGGCTGGCCGAATTTGTCCGCCGGACTCGGAATAGCGCGAGACTTTACGAGGCACCTCCGTGTGCCAAAAATAGGCCGCGGGCACAGCCGCGCCCAAAAATACCCGCCCGAAGGCCGCGGCGCCAAGTTCGTCCTGCGGAAATAGGCCACAAAAACGGGTGGGCTATAGCCTTGGGGGGTGGGGCTGGCCCAAATCGTCCGCCGGACTCGGCATGGCGCGAGACTTTGTGAGGTGCCTCCGTCTGCCAAAAATAGGTCGCGGGCACAGCCGCGCCCAAAAATACCCGCCCGAAGGCCGCGGCGCCAAGTTCGTCCAGCGGAAAAAGGCCACAAAAACGGGTGGGCTATAGCTTTGGGGGGTGGGGCTGGCCCACTTCGTCCGCCGGACTCGGAATGGCGCGAGACTTTGCGAGGTGCCTCCGTGTGCCAAAAATAGGCAGCGGGCACAGCCGCGCCCAAAAATACCCGCCCGAAGGCCGCGGCGCCAAGTTCGTCCAGCGGAAATAGGCACAAAAACGGGTGGGCTATAGCCTTGGGGGGTGGGGCTGGCCCACATCGTCCGCCGGACTCGAAATGGCGCGAGACTTTGTGAGGCGCCTCCGTCTGCCAAAAATAGGTCATGGCACAGCCCGCGCCAAAATACCCGCCTTGAAAGGCGCGGCGCCAAGTTCGTCCAGCGGAAAAAGGCCACAAAAACGGGTGGGCTATAGCTTTGGGGGGTGGGGCTGGCCAACTTCGTCCGCCGGACTCGGAATGGCGCGAGAATTTGCGAGGCGCCTCTGTGTGCCAAAAATAGGCCGCGGACACAGCCGCGCCCAAAAATACCCGCCCGAAGGCCGCGGCGCCAAGTTCGTCCAGCGGAAAAAGGCCACAAAAACGGGTGGGCTATAGCCTTGGGGGGTGGGGCTGGCCCACTTCGTCCGCCGGACTCGGAAAGGTGTGAGACTTTGCGAGGCACCTACGTGTGCCAAAAATAGGCGGCGGACACAGCCGCGGCCAAAAATACCCGCCCGAAGGCCGCGGCGCCAAGTTCGTCCAGCGGAAAAAGGCCACAAAAACGGGTGGGCTATAGCCTTGGGGGGTGGGGCTGGCCAACTTCGTCCGCCGGACTCGGAATGGCGCGAGACTTTGCGAGGCGCCTCCGTGTGCCAAAAATAGGCCGCGGACACAGCCGCGCCCAAAAATACCCGCCGAAGGCCGGGGCGCCAAGTTCGTCCAGCGGAAAAAGGCCACAAAAACGGGTGGGCTATAGCCTTGGGGGGTGGGGCTGGCCAACTTCGTCCGCCGGACTCGGAATGGCACAAGACTTTGCGAGGCACCTACGTGTGCAAAAAATAGGCCGCGGGCACAGCTGCGCCCAAAAATACCCGACCGAAGGCCGCAGCGCCAAGTTCTTCCAGCGGAAAAAAGCCACAAAAACGGGTGGGCTATAGCCTTGGGGGGTGGGGCTGGGCAACTTCATCCGCCGGACTCGGAATGGCGCGAGACTTTGCGAGGCACCTCCGTGTGCCAAAAATAGGCCTCGGACACAGCCGCGGCCAAAAATACCCGCCCGAAGGCCGCGGCGCCAAGTTCGTCCAGCGGAAAAAGGCCACAAAAACGGGTGGGCTATAGCCTTGGGGGGTGGGGCTGGCCCACTTCGTCCGCCGGACTCGGAATGGCGCGAGACTTTACGAGGCGCCTCCGTGTACCAAAAATAGGCCGCGGGCACAGCCGCGCCCAAAAATACCCACCCAAAGGCCGCGACGCCAAGTTCGTCCAGCGGAAAAAGGCCACAACAACGGGTGGGCTATAGCCTTGGGGGGTGGGGCTGGCCAACTTCGTCCGCCGGACTCGGAATGGCGCGAGACTTTGCGAGGCGCCTCTGTGTGCCAAAAATAGGCCGCGGACACAGCCGCGCCCAAAAATACCCGCCCGAAGGCCGCGGCGCCAAGTTCGTCCAGCGGAAAAAGGCCACAAAAACGGGTGGGCTATAGCCTTGGGGGGTGGGGCTGGCCCACTTCGTCCGCCGGACTCGGAATGGCGCGAGACTTTACGAGGCGCCTCCGTGTACCAAAAATAGGCCGCGGGCACAGCCGCGCCCAAAAATACCCACCCAAAGGCCGCGACGCCAAGTTCGTCCAGCGGAAAAAGGCCACAACAACGGGTGGGCTATAGCCTTGGGGGGTGGGGCTGGCCAACTTCGTCCGCCGGACTCGGAATCCCGCGAGAATTTGCGAGGCGCCTCTGTGTGCCAAAAATAGGCCGCGGACACAGCCGCGCCCAAAAATACCCGCCCGAAGGCCGCGGCGCCAAGTTCGTCCAGCGGAAAAAGGCCACAAAAACGGGTGGGCTATAGCCTTGGGGGGTGGGGCTGGCCAACTTCGTCCGCCGGACTCGGAATCCCGCGAGAATTTGCGAGGCGCCTCCGTGTGCCAAAAATAGGCGGCGGGCACAGCCGCGCCCAAAAATTCCCGCCCGAAGGCCGCGGCGCCAAGTTCGCCAGCGGAAAAACGCCACAAAAACGGGTGGGCTATAGCCTTGGGGGGTGGGGCTGGCCAACTTCGTCCGCCGGACTCGGAATGGCGCGAGACTTTACGAGGCGCCTCTGTGTGCCAAAAATAGGTCGGGGGCACAGCCGCGCCCAAAAATACCCGCCCGAAGGCCGCGGCGCCAAGTTCGTCCAGTGGAAAAAGGACACAAAAACGGGTGGGCTATAGCCTTGGGGGGTGGCGCTGGCCCACTTCGTCCGCCGGACTCGGAATGGCGCGAGACTTTGCGAGGCACCTCCGTGTGCCAAAAATAGGCCGCGGGCGTAGCCGCGCCCAAAAATATCCGTCCGAAAGCCGTGGCGCCAACTTCGTCCAGCGGAAAAAGGCCACAAAAACGGGTGGGTTATAGCCTTGGGGGGTGGGGCTGGCTAACGTCGTCCGCCGGACTCGGAATCGCGCGAGACTGTACGAGGCGCCTCTGTGTGCCAAAAATAGGTCGGGGTCACAGCCGCGCCCAAAAATACCCGCCCGAAGGCCGCGGCGCCAAGTTCGTCCAGCGGAAAAAGGCCACAAAAACGGGTGGGCTATAGCCTTGGGGGGTGGGCTATAGCCTTGGGGGGTGGGGCTGGCCAACTTCGTCCGCCGGACTCGGAATGGCGCGAGACTTTACGAGGCGCCTCTGTGTGCCAAAAATAGGTCGGGGGCACAGCCGCGCCCAAAAATACCCGCCCGAAGGCCGCGGCGCCAAGTTCGTCCAGTGGAAAAAGGCCACAAAAACGGGTGGGCTATAGCCTTGGGGGGTGGGGCTGGCCAACTTCGTCCGCCGGACTCGGAATGACGCGAGACTTTGCGAGGTGCCTCCGTGTGCCAAAAATAGGCCGCGGGCACAGCTGCGCACAAAAATACCTGCCCGAAGCCCGCGGCACCAAGTTCGTCCAGCGGAAAAAGGCCACAAAACGGGTGGGCTATAGCCTTGGGGGGTGGCGCTGGCCAACTTCGTCCGCCGGACTCGGAATGGCGCGAGACTTTGCGAGCGGCCTCCGCGTGCCACAAATAGGCCGCGGTCACAGCCGCGCCCAAAAATAACCCCCGAAGGTCGGCGCGGCCAAACCCCCCAGCGGAAAAATGGCCCAAAAACGGGTGCGCTATAACCTTGGGGGGAGGGGCAGGCCCACTTCGTCCGCCGGACTCGGAAATGGGTGAGACTTTGCCAGCGGTCTCCGCGTGCCAAAAATAGGCCGCGGACACAGCCGTGCCCAAAAATAACCCCCCGAAGGTCGGCGCGCCCAAACACCCGAGCGGAAAAATGGCCAAAAAACGGGTGCGCTATAGCCTTGGGGGGAGGGGCTGCCCGACTTCATCCGCCGGACTCGGAATGGGGCGAGACTTTACGATCGGCCTCCGCGTGCCAAAAATAGGCCGCGGGCACAGCTGCGCCCAAAAATAACCCCCGAAGGTCGGCGCACCCAAACCCCCCAGCGGAAAAATGGCCAAAAAAACGGGTGGGCTATAGGCTTGGGGGGAGGGGCTGGCCAAATTCGTCCGCCGGACTCGGAATGGGGCGAGACTTTGCGAGCGGCCTCCGCGTGCCAAAACTAGGCCGCGGGCACAGCCGCGTCCAAAAATAACCCCCTGAAGGTCGGTGCGCCCAAACCCCACAGCGGAAAAGTGGCCAAAAAACGGGTGGGCTATAGCCTTGGGGGGAGGAGCTGGTCAACTTCGTCCGCCGGACTCGGAATCGGGCGAGACTTTGCGAGCGGCCTCCGCGTGCCAAAAATAGGCCGCGGGCACAGCCGCGCCCAAAAATAACCCCCCGAAGGTCGGCGTGCCCAAACCCCCCAGCGGAAAAATGTCCAAAAAACGGGTGCGCTATAGCCTTGGGGGGAGGGGCTGGCCAACTTCGTCATCCGGACTTGGAATGGGCGAGACTTTGCGAGCGGCCTCCGTGTGCCAAAAATAGGCCGCGGGCACAGCCGCGCCCAAAAATAACCCCCCGAAGGTCGGCGCGCCCAAACCCCCCAGCGGAAAAATGGCAAAAAAACGGGTTCGCTATAGCCTTGGGGGGAGGGGCTGGCCAACTTCGTCCGCCGGACTCGGAATGGGGCGAGACATTGCGAGCGGCCTCCGCGTGCCAAAAATGGGCCGCGGGCACAGCCGCGTCCAAAAATAACCCCCTGAAGATCGGCGCGCCCAAACCCCCCAGCGGAAAAATGGCCAAAAAACGGGTGG
Source organism: Citrus sp. QX-2021 (assembly GCA_030444885.1). NCBI lineage: Eukaryota > Viridiplantae > Streptophyta > Magnoliopsida > Sapindales > Rutaceae > Citrus > Citrus sp. QX-2021. The sequence goes on from JAUJEF010000140.1 coordinate 187,915, forward strand.
GCTATTGCCTTGGGGGGAGGTGCTGGTCAACTTCGTCCGCCGGACTCGGAATGGGGCGAGACTTTGCGAGCGGCCTCCGCGTGCCAAAAATAGGCCGCGGGCACAGCCGCGCCCAAAAATAACCCCCCGAAGGTCGGCGCGCCCAAACCCCCCAGCGGAAAAATGGCCAAAAAACGGGTGCGCTATAGCCTTGGGGCGAGGGGCTGTCCAACTTCGTCCGCCGGACTCGGAATGGGGCGAGACTTTGCGAGCGGCCTCCACGTGCCAAAAATAGGACGCGGGCACAGCCGCGGCCAAAAATAACCCCCCGAAGGTCGGCGCGCCCAAACCCCCCAGCGGAAAAATGGCCAAAAAACGGGTGCGCTATAACCTTGGGGGGCGGGGCTGGCCAACTTCGTCCGCCGGATTCGGAATGGGGTGAGACTTTGCGAGCGGCCTCCGCGTGCCAAAAATAGGCTGCGGGCACAGCCACGCCCAAAAATAACCCCCGGAAGGTCGGCGCGCCCAAACCCCCCAGCGGAAAAATGGCCAAAAAACGGGTGCGCTATAGCCTTGGGGGGAGGGGCTGGCCGACTTCGTCCGCCGGACTCGGAATGGGGCGAGACATTGCGAGCGGCCTCCGTGTGTCAAAAATAGGCCATGGGCACAGCCTCGCCCAAAAATAACCCCCCGAAGGTCGGCGCGCCCAAATCCCCCAGCGGAAAAATGGCCAAAAAACGGGTGCGCTATAGCATTGGGGGGAGGGGCTGGCCGACTTCGTCCGCCGGACTCGGAATGGGACGAGACTTTACGAGGGGCCTCGGGGTGCCAAAAATAAGCCGCAGGCAAAGCCTCTTCCATAAATAAGCGGCCGAAGATCGTGGTGCCAAAACCCCCCAGCGGAAAAATGGCCAAAAAATGGGTGGGCTAAAGCCTTGGTGGGGGGCGCGGGCGAAGTTCGTCCGCCGGACTCGGAATGGGGCGAGACTTTGCGAGGGGCCTCGGGATGCAAAAAATAAGCCGCGGGCAAAGTCGCGCCCAAAAATAAGAGCCCGAAGGTCGTGGTGCCAAAACCCCCCAGCGGAAAAATGGCCAAAAAACGGGTGGGCTATAGCCTTGGTGGGGTGCGCGGGCGAAGTTCGTCCGCCGGACTCGGAATGGGGAGAGACTTTGTGAGGGGCCTCGGGAAGCCAAATATAAGCCGCGGGCAAAGCCGCACCCAAAAATAAGCGCCCGAAGGTCGTGGTGCCAAAATCCCCCAGCGGACAAATGGCAAAAAAACGGGTGGGCTATAGCCTTGGAGGGGGGCGCGGGCGAAGTTCGTCCGCCGGACACGGAATGGGGAGAGACTTTGCGAGCGGCCTCCGCGTGCCCAAAATAGGCCGCGGGTACAGCCGCGCTTAAAAATAACCCCCCGAAGGTCGGCGCGCCCAAACCCCCCAGCGGAAAAATGGCCAAAAAACGGGTGCGCTATAACCTTGGGAGGAGGGGCTAGCCAACTTCGTCCGCCGGACTCGGAATGGGGCGAGACTTTGCGAGCGGCCTCCGCGTGACAAAAATAGGACGCGGGCACAGACGAGCCCAAAAATAACCGCCCGAAGGTCGGCGCGCCCAAACCCCCCAGCGGAAAAATGGCCAAAAAACGGGTGCGCTATGGCCTTGGGGGGAGGGGCTGGCCCACTACGTCCGCCGGACTCGGAATGGGGTGAGACTTTGCGAGAGTCCTCCGCGTGCCAAAAATAGGCCGTGGGCACGGCCGCGCCCAAAAATAACCCCCCGAAGGTCGGCGCGCCCAAACCCCCCAGCGGAAAAATGGCCAAAAAACGGGTGCGCTATAGCCTTGGGGGGAGGGGTGGCCCACTTCGTCCACCGGACTCGGAATAGGGCGAGACTTTGCGAGCGGCCTCCGCGTTCCAAAAATGGGCCGTGGGTACAGCCGCGCTTAAAAATAACCCCCCGAAGGTCGTGGCTCCCAAACCCCCCAGCGGAAAAATGCCCAAAAAATGGGTGGGCTATAGCCTTGGTGGGGGGCGCGGGCGAAGTTCGTCCACCGGACTCGGAATGGGGCGAGACTTTGAGAGGGGACTCGGGGTGCCAAAAATAAGCCGCAGTAAAAGCGGCGCCCAAAAATAGGCGCCCGAAGGACATGGTGCCAAAACCCCCCAGCGGAAAAATAGCCAAAAAACGGGTGGGCTATAGCCTTGGTGGGGGGCGCTGGCGAAGTTCGTCCGCCGGACTTGGAATGGGGCGAGACTTTGCGAGGGGCCTCAGGGTGCCAAAAATAAGCCGCGGGTAAAGCTGCGCCCAAAAATAAGCGCCCGAAGGTCGTGGTGCCAAAACCCCCCAGCGGAAAAATGGCCAAAAAACGGGTGGGCTATAGCCTTGGTGGGGGGCGCGGGCGAAGTTCATCCGCCGGACTCGGAATGGGGCTAGACTTTGCGAGGGGCCTTGGGGTTCCAAAAATAAGCCGCAGGCAAAGCCGCGCCCGAAGGTCGTGGTGCCAAAACCCCCCAGCCAAAAAATGTCCAAAAAACGGGTGGGCTGTAGCCTTGGTGGGGGGCGCGGGCGAAGTTCGTCCGCCGGACTTGGAATGGGGCGAGACTTTGCGAGGGACCTCGGGGTACCAAAAATAAGCCGCGGGCAAAGCCGAGCCCAAAAATAATCGCCCGAAGGTCGTGGTGCCAAAACCTCCCAACGGAAAAATGGCCAAAAAACGGGTGGGCTATAGCCTTGGTGGGGGGCGCGGGCGAAGTTCGTCCGCCGGACTCGGAATGGGGTGAGACTTTTCGAGGGTCCTCGGGGTGCCAAAAATAAGACGCGGACAAAGCCGCGCCCAAAAATAAGCGCCCGAAGGTCGTGGTGTCAAAATCCCCCTGCGCAAAAATGGCCAAAAAACGGGTGGGCTATAGCCTTGGTGGGGGATGCGGGCGAAGTTCGTCCGCAGGACTCGGAATGGGGCGAGACTTTGCGAGGGGCCTCGGGGTGCCAAAAATAAGCCGCGGGCAAAGCCGCGCTGAAAAATAAGCCCCCGAAGGTCGTGGTGCCAAAACCCCCCAGTGGAAAAATGGTAAAAAAACGGGTGGGCTATAGCCTTGGTGGGGGGCGCTGGCGAAGTTCGTCCGCCGGACTCGGAATGGGGCGAAACTTTGCGAGGGGCCTCGGGGTGCCAAAAATAAACCGCGGGCAAAGCCGCGCCCAAAAATAAGCGCCCGAAGGTCGTGGTGCCAAAACCCCCTGCGGAAAAATGGCCAAAAAACGGGTGGGCTGTAGCCTTGGTGGGGGGCACAGCCGAAGTTCGTCCGCCGGACTTGGAATGGGGTGAGACTTTGCTAGGGGCCTCGGGGTGCCAAAAATAAGCCACGGGCAAAGCCGCAGCCAAAAATAAGCGCCCGAAGGTCGTGGTGCCAAAACCCCCCAGCGGAAAAATAGCCAAAAAACGGGTGGGCTATATCCTTGGTGGGGGTCGCGGGTGAAGTTCGTCAACCGGACTCGGAATGGGGTGAGACTTTACGAGGGGCCTCGGGGTGCCCAAAATAAGCCGCGGGCAAAGCCGCGCCAAAAAATAAGCCCCCGAAGGTCGTGGTGCCAAAACCCCCCAGCGGAAAAATGGCCAAAAAACGGGTGGGCTATAGCCTTTGTGGGGGGCGCGGGCGAAGTTCGTCCGCCGGACTCGGAATGGGGCGAGACTTTGCGAGGGGCCTCGGGGTACCAAAAATAAGCCACGGGCAAAGCCGCGGCCAAAAATAAGCGCCCGAAGGTCGTGGTGCCAAAACCCCCCAGCGGAAAAATAGCAAAAAAACGGGTGGGCTATAGCCTTGGTGGGGGGCGCGGGCGAAGTTCGTCCGCCGGACTCGGAATGGGGCGAGACTTTGCGAGGGGCCTCGGGGTGCCAAAAATAAGCCGGGGGCAAAGCCGCGCCCAAAAATAAGCCCCCAAAGGTCGTGGTACCAAAACCCCCCAGCGGAAAAATGGCCAAAAAACGGGTGGGCTATAGCCTTGGTGGGGGGCGCGGGCGAAGTTGTCCGCCGGAATCCGAATGGGGCGAGCCTTTGTGAGGGGCCTCGGGGTGCCAAAGATAAGCCGTGGACAAAGCCGCGCCCAAAAATAAGCCCCGAAGGTCGTGGTGCCAAAACCCCCCGGCGGAAAAATGGCCGAAAAACGGGTGGGCTATAGCCTTGGTGGGGGGCGCGGGCGAAGTTCGTCCGCCGGACTCGGAATGGGATGAGACTTTGCGAGCGGCCTCGGGGTGCCAAAAATAAGCCGCGGGCAAAGCCGCGCCCAAAAATAAGCGCCCATAGGTCGTGGTGCGAAAACCCCCCAGCGGAAAAATAGCAAAAAAACGGGTGGGCTATAGCCTTGGTGGGGGGCGCGGGCGAAGTTCGTCCGCCGGACTCGGAATGGGGTGAGACTTTACGAGGGGCCTCGGGGTGGTAAAAATAAGCTGCGGGCAAAGCCGCGCCCAAAATTAAGCGCCCGAAGGTCGTGGTACCAAAACCCCCCAGCGGAAAAATGGCCAAAAAACGGGTGGGCTATATCCTTGGTGGGGGGCGCGGGCGAAGTTCGTCCACCGGAATCGAAATGGGGCGAGCCTTTACGAGGGGCCTCGGGGTGCCAAAGATAAGCCGCGGGCAAAGCCGTGCTAAAAAATAAGTGCCCGAAGGTCGTGGTGCCAACACCCCCTAGGGAAAAATGGCCAAAAAACGGGTGGGCTATAGCCTTGGTGGGGGGCGCGTGCGAAGTTCGTCCGCCGGACTCGGAATGGGGCGAGACTTTGCGAGGGGGCTCGGGGTGCCAAAAATAAGCCGCGGGCAAAGCCGCGCCCGAAGGTCGTGGTGCCAACACCCCCCAGGGAAAAATGGCCAAAAAACGGGTGGGCTATATGTCATGGCCCAAGCTTCCACATGGCCTGGCCCATGGAGAATTCTAGAGCCATGGAGACTTGTGTAGAGCATGTACATATTTCCATTGTAATTAATGTGTTTAGGTGGTAGTTGTGATAACTCTAGAGACTCTCTAGATACTTCTTTGTACTCTATAAATAGGAGAATGCCTCATTTGGCCAAATAAATCAAAAGCAATATAAAATTCCAGCACACATAGCTTTGTGAGCATTCTATCGAGCAATATAAGTTCTTTCCTCCCATACTTTGTGAGTTAGAGTGAATCCTCTTTCTGCTTCTCGAATCCAGCAACGGATTTGGGTGTAAGGCTGACTTAGGGCCAAGAGAGTGCGAATTTGGCGCCTAAGGCCGCACGGCATAGCGTGGGAACGATTCGGGCCGTGACAGTTGGTATCAGAGCCATCTACACTCGTGGGTAGTTGGGTTGTTCGAAAGGAATGATGTCGGAGAGCACTCATGATGACCAAAGGGGGAGGGAGCCTAACCCCAATGCGAAGAAGGGGAAAAACAGCAAGGAGAAGTCGGTGGACTTGCTCAATGCCATGGAGAATCGGGTTGTCCGTGGGGAGATTGCTGTCGCCGAGATTAAAGAGCGCCTCGAGATATTTGAGCAAAAGATGGAGGAGGTGGATGATCTTGGTGAGCGGATGGGCGATCTAAGCCAAGATGTGGTGGCGCAACGCCAAAGCCTTGAGGAGTTTCAAGCGGTGGTTCTGAACTCTATTGAGGCGCTAAGGGCTCAAGTGGAGGAGCTTCACACGGGCCTTGAAGAGACTAAGATGGATTGGGCGCTTTGCAAGAAGGCAGTGGCCAGCGGGGTGCTCAACACCAATGCCGCACCTCCAATGAGGGTCGAGGTTCTGAGGCCAAGGAGGTACGGGGGCAAGAGGGATGCCCAGGAGATCGAGAACTTCTTGTGGTCCATGGAGAGGTACTTCGAGGCCACCAACATCCAAGGTGAGCAAGAGAAGGTGAACATTGCGACCGGGTACCTTGAGGATCACGCGACCGCTTGGTGGCAGCGGAAGCATGCAGAGATTGTGCGCGGGACGTGCATGATCAACACATGGGACTTGCTGAAGTGCGAGCTCAAGAGGCAATTCTATCCGGGGAATGTGGCATATGAGGCTCGCAAGAAGATGCGGGAGCTAAAGCACACGGGGCCTATCTTGAAGTATGTCGATGAATTCTCAAAGCTCATGCTCCAAATCGACAACATGAATACGGATGATTTGTTGTTCAACTTCATGGAGGGACTCCAGCCGTGGGCACAACGGGAGTTGCAGCGGCGCCAAGTGAGTGACATCTCTACAGCCCTCACCGAGGCTGACACGCTTGTGGAATTCCGGAAGGGTGAGTCTTCCAAGCCGAAGAAGGATGATAAGCCGCAACATGGAAAAGGTGGGGGAGCGAAGGGAGATAAGCCGCACCATGATGGCAAGGATAAGCCACAAAAGAAGGATGGCCCGAAGGATGGTTCGAAGGATGGCAAGAAGGAGGCTAAGCGGAAACACAATTGCTTCCTTTACGATGGGGACCATTGGGTGCGGGACTGCCCAAAGAAGAAGGCTTTCAACGCCATGTTTAGCGAGACCGGGGAGAAGCAACCGGATGCACCACCAGCAGATGCTGCCAACATGGGCTGTCTCCAACTCTTCAATGCGCTAAATGCCAAGCCAATTCCAGCCAAGGTGCAGGACAAGTCGCTCATGCACGTTGAGGCTACGATCAATGGAAAGCGAGCTCAAGCCTTGATTGACACGGGAGCATCCCACAACTTCATCAAGGTGGATGAAGCCAAGCGGCTTGGACTCAAGGTTGAGAAATCGGATGGCTGGCTCAAGACGGTGAATTCGGAGGCCAAACCACTTAGCGGGGTAGCGCGAGATGTGGAGCTACACCTAGGCCCTTGGCGAGGTAAGGCCAATTTCTCGGTTGTACCTTTGGATGATTTTACACTTTTGTTGGGCATGGAATTTTTGCGACAGTTCAATGCGGTGCCACTTCCGAGGTACAACTCAATGTGTATCCTAGAGGGAGCCCCATGCTTGGTCCCGACCGCGAGTAAGGTCACACCACCAGGCCAACTTTCCGCCATGCAAATCAGCAAAGGTTGCAAGCGGCGTGAGGACACATTTCTCGCCACCATTCATGAGGTCGGTGACGGGAAGGACACTATGGCCATGGAGCCCATACCGGAGGCGGTAGGCCACGTCCTTGATGCGTATGAGGACGTGATGCTACCCGAGTTGCCAAAGCGGTTGCCGCCACGAAGGGAAGTAGACCACAAGATTGAGCTGGAGTATAAGCCCGGAAAGGCTAATTTGGTAGTGGACGCTTTGAGTCGGAAGGCCGAGCTTGCTGCCATGAGTCGGATACAAGGAGAGCTTCTTGCACTCATCAAGGAGGGAACGGAGCATGATCCCTTGGCCAAGCAGCTGGTTTCTCTCGTGCAACAGGGGAAATCGAAGAGGTTTTGGGTCGAAGATGGCCTTTTATACACCAAGGGACGGCGTGTTTATGTTCCGAAATGGGGAAACTTGCGGCGCAACTTGATCAAGGAGTGTCATGATACGAAGTGGGCTGGACACCCGGGACAAAGGCGGACACGGGCGTTGCTTGAGTCGGCATACTATTGGCCTCAGATGCGGGATGAAGTGGAGCAGTTCGTGCGGACATGCTTAGTGTGCCAACAGGACAAAACAGAGCAACAATGTCCTGCGGGGTTGCTTGAGCCACTGCCCACTCCGGATCGACCGTGGGAGAGTATATCGATGGATTTCATCACTTGTCTTCCCAAATCGGAGGGGTTTGCAACTATTGTTGTAGTGGTGGACAGATTCTCAAAATATGCCACTTTCATTCCCGCCCCGAAGGAGTGCACAGCGGAGGACACATCCAAGTTTTTCTTTAGGCACGTGGTGAAGTATTGGGGACTTCCCAAATCCATCATCAGTGACCGTGACAGCCGGTTTACGGGGAGGTTTTGGACTGAGTTGTTCAAGCTTATGGGGTCGGCGCTGCACTTTTCTACGAGCTTTCATCCACAAACCGATGGGCAAACGGAGAGGGTGAATGCCTTGTTGGAGCTGTACTTGCGGCATTTTGTGAGTGCCAACCAGCATGATTGGGCAAAGTTGCTGGACGTGGCCCAATTTTCCTACAACTTGCAGCGGAGCGAGGCTACATCGAGGAGCCCTTTCGAGGTGATCATGGGACAGCAGCCGCTTACGCCAAACACGCTCATCACGAGCTATACCGGTAGGTGTCCTGCAGCATATAAAGTGTCTAAGTCGTGGCATGAGCAAACGGACATAGCACGGGCGCACCTCCACAAAGCGACCAAGCGAATGAAGAAATGGGCGGACAGCAAGCGTAGACACTTGGAGTTCAACGTGGGGGACATGGTGCTAGTCAAGGTCGTTCCGGCCCAGCACAAGTCTACACGTTCGCTGCACAAGGGCCTCATCCGGAAATACGAGGGGCCATTTCCCATCATCAAGAGGGTCGGCAGTGTGTCGTACAAGCTAGAGTTACCCTCTTGGCGAAAACTCCATCCGGTCTTCCACGTGAGTTCCTTGAAGCCATACCATGGGGATACGGAAGATCCGAAAAGGGGTGAATCCAAGCGCCCTCCACTCGGCAACACAAGGGTATATGACAAGGAAGTGGAGACCATTTTGGCGGACCGTGTGGCTCGAAAGAAGAGTTTTCCACCATGCCAAGAGTACTTAGTCAAATGGAAGGGACTACCCGAGAGCGAAACAAGTTGGGAGGCCGCAAACGATTTGTGGCAGTTCCAAGACAAGATCAAAGCCTTCCACAGCGAGTCGACGAGGACGTCTCCGGAATAGGTAGGGGAGAATGTCATGGCCCAAGCTTCCACATGGCCTGGCCCATGGAGAATTATAGAGCCATGGAGACTTGTGTAGAGCATGTAGATATTTCCATTGTAATTAATGTGTTTAGGTGGTAGTTGTGATAACTCTAGAGACTCTCTAGATACTTCTTTGTACTCTATAAATAGGAGAAGGCCTCATTTGGCCAAATAAATCAAAAGCAATATAAAATTCCAGCACACATAGCTTTGTGAGCATTCTATCGAGCAATATAAGTTCTTTCCTCCCATACTTTGTGAGTTAGAGTGAATCCTCTTTCCGCTTCTCGAATACAGCAACGGATTTGGGTGTAAGGCTGACTTAGGGCCAAGAGAGTGCGAATTTGGCGCCTAAGGCCGCACGGCATAGCGTGGGAACGATTCGGGCCGTGACATATAGCCTTGGTGGGGGGCGCGGGCGAAGTTCGTCCGCCGGACTCGGAATGGGGCGAGACTTTGCGAGGGGCCTCGGGGTGCCAAAAATAAGCTACGGACAAAGCCGCGCCCAAAAATAAGCGCCCGAAGGTCGTGGTGCCAAAACCCCCCAGCGGAAAAATGGCCGAAAAACGGGTGGGCTATAGCCTTGGTGGGGGGCGCGGGCGAAGTTCGTCCGCCGGACTACGAATGGGGCGAGCCTTTGCGAGGTGCCTCGGGGTACCAAAAATAAGCCGTGGGAAAAACCGCGCCCAAAATTAAGCCCCAGAGAAAAATGGCCAAAAAACGGGTGGGCTATAGCCTTGGTGGGGGGCGCGGGCGAAGTTCTTCCGCCGGACTCGGAATGGGGCGAGACTTTGCGAGCGGCCTCGGGGTGCGAAAAATAAGCCGCGGGCAAAGCCGCACCCAAAAATAAGCCGCGGGCAAAGCCGCGCCCAAAAATAAGTCCCCGAAGGTCGTGGTGCCAAAACCCCCCAGCGGAAAAATGGCCAAAAAATGGGTGGGCTATAGCCTTGGTGGGGGGCGCGGGCGAAGTTCGTCCGCCGGACTCGGAATGGGGCGAGACTTTGCGAGGGGCCTCGGGGTGCGAAAAATAAGCCGCGGGCAAAGCCGCGCCCAAAAATAAGGCCCCGAAGGTCGTGGTGCCAAAACCCCCCAGCGGCAAAATGGCCAAAAAATGGGTGGGCTATAGCCTTGGTGGGGGGCGCGGGCGAAGTTCGTCCGCCGGACTCGGAATAGGGCGAGACTTTGCGAGGGGTCTCAGGGTGCGAAAAATAAGCCGCGGGCAAAGCCGCGTCCAAAAATAAGCCCGGGCAAAGCCGCGCCCAAAAATAAGCCCCCGAAGGTCGTGGTGCCAAAACCCCCCAGCGGAAAAATGGCCAAAAAACGGGTGGGCTATAGCCTTGGTGGGGGGCGCGGGCGAAGTTCGTCCGCCGGACTCGGAATGGGGCGAGGCTTTGCGAGGTGCCTCGGGGTGCCAAAAATAAGCCGTGGGAAAAACCGCGCCCAAAATTAAGCCCCAGAGAAAAATGGCCAAAAAACGGGTGGGCTATAGCCTTGGTGGGGGGCGCGGGCGAAGTTCTTCCGCCGGACTCGGAATGGGGCGAGACTTTGCGATCGGCCTCGGGGTGCGAAAAATAAGCCGCGGGCAAAGCCGCGCCCAAAAATAAGCCGCGGGCAAAGCCGCGCCCAAAAATAAGTCCCCGAAGGTCGTGGTGCCAAAACCCCCCAGCGGAAAAATGGCCAAAAAATGGGTGGGCTATAGCCTTGGTGGGGGGCGCGGGCGAAGTTCGTCCGCCGGACTCGGAATGGGGCGAGACTTTGCGAGGGGCCTCGGGGTGCGAAAAATAAGCCGCGGGCAAAGCCGCGCCCAAAAATAAGCCGCGGGCAAAGCCGCGCCCAAAAATAAGGCCCCGAAGGTCGTGGTACCAAAACCCCCCAGCGGAAAAATGGCCAAAAAATGGGTGGGCTATAGCCTTGGTGGGGGGCGCGGGCGAAGTTCGTCCGCCGGACTCGGAATGGGGCGAGACTTTGCGAGGGGTCTCGGGGTGCGAAAAATAAGCCGCGGGCAAAGCCGCGGCCAAAAATAAGCCCCCGAAGGCCGTGGTGCCAAAACCCCCCAGCGGAAAAATGGCCAAAAAACGGGTGGGCTATAGCCTTGGTGGGGGGCGCGGGCGAAGTTCGTCCGCCGGACTCGGAATGGGGCGAGGCTTTGCGAGGTGCCTCGGGGTGCCAAAAATAAGCCGTGGGAAAAACCGCGCCCAAAATTAAGCCCCAGAGAAAAATGACCAAAAAACGGGTGGGCTATAGCCTTGGTGGGGGGCGCGGGCGAAGTTCTTCCGCCGGACTCGGAATGGGGCGAGACTTTGCGAGCGGCCTCGGGGTGCGAAAAATAAGCCGCGGGTAAAGCCGCGCCCAAAAATAAGCCGCGGGCAAAGCCGCGCCCAAAAATAAGTCCCCGAAGGTCGTGGTGCCAAAACCCCCCAGCGGAAAAATGGCCAAAAAACGGGTGGGCTATAGCCTTGGGGGGTGGGGCTGGCCAAGTTCGTCCGGCTGACTCGGAATGGGGCGAGACTTTGCGAGTGGCATCCGTGTGCCAAAAATAGGCTGCGGGCGCAGCCGCACCAAAAAATAAGCACCCGAAAGTCGGGACCCGAAGTTCGTCCGTCGGAAAAAGGCCAAAAAAACGGATGGGCTATAGCCTTGGGGGGTGGGGCTGGCCAAGTTCGTCCGCCTGACTCAGAATGGGGTGAGACTTTGCGAGGGGCTTTCGTGTGCCAAAAATAGGCCGCGGGCGCAGCCGCGCTCAAAAATAAGCGCCCGAAGGTCCGGTCGCCAAGTTCGTCCGCCGGGCTCGGAAAGCGGCAAGACTGTGCGAGAGGCCTCCGTGTGCCAAAAATAGGCCACGGGCACAGCCGGAACAAAAAATAAGCACCCGAAGGTCGGGACCCGAAGTTCGTCCGCCGGAAAAAGGCCAAAAAAACGGGTGGGCTATAGCCTTGGGATGTGGGGCTGGCCAAGTTCGTCCGCCTAACTTGGAATGGGGCGAGACTGTGCGAGGGAACTCCGTGTGCCAAAAATAGGCCACGGGCACAGCCGCAACCAAAAATAAGCGCCCGAAGGTCGGGTCCTCAAGTTCGTCCGCCGGGAAAAGGCCAAAAAAACGGGTGGGCTATAGCCTTGGGGGGTGGGGCTGGCCAACTTCGTCCGCCGGATTCGGAATGGGGCGAGACTTTACGAGGGGCCTCTATGTGCCAAAAATATGCCGTGGGCACAGCCTCTCCCAAAAATAAGCGCCCGAAGGTCGGGGAGCCAGAACCCCCCAGCGGAAAAAGGCAAAAAAACGGGTGGGGCTATAGCCTTGGGGGGTGGGGCTGCCCAAGTTCGTCCGCCGGATTCGGAATGGGGCGAGACTTTGCGAGGGGCCTCCGTGTGCCAAAAATAGGCTGCGGCCTCACCTGCGCCCAAAAATAAGCACCCGAAGGTCGGGACCCGAAGTTCGTGCGATGGAAAAAGGCCAAAAAAACGAGTGGGCTATAGCCTTGGTGGGTGCGGTTGGCCAAGTTCGTCCGGCTGACTCGGAATGGGGCCAGACTTTGCGAGGGGCCTCCGTGTGCCAAAAATAGGCCACGGACACAGCCGACCCCAAAAATAAGCGCCCAAAGGTTGGGTCCCAAAGATCGTCAGATGGAAAAATGCCAAAAAAATGGGTGGGCTATAGCCTTGGGGGGTGGGGCTGGCCAAGATCGTCCGGCTGACTCGGAATGGGGCGAGAGTTTGCGAGTGGCATCCGTGTGCCCAAAATAGACTGCGGGCGCAGCCGAACCCAAAAATAAGCACCCGAAGGTCGGGACCCGAAGTTCGTCCGCCGGAAAAAGGCCAAAAAAACGGGTGGGCTATAGCCTTGGGGGGTGGGGCTGGGCAAGTTCGTCCGCCTGACTCAGAATGGGGTGAGACTTTGCGAGGGGCCTCCGTGTGCCAAAAATAGGCCGCGGGCACAGCCTCTTCCAAAAATAAGCGCCCGAAGGTCGGGGCGCCAAAACCCCCCAGCGGAAAAAAGCAAAAAAACGGGTGGGGTATAGCCTTGGGGGGTGGGGCTGGCCAAGTTCGTCCGCCTGATTCGGAATGGAGCGAGACTTTGCGAGGGGCCTCCGTGTGCCAAAAATAGGGCTACGTGCTCAGTTGCGCTAAAAAATAAGCACCCGAAGGATGGGACCCGAAGTTCGTCCGCCGGAAAAAGGCCAAAAAAACGGGTGGGCTATAGCCTTGGGGGGTGGGGCTGGCCAAGTTCGTCAGCCGGACTCGGAATGGGGTGAGACTTTGCGAGCGGCTTCCGTGTGCCAAAAATAGGCCGCGGGCACAGGCGCTCTCGAAGGTCCCATCCCCATGTTCGTCCCCCGCAAAAATGCCCAAAAAACGGGTGGGCTATCGCCTTGGGGGGGTGGGGCTGGCAATGATCGTTCGCCGGACTCAAAATGGGGCTAGACTTTACGAGGGGCCTCCGTGTGCAAAAAATAGGATGCGGGCACAGCTGCACCCAAAAATATGCGCCCGAAGGTCCCGTCCCCAAGTTCGTCCGCCGCAAAAATGCCCAAAAAACGGGTGGGCTATAGCCTTGGGCGGTGGGGCTGGCCAAGTTCGTCCGCCGGACTCGGAATGGGGCCAGACTTTGCGAGGGGCTTTCGTGTGCCAAAAATAGGCCGCGGGCACAGCCGCGTCCCAAAATAAGTGCCCGAAGGTCCCGTCCCCCAGTTCGTCCGCCGCAAAAATGCCCAAAAAACGGGTGGGCTATAGCCTTGGCGGGTGGGGCGGGCCAAGTTTGTCCGCTGGACTCGGAATGGGGCTAGACTTTGCAAGGGGCCTCCGTGTGCCAAAAATAGGCTGCGGGCACAGCTGTGGCCAAAAATAAGGGCCCGAAGGTCCCGTCCCCAAGTTTATCCGCCGCAAAAATGCTAAAATAACGGGTGGGCTATAGCCTTGGTGGGTGGGGCTGGCCAAGTTCCTCCGCCGGACTCGGAATGGGGCAAGACTTTGTGAGGGGCCTCCGTGTGCCAAAATTAGGCCGCGGCCACAGCCGCGCCCAAAAATAAGGGCCCGAAGGTCCTGTCCGCAAGTTCGTCCGCCGCAAAAATGCCCAAAAAACGGGTGGGCTTTAGCCTTGGGGGGTGGGGCTGGCCAAGTTCGTCCGCGGGACTCGGAATGGGGCCAGACTTTACGAGGGGCCTCCGTGTGCCAAAAATAGGTTGCGGGTATGGCCGCACCCAAAATTAAGCACCCGCAGGTCTCGTCTCCAAGTTCGTCCGCTGCAAAAATGCCCAAAAAACGGGTGGGCTATAGCCTTGGTGGGTGGGGCAGGCCAAGTTCGTCCGCCGGACTCGGAATGGGGCCAAACTTTGCGAGGGGCCTCCGTGTGCAAAAAATAGGCCGCGGGCATGGCCGTGCCAAAAATAAGCACACGAAGGTCCTGTCCCCAAGTTCGTCCGCCGCAAAAATGCCCAAAAAACGGGTGGGCTATGGCCTTGTGGGGTGGGGCTGGCCAAGTTCGTCTGCCGGACTTGGAATGGGGGCAGACTTTGTGATCGGTCTCCGTGTGCCAAAAATAGGCCGCGGACATGGCCACACCCAAAAATAAGCGCCCGAAGGTCTCGTCCCCAAGTTCGTCCGCCGCAAAAATGCCCAAAAAACAGGTGGGCTATATCCTTGGCTGGTAGGGATGGACAAGTTTGTCCGCAGGACTCGGAATGGGGCCAGACTTTGCGAGGGGCCTCCGTGTACAAAAAATACGCCGTGGGAACAGTCACGCCCAAAAATAAGCACCCGAAGGTCCCGTCCCCAAGTTCGTCCGCCGCAAAAATGACCAAAAAACGGGTGAGCTATAGCCTTGGGGGGTGGGGCTGGCCAAGTTCGTCCGCCGGACTCGGAATGTGGCCAAACTTTGCGAGGGGCCTCCGTGAGCCAAAATACGCCGCGGGCACAACCGTGTCCAAAAATAAGCTCCTGAAGGTCCCATCCCCATGTTCGTCCGCCGCAAAAATGCCCTAAAAAACGGGTGGGCTATAGCCTTCGGGGGTGGGGCTGGCCAAGTTCGTCCGTCGGACTCGGAATGGGGCCAGACTTTGCGAGGGGCCTCCGTGTACAAAAAATAGGCCGCGGGAACAGCCGCGCCCAAAAATAAGCACCCGAAGGTCCCGTCCCCAAGTTCGTCCGCCGCAAAAATGCCCGAAAACAGGGTGGGCTATAGCCATGGGGGGTGGGGCTGGCCAAGTTCGTCCGCCGGACTCGGAATGGGGCCAGACTTTGCGAGGGGCCTCCGTGTGCCAAAAGTAGGCCACAGGCTCAGCCACGCCCAAAAATAAGCACCCAAAGGTCCCGTCCCCAAGTTCATCCGCCGTAAAAATGCCCAAAAAACGGGTGGGCTATAGCCTTGGGGGGTGGGGCTGGGAGAGTTCGTCCGCCGGACTCGGAATGGGGCCAGACTTTGCGAGGGGCCTCCCTGTGCCAAAAATAGGCCACGGCCACAGCCGCGCCCAAAAATAAGCGCCCGAAGGTCCCATCCCCTATATCGTCCGCCGCAAAAATGCCCAAAAAATGGGTGGGCTATAGCCTTGGGGGGTGGGGCTAGCCAAGTTCGACTGCCGGGCTCGGAATGGGGCCAGACTTTGCGAGTTGCCTCCGTGTGCCAAAAATAGGCCACGGGCACAGCCGCGCCCAAAAATAAGCGCCCAAAAGTCGGGTCCCCAAGTTTGTCCGCCGCAAAAATGCCAAAAAACGGGTGGGCTATAGCCGTGGGGGGTGGGGCTAGCCAAGTTCGTCCGGCGGACTCGGAATGGGGCTAGACTTTGCGAGGGGCCTCCGTGTCCCAAAAATAGGCCGCGGGCACAGCCGCGCCCAAAAATAAGCGCCCTAAGGTCCCGTCCCCAAGTTCGCCCGGCGCAAAAATGCCGAAAAAACGGGTGGGCCAAAGCCTTGGGGGGTGGGACTGGCCAAGTTCGTCCGCCATACTCGGAATGGGGATAGACTTTACGAGGGGCCTCCGTGTACAAAAAATAGGCCGTTGGCACAGCCGCGCCCAAAAATAAGCGCCCGAAGGTCCCGTCCCCAAGTACGTCCGCCACAAAAATGCCCAAAAAAAGGGTGGGCTATAGCCTTGGATGGTGGGGCTGCCCCACTTCGTCCGCCGGACTCGGAATGGGGCTAGACTTTGCGAGGGGCAACCTAGTACCAAAAAAAGGCCACGGGCACAGCCGCGTCCAAAGGTCCAGTCGCCAAGTTCGTCCACCGAAAAAATGCCCAAAAAACGGGTGGGCTATAGCCTTGGGGGGTGGGGCTACCCAAGTTCGTCCGCCGGACTCGGAATGGGGCCAGAATTTGCGAGGGGCCTCCGTGTGCCAAAACTAGGCCGCGGGCAGAGCCGCACCCAAAAATAAGCACCCGAAGGCCCTGTCCCCAACTTCGTCCGCCGTAAAAATGCCCAAAAAATGGGTGGGCTATAGCCTTGGGGTGTGGGGTTGGCCAAGTTCGTCCGCCGGACTCGGAATGGGGCCAGACTTTGCGAGTTGCCTCCGTGTGCCCAAAATAGGCCGCCGGCACAGCCGCGCCCGAAAATAAGTGCCCGAAGGCCGGGGCGCCAAGTTCGTCCAGCGGAAAAAGGCCACAAAAACGGGTGGGCTATAGCCTTGGGAGGTGGGGCTGGCCAAGCTCGTCCGCCGGACTCGGAATGGGGCGAGACTTTGCATGCGGCCTCCGTGTGCCAAAAATAGGCCGCTGGCACAGCCGCGCCCAATAATAACCGCCCGAAGGCCGGGGCGCCAAGTTCGTCCAGTGGAAAAAGGCCACAAAAATGGGTGGGCTATAGCCTTGGGGGGCGGGGCTGGCCAAGTTCATCCGCCGGACTCGGAAGGGGGCGATACTTTGCGAGCGGCCTTCGTCTGCCAAAAATAGGCCGCGGCACATCCGCGCCCAAAAATCACCGCCCGAAGGCCGGGGCGCCAAGTTCGTCCAGCGGAAAAAGGCCACAAAAACGGGTGGGCTATAGCCTTGGCAGGTAGGGCTGGCCAAGTTCGTCCGCCGGACTTGGAATGGGGCGAGACATTGCGAGTGGCCTCCCTGTGCTAAACATAGGCCACGGGGACAGCCGCTCCCAAAAATAACCGCCCAAAGGCAGGGGCGCCAAGTTCGTCCTGCGGAAAAAGGCCACAAAAAAGGGTCGGCTATAACCTTGGGGGGTGGGGCGGGCTAAATTCGTCCGCCGGACTCGGAATTTGGTGAGACTTTGCGAGCGGCCTCCGTGTGCCAAAAATAGGCCGCGGGCACAGTCGCGTCCAAAAATAACTGCCCGAAGGCCGGTGCACCAAGTTCGTCCAGCGGAAAAAGGCCACAAAAACGGGTGGGCTATAGCCTTGCGGGGTGGGGCTGGCCAAGCTCGTCCGCCGGACTCGGAATGGGGCGAGACTTTGCATGCAGCCTCCGTGTGCCAAAATTAGGCTGCTGGCACAGCCGCGCCCAATAATAACCGCCCGAAGGCCGGGGCGCCAAGTTATTCTAGCGGAAAAAGGCCACAAAAACGGATGGGCTATAGCTTTGGGGGGTGGGGCTGGGCAAGTTCGTCCGCCGGACTCGGAAGGTGATGAGACTTTACGAGCGGCCTGCGTGTGCCAAAAATAGGCCGTAGGCACCGCCGCGCCCATAAAGAACCGCCCGACGGCCGGGGCGCCAAGTTCGTCCAGCGGAAAAAGGCCACAAAAACGGGTGGGCTATAGCCTTGGGGGGCGGGGCTGGCCAAGTTCGTCCGCCGGACTCGGAATGGGGCGATACTTTGCGAGTGGCCTTCGTCTGCCAAAAATAGGCCGCGGCACATCCGCGCCAAAAAATCACCGCCCGAAGGCCGGGGCGCTAAGTTCGTCCAGCGGAAAAAGGCCACAAAAACGGGTGGGCTATAGCCTTGGCAGGTAGGGCGGGCCAAGTTCGTCCGCCGGACTCGGAATTGGGTGAGACTTTGCGAGCGGCCTCCGTGTGCCAAAAATAGGCCTCGGGCACAGCCGCGCCCGAAAATAACCGCCCGAAAGCCGGGGCGCCAAGTTCGTCCAGCGGAAAAAATGCCACAAAATCGGGTGGGCTATAGCCTTGGGGGGTGGGGCTGGCCAAGCTCGTCCGCCGGACTCGGAATGGGGCGAGACTTTGCATGCGGCCTCCGTATGCCAAAAATAGTACGCGACACATCCGCGCCCAAAAATAACCGCCCGAAGGCCGGGGCGCCAAGTTCGTCCAGCGGAAAAAGGCCACAAAAACGGGTGGGCTATGGCCTTGGGGGGGTGGGGATGGCCAACTTCGTCTGTCGGACTTGGAATGGGGCGAGACTTTGCGAGCGGCCTTCGTTTGCCAAAAATAGGCCGCGACACATCCGCGCCCAAAAATAACTGCCCGAAGGCCGGGGCGCCAAGTTCGTCCAGCGGAAAAAGGCCACAAAAACGGGTGGGCTATAGCCTTGGGGGGTGGGGCTCACCAAGTTCGTCCGCCGGTCTCGGAATGGGGCGAGACTTTGTTAGCGGCCTCCATGTGCCAATAATAGGCCGCGGGCACAGTCGTACCCAATAATAACCACCCGAAGGCCGGGGCGCCAAATTCGTACAGCGGAAAAAGGCCACAAAAACGGGTGGGCTATAACCTTGGCGGGTGGAGCTGGACAACTTCGTCCGCCGGACTCGGAATGGGCCGAGACTATGCCAGCAGCCTCCGTGTGCCAAAAATAGGCCGCGGCCACAGCTTCCCCCAAAAATAACCTGCCGAAGGCCGGGGCGCCAAGTTCGTCCAGCGGAAAAAGGCCACAAAAACGGGTGGGCTATAGCCTTGGGGGGTGGGGCTGGCCAAGTTCGTCCGCCAGACTCGGAATGGGGCCAAACTTTGCGAGGGGCCTCCGTGTACAAAAAATACGCCACGGGCACCGCCGCGGCCAAAAATAAGGGCCCGAAGATCACGTCCCCAAGTTCATCCGCCGCAAAAATGCCCAAAAAATGGGTGGGCTATAGCCTTGGTGGGTGGGGCTGGCCAAGTTCGTCCGCCGGACTCGGAATGGGGCAAGACTTTGCGAGGGGCCTCCGTGTGCCAAAAATAGGCCGCGACCACAGCCGCGCCCAAAAATAAGGGCCCGAAGGTCCTGTCCGTAAGTTCGTCCGCCGCAACAATGCCCAAAAAACGGGTGGGCTATAGCTTTGGTGGGTGGGGCCGGCCAAGTTCGTCCGCCGGACTCGGAATGGGGCCAGTCTTTGCGAGGGGCCTCCGTGTACCAAAAATAGGCCGCGGGCACGGCCATACCCAAAAATAAGCGCCCGAAGGTCCCATCCCCAAGTTCATCCGCCGCAAAAATGCGCAAAAAATGGGTGGGCTATAGCCTTGGGGGGTGGGGCTGGCCAAGTTCATCCGCCGGACTCGGAATGGGGCCAGACTTTGCGAGGGGCCTCCGTGTGCCAAAAATAGGCAGCGGGCACAGCCGCGCCCAAAAATAAGTGCCCGAGGGTCCCGTCCCCAAGTTCGTCCGCCGCAAAAATGCCCAAATAACGGGTGGGCTATAGCCTTGGGGGGTGGGGCTGGCCAAGTTCGTCCGCGCGGACTCAGAATAGGGTCAGACGATGCGAGGGGCCTCCGTGTGCCAAAAATAGGCCGCGGGCACGGCCGCGCCCAAAAATAAGCGCCCGAAGGTCCCGTCCCCAAGTTCGTCCGCCGCAATATTGCCCAAAAAATGGGTGGGCTATAGCCTTGGGGGGTGGGGCTGGCCAAGTTCGTCCGCCGGACTCAGAATGGGGCCAGTCTTTACGAGGGGCCTCCGTGTGCCAAAAATAGGCCGCGGGCACGGCCACACACAAAAATAAGTGCCCGAAGGTCCCATCCCCAAGTTCATCCGCCGCAAAAATGCGCAAAAAATGGGTTGGCTATACCCTTGGGGGGTCGGGCTGGCCAAGTTCATCCGCTGGACTCGGAATGGGACCAGACTTTGCGAGGGGCCTCCGTGTGCCAAAAATAGTCAGCGGGCACTGGCGCATCCAAAAATAAGTGCCTGAGGGTCCCATCCCCAAGTTCGTCCGCCGCAACAATGCCCAAATAACGGGTGGGCTATAACCTTGGGGGGTGGGGCTGCCCAAGTTCGTCTGCGCGGACTCAGAATGGGGTCAGACTTTGCGAGGGGCCTCCCTGTGCCAAAAATAGGCTGCGCGCACAGCCGCGCCAAAAACATAAGTGCCCGAAGGTCCCGTCCCCAAGTTCGTCCGCCGCAAAGTGCCCAAAAAACAGGTGGGCTATAGCCTTGGGGGGTGGGGCTGGCCAAGTTCGTCCGCCGGACTCGGAATGGGGCCAGTCTTTGCGAGGGGCCTCTGTGTGCTAAAAATAGGCCTCGGGCATGGCCGTACCCAAAAATAAGCGCCCGAAGGTCCCGTCCCCAAGTTCGTCCGCCGCAAAAATGCCCAAAAAATGGGTGGGCTATAGCCTTGGGGGGTGGGGCTGGCCAAGTTCGTCCGCGCGGACTCGGAATGGGGTCAGCCTTTGCGAGGGGCCTCCGTGTGCCAAAAATAGACCGCGGTCACGGCCGCGCCCAAAAATAAGCGCCCGAAGGTCCCGTCCCCGAGTTCGTCCGACGCAAAAATGCCCAAAAAACGGGTGGGCTATAGCCTTGGGGGGTGGGGCTGGCCAAGTTCGTCCGCGCGGACTCGGAATGGGGTCAGCCTTTGCGAGGGGCCTCCGTGTGCCAAAAATAGACCGCGGTCACGGCCGCGCCCAAAAATAAGCGCCCGAAGGTCCGGTCCCCGAGTTCGTCCGACGCAAAAATGCCCAAAAAACGGGTGGGCTATAGCCTTGGGGGGTGGGGCTGGCCAAGTTCGTCCGCGCGGACTCGTAATGGGGTCAGACTTTGCGAGGGGCCTCCGTACGCCAAAAATAGGCCGCGGGCACGGCCGCACCCGAAAATAAGCGCCCGACGGTCCCGTCCCCGAGTTCATCCGACGCAAAAATGCCCAAAAAACGGGTGGGCCATAGCCTTGGGGGTGGGGCTGGCCAACTTCGTCCGCCGGACTCGGAATGGGACTAGACTTTGTGAGGGGCCTCTGTTTACAAAAAATAGGCCGCGGGCATAGCCGCGCCCAAAAATAACCGCCCGAACGTCGGGCCCCCAAGTTCGTCCGCCTCAAAAATGACCAAAACACCGGTGGGCTATAGCCTTGGGGGGTGGGGCTGGCCAAGTTCGTCCGCCGGACTCAGAATGGGGCCAGACTTTACGAGGGGCCGCCGTTTGCCAAAAATAGGCCGCAGGCACAGCCGCATCCAAAAATAAGCACCCGAAGGTCCTCCCCCAAGTTCATCCGCCGCAAAAATGGCCAAAAAACGGGTGGGCTATAGCCTTGGGGGGTGGGGCTGGCCAAGTTTGTCCGCGCGGACTCGGAATGGGGTCAGCCTTTGCGAGGGGCCTCCGTGTGCCAAAACTAGACCGCGAGCACGGCCGCGCCCAAAAATAAGCCCCCGAAGGTCCCGTCCCCGAGTTCGTCCGACGCAAAAATGCCCAAAAAACGGGTGGGCTATAGCCTTGGGGGGTGGGGCTGGCCAAGTTCGTCCGCCGGACTCGGAATGGAGCCAGACTTTGCGAGGGGCCTCCGTGTGCCAAAAATAGCCTGCGGGTACAGCCGCGCCCAACAATAAGCGCCCGAAGGTCCCGTCCCCAAGTTCGTCCGCCGCAAAAATGCCCAAAAAATGGGTGGGCTATAGCCTTGGGGGGTGGGGCAGGCCAAGTTCGTCCGCTGGACTCAGAATGGGGCCAGACTTTGCGAGGGGCCTCTGTGTGCCAAAAATAGGCCGCGGGCACAGATAGCCTTCGGGGGTGGCGCTGGCCAAGTTCGTCTGCTGGACTCGGAATGGGGCCAGACTTTGCGATGGGCCTCCGTGTGACAAACATAGGCCGCGGGCACTACCGTGCCAAAAAATAAGTACCCGAAGATCCCGTCCCCCAGTTCGTCCGCCGCAAAAATGCCCAAAAAATGGGTGGGCTATAGCCTTGGGGGGAGGGGCTGGCCAAATTCATTCGCCGGACTTGGAATGGGGCCAGACTTTGCGAGGGGCCTCTGTGTGCCAAAAATCGGCCGCGGGCACAGCCGCGCCCAAAAATAAGCGCCCGAAGGTCCTGTCCCCAAGTTCGTCCGCCGCAAAAATGCCCAAACAACGGGTGGGCTATAGCCTTGGGGGGAGGGGCTGGCCAAGTTCGTCCGCTGGACTCAGAATGGGGCCAGACTTTGCGAGGGGCCTCTGTGTGCCAAAAATAGGCCGCGGGCACAGCCGCGCCCAAAAATAAGCGTCAGAAGGTCCGGTCCCCAAGTTCGTCGGCCGCAAAAATTTCCAAAAAACGGGTGGGCTATAGCCTTGGTGGGAGGGGCTGGCCAAGTTTGTCCGCCGGACTCGGAATGGGGCCAGACTTTGCGAGGGGCCTCCGTGTGCCAAAAATATTCCGCGGGCACAGCCGCACCCAAAAATAAACACCCGAAGGCCGGGGCGCCATGTTCGTCCAGCGGAAAAAGGCCACAAAAACGGGTGGGCTATAGCCTTAGGGGGTGGGGCTGGCCAAGTTCGTCCGCCGGACTCAGAATGGGGTGATACTTTCCGAGCGGCCTCCGTATGCCAAAAATAGGCCGCGGGCACAGCCCTGCCCAATAATAACTGCCCGATGGCCGGGGCACCTTCTTCGTCCAGCGGAAAAAGGCCACAAAAACGGGTGGGCTATAGCCTTGGGGGGTGGGGCTGGCCAAGTTCGTCCGCCGGATTCGGAATGGGGCGAGACTTTGCGAGTGGCCTCCGTGCGCTAAAAATAGGCCACGGGCACAGCCGCGCCCAATAATAACTGCCCGAAGGCCGGGGCACCTTATTCTTCCATCGGAAAAAGGCCACAACAACGGGTGGGCTATAGCCTTGGGGGGTGGGGCTGGCCAAGTTCGTCCGCCGGATTCGGAATGGGGCTAGACTTTGCGAGCGGCCTCCGTGTGCCAAAAATAGGCCGCGGGCACAGCCGTGCCCAAAAATAAACGCCCGAAGGCCGGGGTGCCATGTTCGTCCAGCGGACAAAGGCCACAAAAACGGGTGGGCATTAGCCTTGGGGGGGTGGGGCTGGCCAAGTTCGTCCGCCGGACTCGGAATGGAGCGAGACTTTGCGAGCGGCCTCCGTGGTCCAAAATTAGGCCGCGGGCAAAGCCGCACCCAAAAATAACCGCCCGAAGGCCGAGGCGCCAAGTTCGTCCAGCGGAAAAAGGCCACAAAAACGGGTGGGCTATAGCCTTGGGGGGTGGGGCTGGCCAAGTTCGTCCGCCGGACTCGGAATAGGGCGAGTCTCTGCGAGCGGCCTCCGTGTGCCAAAAATAGGCCGTAGGCACGGCCGCGCCCAAAAAGAACCGCCCGAAGACCGGGGCGCCAAGTTCCTCCAGCAGAAATAGGCCACAAAAACGGGTGGGCTATAGCCTTGGGGGGTGGGGCTGGCCAAGTTCGTCCGCCGGACTCGGAATGGGGTGATACTTTGCGAGCGGCCTCCGTGTGCCAAAAATAGGCCGCAGGCATGGCCGCGCCCAATAATAACTGCCCGAAGGCCGGGGCACCTTGTTCGTCCAGCGGAAAAAGGCCACAAAAACGGGTGGGCTATAGCCTTGGGGGGTGGGGCTGGCCAAGTTCGTCCGCCGGATTCGGAATGGGGCTAGACTTTGCGAGCGGCCTCCGTGTGCCAAAAATAGGCTGCGGGCACAGCCGCGCCCAAAAAATAAACGCCCGAAGGCCGGGGCGCCATGTTTGTCCAGCGGAAAAAGGCCACAAAAACGGGTGGGCCATACCCTTGGGGAGTGGGGCTGGCCAAGTTCTTCCGCCGGACTCGGAATGGGGGGAGTCTTTGCGAGTGGACTCCGTGTGCCAGAAATAGGCCTCGGACAAAGCCGCGCCCAAAAATAACTGCCCGAAGGCCGGGGCGCCAAGTTCGTCCAGCAGAAAAAGGCCACAAAAACGGGTGGGCATTAGCCTTGGGGGGTGTGGCTGGCCAAGTTCGTTCGCCGGACTCGGAATGGGGCGAACTTTGCGAGCGGCCTTCGTGTGCCAAAAATAGGCTTCGGGTACAGCCACTCCCAAAAATAACCGCCCGAAGGCCGGTGCGCCTTGTTCGTCCAGCGGAAAAAGGCCACAAAAACGGGTGGGCTATAGCCTTGGGGGGTGGGGCTGGCCAAGTTCGTCCGCCGGACTCGGAATGGGGCGAGACTTTGCGAGCGGTCTCCGTGTGCGACAAATAGGCCGTGGGCACAGCCGTGCCCAAAAACGACCGCCCGAAGGCCGGGGCACCAAGTTCGTCCAGCGGAAAAAGGCCACAAAAACGGGTGGGCTATAGCCTTGGGCGGTGGGGCTAGCCAAGTTCGTCCAGCGGAAAAAGGCCACAAAAACGGGTGGGCAATAGCCTTGGGGGGTGGGGCTGGACAAGTTTGTCCGCCGGACTCGGATTGGGGTAAGACTTTGCGAGCGGCCTCCGTGTGCCCAAAATAGGCCGTGGGCACGGCCGCACCCAAAAACAACCGCCCGAAGGCCGGGGTGCCAAGTTCGTCCAGCAGAAAAAAGGGCACAAAAACGGGTGGGCTATAGCCTTGGGGGGTGGGGCTGGCCAAGTTCGTCCGCCGGAATCACAATGGGGTGAGACTTTGTTAACGGCCTCCGTGTGCCAAAAATAGGCCGTGGGCACAGTCGCACCCAAAAATAACCGCCCGAAGTCCGGGGCGCCAAGTTCGTCCAGCGGAAAAAGGGCACAATAACGGGTGGGCCATAGCCTTGGGGGGTGGGGCTGGTCAAGTTCGTCCGCCGGACTCGGAATGGGGCGAGACTTTGCGAGATGCCTCCGTGTGCCAAAAATAAGCTGCGGGCACAGCCGCGGCAAAAAATAACCGCCCGAAGGCCGTGGCGCCAAATCGTCCGACGGCAAAAGGGCACAAAAACGGGTGGGCTATAGCCTTGGGGGGTGGGGCTGGCCAAGTTCGTCCGCCGGTCTCGGAATGGGGCGAGACTTTACGAGCGGCCTCTGTGTGCCAAAAATAGGCCGCGGGCACAGCCGCGCCTGAAAATAACAGCCCGAGGGCCGGGGCGCGAAGTTCGTCCAGCGGAAAAAGACCACACAAACGGGTGGGCTATAGCCTTGGGGGGTGGGGCTGGCCAAGTTCGTCCGCCGGACTCGCAATTGGTCGAGACTTTGTGAGCGGCCTCAGTGTACCCAAAATAGGCCGCGGGAACAGCCGCGCCCAAAAATAACCGCCCGAAGTCCAAGGCGCCAAGTTCGTCCAGCGGAAAAAGGGGACAAAAACGGGTGGACTATAGCCTTCGGGGGTGGGGCTGGCCAAGTTCGTCTGCCGGGCTCGGAATGGGGCTAGACTTTGCGAACGGCCTCCGTGTGCCAAAAATAGGCCGCGGGCACAGCCGCGCCCAATAATAAACGCCCGAAGGCCGGGGCGCCATGTTCGTCCAGCGGAAAAAGGCCACAAAAACGGGTGGGCCATACCCTTGGGTGGTGGGGCTGGCCAAGTTCGTCCGCCGGACTCGGAATGGGGCTAGACTTTGCGAGCGGCCTCCGTGTGCCAAAAATAGGCCGCGGACACAGCCGCGCCCAAAAATAAATGCCCGAAGGCCGGTTCGCCATGTTTGTCCAGCGGAAAAAGGCCACAAAAACGGGTGGGCCATACCCTTGGGTGGTGGGGCTGGCCAAGTTCTTCCGCCGGACTCGGAATGGGGGGAGTCTTTGCGAACGGCCTCCGTGTGCCAGAAATAGGCCTCGGACAAAGCCGCGCCGAAAAATAACTGCCCGAAGGCCGGGGCGCCAAGTTCGTCCAGCGGAAAAAGGCCACAAAAACGGGTGGGCATTAGCCTTGGGGGGTGGGGCTGGCCAAGTTCGTCCGCCGGACTCGGAATGGGGCGAGACTTTGCGAGTGGCCTCCGTGGTCCAAAATAAGGCCACGGACAAAGCCGTACCCAAAAATAACCGCCCTAAGGCCGAGGCGCCAAGTTCGTCCAGCGGAAAAAGGCCACAAAAACGGGTGGGCTGTAGCCTTGGGGGGTGGGGCTGGCCAAGTTCGTCCGCCGGACTCGGAATGGGGCGAGACTTTGCGAGATGCCTCCGTGTGCCAAAAATAAGCTACGGACACAGCCGCGCCAAAAAATAACCGCCCGAAGGCCGTGGCGCCAAATTCGTCCAACGGAAAAAGGGCACAAAAACGGGTGGGCTATAGCCTTGGGGGGTGGGGCTGGCCAAGTTCGTCCGCCGGGCTCGGAATGGGGCGAGACTTTGCGAGCGGCCTCCGTGTGCCAAAAATAGGCCTCGGGCATGGCCGCGCCCAAAAATAACCGCCCGAAGGATGGGGCGCCAAGTTCGTCCAGCGGAAAAAGGCCACACAAACGGGTGCGCTATAGCCTTGGGGGGTGGGGCTGGCCAAGTTCGTCCGCCGGACTCGCAATGGGGTGAGACTTTGTGAGCGGTGTCAGTGTACCAAAAATAGGCCGCGGGCACAGCCGCGCCCAAAAATAACCGCCCAAAGTCCAGGGCGCCAAGTTCGTCCAGCGGAAAAAGGGGACAAAAACGGGTGGACTATAGCCTTGGGGGGTGGGGCTGGCCATCTTCGTCTGCCGGGCTCAGAATGGGGCGAGACTTTGCGAGCGGCCTCCGTGTGCCAAAAATAGGCCGTGGGCATAGCTGCGCCCAAAAATAACAGCCCGAAGTCCGGGCGCCAAGTTCGTCCAGCGGAAAAAGGCCACAAAAACAGGTGGGCTATAGCCTTGGGGGGTGGGGCTGGCCATGTTCGTCCGCCGGACTTGGAATGGGGTGAGACCTTGCGAGCGGCCTCCGAGTACCAAAAATAGGCCGCGGGCACAGTCGCACCCAAAAATAACCGCCCGAAGGCTGGGGCGCCAATTTCGTCAAGTGGAAAAAGGCCACAAAAACGGGTGGGCTATAGCCTTGGGTGGTGGGGCTGGCCAAGTTCGTCCGCCGCACTCGGAATGGGACGAGACTTTGCGAGCGGCCTCCATGTGCCAAAAATAGGCTGCGGGCATGGCCGCGCCCAAAAATAACCGCCAAAAGGACAGGGCACCAAGTTCGTCCAACGGAAAAAGGCCGCAAAAACAGGTGGGCTATAGCCTTGGGGGGTGGGGCTGGCCATGTTCGTCCGGCGGACTCAGAATGGGGTGAGCCTTTGCGAGCGGCCTCCGTGTTCGAAAAATAGGCCACGGGCACAGCCGTGCCCTAAAATAACAGCCCGAAGGCCGGGGCGCCAAGTTCGTCCAGCGGAAAAAGGGCACAAAAACGAGTGGGCTATAGCCTTGGGGGGTGGGGCTGGCCATGTTCGTCCGCCGGACTTGGAATGGGGCGAGACTTTGCTAGCAGCCTCCGTGTACGAAAAATAGGCCGCGGGCAGAGCCACGCCCAAAAATTACCGCACGAAGAACAGGGCGCCAAGTTCGTCCAGCGGAAAAAGGCCACAAAAACGGGTGGGCTATAGCCTTGGTGGGTGGGCCTGGCCATGTTCGTCCGCCGGACTAGGAATGGGGCGAGACCTTGCGAGCGGCCTCCGTGTGCCAAAAATAGGACGCGGGCACAGCCGAACCCAAAAATAACCGCCCGAAGGATGGGGCGCCAACTTCGTCCAGCGGAACAAGGCCACACAAACGGGTGGGCTATAGCCTTGGGGGGTGGGGCTGGCCAAGTTCGTCCGCCGGACTCGCAATGGGGTGAGACTTTGTGAGCGGTGTCAGTGTACCAAAAATAGGCCGCGGGCACAGCCGTGCCCAAAAATAACCGCCCAAAGTCCAGGGCGCCAAGTTCGTCCAGCGGAAAAAGGGGACAAAAACGGGTGGACTATAGCCTTGGGGGGTGGGGCTGGCCAAGTTCGTCTGCCGGGCTCAGAATGGGGCGAGACTTTGCGAGCGGCCTCCGTGTGCCAAAAAAAGGCCGTGGGCATAGCTGCGCCCAAAAATAACAGCCCGAAGTCCGGGCGCCAAGTTCGTCCAGCGGAAAAAGGCCACAAAAACAGGTGGGCTATAGCCTTGGGGGGTGGGGCTGGCCATGTTCGTCCGCCGGACTTGGAATGGGGCGAGACCTTGCGAGCGGCCTCCGAGTACCAAAAATAGGCCGCGGGCACAGTCGCACCCAAAAATAACCGCCCGAAGGCTGGGGCGCCAATTTCGTCAAGCGGAAAAAGGCCACAAAAACGGGTGGGCTATAGCCTTGGGTGGTGGGGCTGGCCAAGTTCGTCCGCCGGACTCGGAATGGGGCAGGACTTTGCGAGCGGCCTCCGTGTGCCAAAAATAGGCCGCGGACACGGCCGTGCCCAAAAATAACCGCTCGAAGGACAGGGCGCCAAGTTCGTCCAGCGTAAAAAGGCCGCAAAAACAGGTGGGCTATAGCCTTGGGGGGTGGGGCTGGCCATGTTCGTCCGCCGGACTCGGAATGGGGTGAGCCTTTGCGAGCGGCCTCCGTGTTCGAAAAATAGGCCACGGGCACAACCGCGCCCTAAAATAACAGCCCGAAGGCCGGGGCGCCAAATTCGTCCAGCGGAAAAAGGGCATAAAAACGAGTGGGCTATAGCCTTGGGGGGTGGGGCTGGCCATGTTCGTCCGCTGGACTTGGAATGGGGCGAGACTTTGCTAGCAGCCTCCGTGTGCCAAAAATAGGTCAGCAAGGCAGAGCGCGCCCAAAAATTACCGCACGAAGTACAGGGCGCCAAGTTCGTCCAGCGGAAAAAGGCCACAAAAACTGGTGGGCTATAGCCTGGTGGGTGGGCTCAGCCATGTTCGTCCGCCGGACGGGAATGGGGCAAGACCTGCGAGCGGCCTCCGTGTGCCAAAAATAGGACGCAGCACAGCCGAACCCAAAAATAACCGCCTCAAGGATGGGGCGCCAAGTTCGTCCAAATGGAAAAAGGCCGAAAAACAGTGGGCTATAGCCTCAAAGTGGGGCTGGCCATGTTAGTCCTCCGGACTAAGAATGGGGTGAGACTTTGCGAGCGGCCTCCGTATTCTAAAAATAAGCCACGGGCACAGCCGCGCCCTAAAATAAAAGCCCGAAGGCCGGGGCGCCAAGTTCGTCCAGAGGAAAAAGGCCAAAAAACGGGTGGGCTATAGCCTTGGGTGGTGGGTCAGCCAAGTTCGTCCGCCTCGGACTCGGAATGGGGCGAGACTTTGGGAGCGGCCTCCGTGTGCCAAAAATAGGCCGCGGGCACGGCCGCGCCCAAAAATAACAGCCCGAAGGACAGGGCGCCAAGTTCGTCCAAATGGAAAAGGCCGCAAAAATGTGGGCTATAGCCTTGGGGTGGGGCTGGCCATGTTCGTCCGCCGGACTCGGAATGGGGTGAGCCTTTATGATCGGTCTCCGTGTTCGAAAAATAGGCCACAGGCACAGCCGCGCCCTAAAATAAAAGCCCGAAGGCCGGGCGCCAAGTTCGTCCAAATGGAAAAAGGGCACAAAAACGAGTGGGCTATAGGCTTGGGGGGTGGGGCTGGCCATGTTCGTCCGCCGGACTTGGAATGGGGCGAGACTTTGCGAGCAGCCTCTGTGTACCAAAAATAGGCCGCGGGCAGAGCCGCGCCCAAAAATTACCACCCGAAGTCCAGGGCGCCAAGTTCGTCCAGCGGAAAGAGGCCACAAAAACGGGTGGGCTATAGCCTTGGTGGGTGGGGATGGCCATGTTCGTCCGCCGGACTGGGAATGGGGCGAGACCTTGCGATCGGCCTCCGTGTGCCAAAAATAGGACGCGGGCACAGCCGAACCAAAAATAACCGCCCGAAGGATGGGGCGCCAAGTTCGTCCAGCGGAAAAAGGCCGAAAAAACAGGTGGGCTATAGCCTTGGGGGGTGGGGCTGGCCATGTTCGTCCTCCGGACTCAGAATGGGGTGAGACTTTGCGAGCGGCCTCCGTATTCTAAAAATAGGCCACGGGCACAGCCGCGCCCTAAAATAACAGCCCGAAGGCCGGGGCGCCAAGTTCGTCCAGCGGAAAAAGGGCACAAAACGAGTGGGCTATAGCCTCATGGGGTGGGCTGGCTGGCCATGTTCGTCCGTCGGACTTGGAATGGGGCGAGACTTTGCGAGCAGCCTCTGTGTGTACCAAAAATAGGCCGCGGCAGAGCCGCGCCCAAAACTACCGCCCGAAGTCCAGGGCGCCAAGTTCGCCCAAAGCGGAAAAAGGCCACAAAAACGGTGGGCTATAGACTTGGTGGGTGGGGATGGCCATGTTCGTCCACGGACTTGGCATGGGGTGAGACCTTGCGATCGGCCTCCGTTTTCCAAAAATAGGCCGCGGGCACAGCCGAACCCAAAAATAACCGCCCGAAGGATGGGGCGCCAAGTTCGTCCCAAATGAAAAAGGCCGAAAAAACAGGTGGGCTATAGCCTTGGGGGGTGGGGCTGGCCATGTTCGTCCTCCGGACTCAGAATGGGGTGAGACTTTGCGAGCGGCCTCCATATTCTAAAAATAGGCCACGGACACAGCCGCGCCCTAAAATAACAGCCCGAAGGCCGGGGCGCCAAGTTCGTCCAGCGGAAAAAGGGCATAAAAACGAGTGGGCTATAGCCTTGGGGGGTGGGGCTGGCCATGTTCGTCCGCTGGACTTGGAATGGGGCGAGACTTTGCTAGCAGCCTCCGTGTGCCAAAAATAGGCCGCGGGCAGAGCCGCGTCCAAAAATTACCGCACGAAGTCCAGGGCGCCAAGTTCGTCCAGCGGAAAAAGGCCACAAAAACGGGTGGGCTATAGCCTTGGTGGGTGGGCCTGGCCATGTTCGTCCGCCGGACTGGGAATGGGGCAAGACCTTGCGAGCGGCCTCCGTGTGCCAAAAATAGGACGCAGGCACAGCCGAACCCAAAAATAACCGCCCGAAGGATGGGGCGCCAAGTTCGTCCAGCGGAAAAAGGCCGAAAAAACAGGTGGGCTATAGCCTTGGGGGGTGGGGCTGGCCATGTTAGTCCTCCGGACTAAGAATGGGGTGAGACTTTGCGAGCGGCCTCCGTATTCTAAAAATAAGCCACGGGCACAGCCGCACCCTAAAATAAAAGCCCGAAGGCCGGGGCGCCAAGTTCGTCCAGTGGAAAAAGGCCACAAAAACGGGTGGGCTATAGCCTTGGGTGGTGGGTCTGGCCAAGTTCGTCCGCCGGACTCGGAATGGGGCGAGACTTTGTGAGCGGCCTCCGTGTGCCAAAAATAGGCCGCGGGCACGGCCGCACCCAAAAATAACCGCCCGAAGGACAGGGCGCCAAGTTCGTCCAGCGGAAAAAGGCCGCAAAAACAGGTGGGCTATAGCCTTGGGGGGTGGGGCTGGCCATGTTCGTCCGCCGGACTCGGAATGGGGTGAGCCTTTATGATCGGTCTCCGTGTTCGAAAAATAGGCCACGGGCACAGCCGCGCCCTAAAATAAAAGCCCGAAGGCCGGGGCGCCAAGTTCGTCCAGCGGAAAAAGGGCACAAAAACGAGTGGGCTATAGGCTTGGGGGGTGGGGCTGGCCATGTTCGTCCGCCGGACTTGGAATGGGGCGAGACTTTGCGAGCAGCCTCTGTGTACCAAAAATAGGCCGCGGGCAGAGCCGCGCCCAAAAATTACCACCCGAAGTCCAGGGCGCCAAGTTCGTCCAGCGGAAAGAGGCCACAAAAACGGGTGGGCTATAGCCTTGGTGGGTGGGGATGGCCATGTTCGTCCGCCGGACTGGGAATGGGGCGAGACCTTGCGATCGGCCTCCGTGTGCCAAAAATAGGACGCGGGCACAGCCGAACCCAAAAATAACCGCCCGAAGGATGGGGCGCCAAGTTCGTCCAGCGGAAAAAGGCCGAAAAAACAGGTGGGCTATAGCCTTGGGGGGTGGGGCTGGCCATGTTCGTCCTCCGGACTCAGAATGGGGTGAGACTTTGCGAGCGGCCTCCGTATTCTAAAAATAGGCCACGGGCACAGCCGCGCCCTAAAATAACAGCCCGAAGGCCGGGGCGCCAAGTTCGTCCAGCGGAAAAAGGGCACAAAAACGAGTGGGCTATAGCCTTGCGGGGTGGGGCTGGCCATGTTCGTCCGTCGGACTTGGAATGGGGCGAGACTTTGCGAGCAGCCTCTGTGTACCAAAAATAGGCCGCGGGCAGAGCCGCGCCCAAAAACTACCGCCCGAAGTCCAGGGCGCCAAGTTCGTCCAGCGGAAAAAGGCCACAAAAACGGGTGGGCTATAGCCTTGGTGGGTGGGGATGGCCATGTTCGTCCGCCGGACTGGGAATGGG
The DNA here is from genome assembly GCA_030444885.1 of Citrus sp. QX-2021. Lineage (NCBI taxonomy): Eukaryota > Viridiplantae > Streptophyta > Magnoliopsida > Sapindales > Rutaceae > Citrus > Citrus sp. QX-2021. The sequence continues at coordinate 219,875 of JAUJEF010000140.1, forward strand.
GCGAGACCTTGCGATCGGCCTCCGTGTGCCAAAAATAGGACGCGGGCACAGCCGAACCCAAAAATAACCGCCCGAAGGATGGGGCGCCAAGTTCGTCCAGCGGAAAAAGGCCGAAAAAACAGGTGGGCTATAGCCTTGGGGGGTGGGGCTGGCCATGTTCGTCCTCCGGACTCAGAATGGGGTGAGACTTTGCGAGCGGCCTCCGTATTCTAAAAATAGGCCACGGACACAGCCGCGCCCTAAAATAACAGCCCGAAGGCCGGGGCGCCAAGTTCGTCAAGCGGAAAAAGGCCACAAAAACGGGTGGGCTATAGCCTTGGGGGGTGGGGCTGGCCATGTTCGTCCGCCGGACTCAGAATGGGGCGAGACTTTGTGAGCGGACTCCGTGTGCCAAAAATAGGCCGTGGGCACAGCCGTGCCCGAAAATAACAGCCCGAAGGCAGGGGCGCCAAGTTCGTCCAGCGGAAAAAGGGCACAAAAACGGGTGGGCTATAGCCTTGGGGGGTGGGGCTGGCCAAGTTCGTCCGCCGGACTCGGAATGGGGGGAGACTTTGTGAGCAGCCTCCGTGTACCAAAAATAGGCCGTGGGCACAGCCACGCACAAAAATAACAGCCCCAAGGCCGGGGCGCCAAGTTCGTCCAGCGGAAAAAGGGCACAAAAAAGGGTGGGCTATAGCCTTGGGGGGTGGGGCTGGCCAAGTTCGTCCGCCGGAATCGCAGTGGGGTGAGACTTTGTTAACGGCCTCCGTGTGCCAAAAATAGGCCGCGGACACAGCCGCACCCAAAAATAACCGCCCGAAGTCCGGGGCGCCAAGTTCGTCCAGCGGAAAAAGGGCACAATAACGGGTGGGCTATAGCCTTGGGGGATGGGGCTGGCCATGTTCGTCCGCCGGACTTGGAATGGGGCCAGACCTTGGGAGCGGCCTCCGTGTGCCAAAAATAGAACGCGGGCACAGCCGAGCCCAAACATAACCGCCCGAAGGATGGGGCGCCAAGTTCGTCCAGCGGAAAAAGGCCGCAAAAACAGGTGGGCTATAGCCTTGGGGGGTGGGGCTGGCCATGTTCGTCCTCCGGACTCGGAATGGGGTGAGACTTTGCGAGCGGACTCCGTGTACCAAAAATAGGCCGCGGGCACAGCCGCGCCCAAAAATAACCGCCCGAAGGCCGGGGCACCAAGTTCGTCCAGCAGAAAAAGGCCGCAAAAACGGGTGGGCTATCGCCTTGGTGGGTGGGGCTGGCCATGTTCGTCCGCCGGACTCGGAATGGGGTGAGACCTTGCGAGCGGCCTCCATGTTCCAAAAATAGGCCGCGGGCACAGCCGCGTCCAAAAATAACCCCCCGAAGGCCGGGGCACCAAGTTCGTTCAGCGGAAAAAGGCCACAAAAACAGGTGGGCTATAGCCTTGGGGGGTGGGGCTGGCCAAGTTCGTCCGCCGGACTCGGAATGGGGCGAGACTTTGTGAGCGGACTCCGTGTGCCAAAAATAGGCCGTGGGCACAGCCGTGCCCAAAAATAACAGCCCGAAGGCAGGGGCGCCAAGTTCGTCCAGCGGAAAAAGGGCACAAAAACGGGTGGGCTATAGCCTTGGTGGGTGGGCCTGGCCATGTTCGTCCGCCGGACTGGGAATGGGGCGAGACCTTGCGAGCGGCCTCCGTGTGCCAAAAATAGGACGCGGGCACAGCCGAACCCAAAAATAACCACCCGAAGGATGGGGCGCCAACTTCGTCCAGCGGAACAAGGCCACACAAACGGGTAGGCTATAGCCTTGGGGGGTGGGGCTGGCCAAGTTCGTCCGCCGGACTCGCAATGGGGTGAGACTTTGTGAGCGGTTTCAGTGTACCAAAAATAGGCCGCGGGCACAGCCGCGTCCAAAAATAACCGCCCAAAGTCCAGGGCGCCAAGTTCGTCCAGCGGAAAAAGGGGACAAAAACGGGTGGACTATAGCCTTGGGGGGTGGGGCTGGCCAAGTTCGTCTGCCGGGCTCAGAATGGGGCGAGACTTTGCGAGCGGCCTCCGTGTGCCAAAAATAGGCCGTGGGCATAGCTGCGCCCAAAAATAACAGCCCGAAGTCCGGGCGCCAAGTTCGTCCAGCGGAAAAAGGCCACAAAAACAGGTGGGCTATAGCCTTGGGGGGTGGGGCTGGCCATGTTCGTCCGCCGGACTTGGAATGGGGCAAGACCTTGCGAGCGGCCTCCGAGTACCAAAAATAGGCCGCGGGCAAAGTCGCACCCAAAAATAACCGCCCGAAGGCTGGGGCGCCAATTTCGTCAAGCGGAAAAAGGCCACAAAAATGGGGGCTATAGCCTTGGGTGGTGGGGCTGGCCAAGTTCGTCCGCCGGACTCGGAATGGGGCGAGACTTTGCGAGCGGCCTCCGTGTGCCAAAAATAGGCCGCGGGCACGGCCGCGCCAAAAAATAACCGCTCGAAGGACAGGGCGCCAAGTTCGTCCAGCGTAAAAAGGCCGCAAAAACAGGTGGGCTATAGCCTTGGGGGGTGGGGCTGGCCATGTTCGTCCAGCGGACTCGGAATGGGGTGAGACTTTGCGAGCGGACTCCGTGTACCAAAAATAGGCCGCGGGCACAGCCGCGCCCAAAAATAACCGCCCGAAGGCCTGGGCACCAAGTTCGTCTAGCAGAAAAAGGCCGCAAAAACGGGTGGGCTATCGCCTTGGTGGGTGGGGCTGGCCATGTTCGTCCGCCGGACTCGGAATGGGGTGAGACTTTGCGAGCGGCCTCCGTGTTCCAAAAATAAGCCGCGGGCACAGCCACGCACAAAAATAACAGCCCGAAGACCGGGGCGCCAAATTCGTCCAGCGGAAAAAGGGCACAAAAAAGGGTGGGCTATAGCCTTGGGGGGTGGGGCTGGCCAAGTTCGTCCGCCGGAATCGCAGTGGGGTGAGACTTTTTTAACGGCCTCCGTGTGCCAAAAATAGGCCGCGGGCACAGCCGTACCCAAAAATAACCGCCCGAAGTCCGGGGCGCTAAGTTCGTCCAGCGGAAAAAGGGCACAATAACGGGTGGGCTATAGCCTTGGGGGGTGGGGCTGGCCAAGTTCGTCCGCCGGACTCGGAATGGGGCGAGACTTTGCGAGATGCCTCCGTGTGCCAAAAATAAGCTACGGGCACAGCCGCGCCAAAAAATAACCACCCGAAGGCCGTGGCGCCAAATTCGTCCAACGGAAAAAGGGCACAAAAACGGGTGGGCTATAGCCTTGGGGGGTGGGGCTTGCCAAGTTCGTCCGCCGGGCTCGGAATGGGGCGAGACTTTGTGAGCGGCCTCCGTGTGCCAAAACTAGGCCTCGGACATGGCCGCACCCAAAAATAACAGCCCGAAGGATGGGGCGCCAAGTTCGTCCAGAGGAAAAAGGCCCCACAAACGGGTGGGCTATAGCCTTGGGGGGTGGGGCTGGCCAAGTTCGTCCCCCGGACTCGGAATGGAGCGAGACTTTGAGATATGCCTCCGTGTGCCAAAAATAAGCTACGGGCACAGCCGCGCCAAAAAATAACCACCCGAAGGCCGTGGCGCCAAATTCGTCCAACGGAAAAAGGGCACAAAAACGGGTGGGCTATAGCCTTGGGGGGTGGGGCTGGCCAAGTTCGTCCGCCGGACTCGGAATGGGGGGATACTTTGCGAGCAGCCTCCGTGTACCAAAAATAGGCCATGGGCACAGCCACGCACAAAAATAACAGCCTGAAGGCCGGGGCGCCAAATTCGTCCAGCGGAAAAAGGGCACAAAAAAGGGTGGGCTATAGCCTTGGGGGGTGGGGCTGGCCAAGTTCGTCCGCCGGAATCGCAGTGGGGTGACACTTTGTTAACGGCCTCCGTGTGCCAAAAATAGGCCGCGGGCACAGCCGTACCCAAAAATAACCGCCCGAAGTCCAGGGCGCCAAATTCGTCCAACGGAAAAAGGACACAAAAACGGGTGGGCTATAGCTTTGGGGGGTGGGGCTGGCCAAGTTCGTCCGCCGGGCTCGGAATGGGGCGAGACTTTGTGAGCGGCCTCCGTGTGCCAAAAATAGGCCTCGGACACGGCCGCGCCCAAAAATAACAGCCCGAAGGATGGGGCGCCAAGTTCGTCCACCGGAAAAAGGCCCCACAAACGGGTGGGCTATAGCCTTGGGGGGTGGGGCTGGCCAAGTTCGTCCGCCGGACTCGGAATGGGGCGAGACTTTGCGAGATGCCTCCGTGTGCCAAAAATAATCTGCGGGCACAGCCGCGCCAAAAAATAACCACCCGAAGGCCGTGGCACCAAATTCGTCCAACGGAAAAAGGGCACAAAAACGGGTGGGCTATAGCCTTGGGGGGTGGGGCTGGCCAAGTTCGTCCGCCGTGCTCGGAATGGGACGAGACTTTGTGAGCGGCCTCCGTGTGCCAAAAATAGGCCTCGGACACGGCTGCGCCCAAAAATAACAGCCCGAAGGATGGGGCGCCAAGTTCGTCCAAAGGAAAAAGGCCCCACAAACGGGTGGGCTATAGCCTTGGGGGGTGGGGCTGTCCAAGTTCATCCGCCGGACTTGCAATGGGGCGAGACTTTGTGAACGGCCTCAGTGTACCAAAAATAGGCCGCGGGCACAGCTGCGCCCAAAAATAACCGCCCGAAGTCCAGGGCGCCAAGTTCGTCCAGCAGAAAAAGGGGACAAAAACGGGTGGACTATAGCCTTGGTGGGTGGGGCTGGCCAAGTCTGTCCCGCCGGCTCGGAATGAGGCGACAATTTGCGAGTGGCCTCTGTGGTGCCAAAAATAGGTCATGCAGCATAGCTGCGCCCAAAAATAACTGCCCGAAGTCCGGGCGCCAAGTTCGTCCAGCGGAAAAAGGCCACAAAAACGGGTGGGTTATAGCCTTGGGGGGTGGGGCTGGCCATGTTCGTCCGCCGGACTTGGAATGGGGCGAGACCTTGCGAGCGGCCTCCGAGTACCAAAAATAGGCCGGGGGCACAGTCGCACCCAAAAATAACCGCCCGAAGGCTGGGGCGCCAATTTCGTCCAGCGGAAAAACGCCACAAAAACGGGTGGGCTATAGCCTTGGGTGGTGGAGCTGGCCAAGTTCGTCCGCCGGACTCGGAATGGGGCGAGCCTTTGCGAGCGGCCTCCGTGTTCTAAAAATAGGCCACGGGCACAGCCGCGCCCTAAAATAACCTCCCGAAGGCCAGGGTGCCAAGTTCGTCCAGCGGAAAAAGGGCACAAAAACGGGTGGGCTATAGCCTTGGGGGGTGGGGCTGGCCAAGTTCGTCCGCCGGACTCGTAATGGGGCGAGACTTTGAGAGCGGCCTCAGTGTCCCAAAAATAGGCTGCGGGCACAGCCGCGCCTAAAAATAACCGCCCGAAGTCCAGGGCGCCGAGTTCGTCCAGCGGGAAAAAGGGACAAAAACGGGTGGACTATAGCCTTGGTGGGTGGGGCTGGCCATGTTCGTCCGCCGGACTTGGAATGGGGCGGGTCCTTGCGAGTGGCCTCCGTGTGCCAAAAATAGGACACGGGCACAGCTGCACCCAAAAATAACCGCCCGAAGGATGGGGCGCCAAGGTCGTCCAGCGGAAAAAGGCCGCAAAAACAGGTGGGCTATAGCCTTGGGGGGTGGGGCTGGCAAAGTTCGTCCGCCGGGCTCGGAATGGGGCGAGACTTTGCGAGCGGCCTCCGTGTGCTAAAAATAGGCCTCGGACATGGCCGCGCCCAAAAATAACAGCCCGAAGGATGGGGCGCCAAGTTCGTCCAGAGGAAAAAGGCCCCACAAACGGGTGGGCTATAGCCTTGGGGGGTGGGGCTGGCCAAGTTCGTCTGCCGGGCTCGGAATGAGGCGAGACTTTGCGAGCGGCCTCCGTGTGCCAAAAATAGGCCGCGGGCATAGCTGCGTCCAAAAATAACTGCCCGAAGTCCGGGCGCCAAGTTCGTCCAGCGGAAAAAGGCCACAAAAACGGGTGGGCTATAGCCTTCGGGGGTGGGGCTGGCCATGTTCGTCCACCGGACTCGGACTGGGGTGTGCCACTGCGTGCGGCCTCCGTGTTCTAAAAATAGGCCACGGGCACAGCCGCGCCTAAAATAACCGCCCAAGGCCAGGGTGCCAAGTTCGGCAAATGGAAAAAGGGCACAAAAACGGGTGGGCTATAGCCTTGGGAGGTGGGGCTGGCCAAGTTCATCCACTGACTCGTAATGGGGCGAGACTTTGAGAGCGGCCTCAGTGTCCCAAAAATAGGCCTGTGGGCACAGCCGCGCGCTAAAAATAACCGCCCGAAGTCCAGGGCGCCAAGTTCGTCCCAGCTGGAAAAAGGGACAAAACGGGTGAACTATAGCCTTAAAGGGGCTGGCCATGTTCGTCCGCCGGACTTCGAATGGGGCCAGTCCTTGCGAGTGGCCTCCGTGTGCCAAAAATAGGACGCGGGCACAGCTGCACCCAAAAATAACCGCCCGAAGGATGGGGCGCCAAGTTCGTCTAGCGGAAAAAGGCCGCAAAAACAGGTGGGCTATAGCCTTGGGGGGTGGGGCTGGCCAAGTTCGTCCGCCGGGCTCGGAATGGGGCGAGACTTTGTGAGCGGCCTCCGTGTGCCAAAAATAGGCCTCGGACATGGCCGCGCCCAAAAATAACAGCCCGAAGGATGGGGCGCCAAGTTCGTCCAGAGGAAAAAGGCCCCACAAACGGGTGGGCTATAGCCTTGGGGGGTGGGGCTGTCCAAGTTCATCCGCCGGACTCGCAATGGGGCGAGAATTTGTGAGCGGCCTCCGTGTTCTAAAAATAGGCCGCGGGCACAGCCGCACCCAAAAATAACCGCCCGAAGTCCAGGGCGCCAAGTTCGTCCAGCAGAAAAAGGGGACAAAAATGGGTGGACTATAGCCTTGGGGGGTGGGGCTGGCCAAGTTCGTCTGCCGGGCTCGGAATGAGGCGAGCCTTTGCGAGCGGCCTCCGTGTGCCAAAAATAGGCCGCGGGCATAGCTGCGCCCAAAAATAACTGCCCGAAGTCCGGGCGCCAAGTTCGTCCAGCGGAAAAAGGCCACAAAAACGGGTGGGCTATAGCCTTCGGGGGTGGGGCTGGCCATGTTCGTCCGCCAGACTTGGAATGGGGTGAGACCTTGCGAGCGGCCTTCGAGTACCAAAAATAGGCCGCGGGCACAGTCGCACCCAAAAATAACCGCCCGAAGGCTGGGGCGCCAATTTCGTCCAGCGGAAAAATGCCACAAAAACGGGTGGGCTATAGCATTGGGTGGTGGGGCTGGCCAAGTTCGTCCGCCGGACTCGAAATGGGGCGAGACTTTGCGAGTGGCCTCCGTGTGCCAAAAAAAAGGCCGCGGGCATGGCCGCGCCCAAAAATAACCGCCCGAAGGACGGTGCGCCAAGTTCATCCAGCGGAAAAAGACCGCAAAAACAGGTGGGCTATAGCCTTGGGGGGTGGGGCTGGCCATGTTCGTCCGCCGGACTCGGAATGGGGTGAGCCTTTTCGAGCGGCCTCCATGTTCTAAAAATAGGCCATGGGCACAGCCGCGCCCTAAAATAACCGCCCGAAGGCCAAGGTGCCAAGTTCGTCCAGCGGAAAAAGGGCACAAAAACGGGTGGGCTATAGCCTTGGGGGGTGGGGCTGGCCATGTTCGTCCGCCGGACTTGGAATGGGGCGAGACTTTGAGAGCGGCCTCAGTGTGCCAAATATAGGCCCCGGGCAGAGCCGCGCCCAAAAATAACCGCCCGAAGTCCAGGGCGCCAAGTTCGTCCAGCGGAAAAAGGGGATAAAAACGGGTGGACTATAGCCTTGGGGGGTGGGGCTGGCCATGTTCGTCCGCCGGACTTGGAATGGGACGAGTCCTTGCGAGTGGCCTCCGTGTGCCAAAAATAGGACGCGGGCACAGCCGCATCCAAAAATAACCGCCCGAAGGATGGGGCGCCAAGTTCGTCCAGCGGAAAAAGGCCGCAAAACAGGTGGGCTATAGCCTTGGGGGGTGGGGCTGGCCATGTTCGTCCTCCGGACTCGGAATGGGGTGAGACTTTACGAGCGGCCTCCATGTTCTAAAAATACTCAACGGACACAGCCGCGCCCTAAAATAACAGCCCAAAGGCCGGGGCGCCAAGTTCGTCCAGCTGAAAAAGGCAACAAAAACGGGTGGGCTATAGCCTTGGGGGGTCGGGCTGGCCATGTTCGTCCGCCGGACTCGGAGTGGTACGATACTTTGTGAGTGGCCTCCGTGTGCCAAAAATAGGCCGCGGGCAGAGCCGTGTCCAAAAATAACAGCCCGAAGGCCGGGGCGCCAAGTTCGTCCAGCGGAAAAAGGCAACAAAAACGGGTGGGCTATAGCCTTTGGGGGTGGGGCTGGCCAAGTTCGTCCGCCGGACTGGGAATGGGGTGAGACTTTGCGAACGGCCTACTTGTGCCAAAAATAGGCCGCGGGCACAGCCGCGCCCAACAATAACCGCCCGAAGGCCGGGGCGCCAAGTTCGTCCAGCGGAAAAAGGCCACAAAAACGGGTGGGCTATAGCCTTGGGGGGTGGGGCTGGCCAAGTTCGTCCGTCGGAGTCGGAATGGGGCGAGACTTTGCAAGCGGCCTCCGTGTGCCAAAAATAGGCCTCGGGCATGGCCGCGCCCAAAAATAACAGCCCGAAGGATGGGGCGCCAATTTCGTCCAGAGGAAAAAGGCCACAAAAACGGGTGGGCTATAGCCTTGGGGGGTGGGGCTGGCCATGTTCGTCCGCCGGACTCGGAATGTGGCGATACTTTGTGAGTGGCCTCCGTGTGCCAAAAATAGGCCGCGGGCACAGCCGTGTCCAAAAATAACAGCCCGAAGGCCGGGGCGCCAAGTTCGACCAGCGGAAAAAGGCAACAAAAACGGGTGGGCTATAGCCTTGGGGGGTGGGGCTGGCCAAGTTCGTCCGCCGAACTCGGAATGGGGTGGGGCATTGCGAACGGCCTACTTGTGCCAAAAAAAGGCCGTGGGCACAGCCGCGCCCAACAATAACCGCCCGAAGGCCGGGGCGCCAAGTTCGTCCAGCGGAAAAAGGCCACAAAAACGGGTGGGCTATAGCCTTGGGGGGTGGGGCTGGCCAAGTTCGTCCGCCGGACTCGGAATGGGGCGAGACTTTGCGAGCGGCCTCCGTGTGCCAAAAATAGGCCGTGGGCATAGCTGTGCCCAAAAATAACCGCCCGAAGGCAAGGGTGCCAAGTTCATCCAACTGAAAAAGGGCACAAAAACGGGTGGGCTATAGCCTTGGGGGGTGGGGCTGGCCAAGTTCGTCCGCTGGGCTGGGAATGGGGTGAGACTTTGCGAGCGGCCTCCGTGTGCCAAAAATAGGCCTCGGGCACGGCCGCGCCCAAAAATAATATCCCGAAGGATGGGGCGCCAAGTTCGTCCAGAGGAAAAAGGCCACAAAAACGGGTGGGCAATAGCCTTGGGGGGTGGGGCTGGCCATGTTCGTCCGCCGGACTCGGAATGGGGCGAGACTTTGCGAGATGCCTCCGTGTGCCAAAAATAAGCTACGGGCACAGCCGCGCCAAAAAATAACCACCCGAAGGCCGTGGCGCCAAGTTCGTCCAGCGGAAAAACGGCACAAAAACGGGTGGGCTATAGCCTTGGGGGGTGGGGCTGGCCAAGTTCGTCCGCCGGACTCGCAATGGGGCGAGACTTTGAGAGCGGCCTACGTGTGCTAAAAATAGGCCGCGGGTACAGCCGCACCCAAAAATAACCGCCCGAAGGCCGGGGCACCAAGTTCGTCCAGCGGAAAAAGGCCACAAAAACGGGTGGGCTATAGCCTTGGGGGGTGGGGCTGGCCAAGTTCGTCTACCGGACTCGGAATGGGACGAGACTTTGTAAGTGGCCTCCGTGTGCCAAAAATAGGCCGCGGGTACAAAAATATCACCCGAAGGACGGGGCGCCAAGTTCGTCCAGCGGAAAAAGGCCGCAAAAACGGGTGGGCTATAGCCCTGGGAAGTGGGGCCGGCCAAGTTGGTCCGCCGGACTCGGAATGAGTCGAGACCTTTCGAGCGGCCTCCGTGTGCCAAAAATAGGCCGCGGGCAAAGCCGCACCCAAAAATAACCGCCCGAAGGCCGGGGCACCAAGTTCGTCCAGCGGAAAAAGGCCACAAAAATGGGTGGGCTATAGCCTTGGGGGGTGGGGCTGGCCAAGTTCATCTACCGGACTCGGAATGGGATAAGACTTTGCGAGTGGCCTTCGTGTGCCAAAAATAGGCCGCGGGCACAGCCGCGCCTAAAAATAACCACCTGAAGGCCGGGCCGCCAAGTTCCTCTAGCGGAAAAAGGTCGCAAAAACAGGTGGCCTATAGCCTTGGGGGTTGGGGCTGGCCAAGTTCGTCCGCCGGACTCGGAATGGGCGAGACTTTGCGAGCGGCCTCTGTATGCCAAAAATAGGCCGCGGGCACAGCCGCGCCCAAAAATAACCGCCCCAAGGCTGGGGCGCCAAGTTCGTCCTGCGGAAAAAGGCCAACAAAACGGCTGGTGCCAAGTTCGCCCAGCGGAAAAAGGCCACAAAAACGGGTGGGCTATAGGCCTGGGGGGTTGGGCTGGCCAAGTTCGTCCGCCGGACTCGGAATAGGGCGAGACTTTGCGAGCGGCCTCCGTGTGCAAAAAATAGGCCGTGGGCACAAAAATAAATGCCCGAAGGCCGGGGCGCCAAGTTCGTCCAGCGGAAAAAGGCCGCAAAAAACGGGTGGGCTATATGGCCTTGGGGGGTGGGGCTGGCCAAGTTCGTCCGCCGGACTTGGAATGGGACGAGACTTTGCGAGTGGCCTCCGTGTGCCAAAAATAGGCCGCGGGCACGGCCGCGCCTAAAAATATCCGCCCGAAGGCCGGGGCACCAAGTTCGTCCAGCGGAAAAAGGCCACAAAAACGGGTGGGCTATAGCCTTGGGGGGTGGGGCTGGCCAAGTTTTTCCGCCGGACTCGGAATGGGACGAGACTTTGCGAGCGGCCTCCGTGTGCCAAAAATATGCCGTGGGCACAACCGCGCCCAAAAATAACCGCCGAAGGCCGGGCCGCCAAGTTCGTCCAGCGGAAAAAGGCCACAAAAATGGGTGGCGCTGGCCAAGTTCGTCCTCCGGACTCGGAATAGGGCGAGACTTTGTGAGCGGCCTCCGTGTGACAAAAACAGACCGCGGGCACAGCCGCGCCCAAAAATGACCACCCAAAGGCCGGGGCGCCAAGTTCGTCCAGCGGAAAAAGGCCACAAAAACTGGTGGGCTATATGCCCTTGGGGCGTGGGGCTGGCCAAGTTCGTCCACCGGACTTGGAATGGGACGAGACTTTGCGAGTGGCCTCCGTGTGCCAAAAATAGGCCGCGGGCATGGCCGCGCCTAAAAATATCCGCCCAAAGGCCGGGGCACCAAGTTCGTCCAGCGGAAAAAGGCCACAAAAACGGGTGGGCTATAGCCTTGGGGGGTGGGGCTGGCCAAGTTTTTCCGCCGGACTCGGAATGGGACGAGACTTTGCGAGCGGCCTCCGTGTGCAAAAATAGGCCGGGCACAACCGCGCCAAAAAATAACCGCCGAAGGCCGGGCCGCCAAGTTCGTCCAGCGGAAAAAGGCCACAAAAACGGGTGGGCTATAGCCTTGGGGGGTGGGGCTGGCCAAGTTTTTCCGCCGGACTCGGAATGGGACGAGACTTTGCGAGCGGCCTCCGTGTGCCAAAAATAGGCCGTGGGCACAACCGCGCCCAAAAATAACCGCCGAAGGCCGGGCCGCCAAGTTCGTCCAGCGGAAAAAGGCCACAAAAACGGGTGGGCTATAGCCTTGGGGGGTGGGGCTGGCCAAGTTTGTCGGCCGGACTCGGAATGGGACGAGAGTTTGCGAGCGGCCTCCGTGTGCCAAAAATAGGCCGCGGGCACAGCCGCGCCCAAAAAGAACCGCCCGAAGGCCGGGGCGCCAAGTTCGTCCAGCGGAAAAAGGTCTCAAAAACGGGTGGGTATAGCCTTGGGGGGTGGGGCTGGCCAAGTTCGTCCGCCGGACTCGGAAAGGGACGAGAGTTTGTGAGCGGCCTCCGTGTGCCAAAAATAGGCCGCGGGCATAGCCGCGCCCAAAAAGAACATCCCGAAGGCCGCGGCGCCAAGTTCCTCCTGCGGAAAAAGGCCACAAAAACGGGTGGGCTATAGCCTTGGGGGGTGGGGCTGGCCAACTTCGTCCGTCGGACTCGGAATGGCGCGAGACTTTGCGAGGTGCCTCCGTGTGCCAAAAATAGGCCGTGGGCACAGCCGCGCCCAAAAATACCCGCCCGAAGGCTGCGGCGCCAAGTTCGTCCAGCGGAAAAAGACCACAAAAACGGGTCGGCTATAGCCTTGGGGGGTGGGGCTGGCCTACTTCGTCCGCCGGACTCGGAATGGCGTGAGACTTTGCGAGGCACCTCCGTGTGCCAAAAATAGGCCGCGGGCACAGCCGCGCCCAAAAATACCCGCCCGAAGGCCGCGTCGCCCAGTTCGTCCAGCGGAAAAAGGCCACAAAAACAGGTGGGCTATAGCCTTGTGGGGTGGGGCTGGCAAACTTCGGCCGCCGGACTCGGAATGGCGCGAGACTTTGCGAGGCGCCTCCGTGTGCCAAAAATAGGCCGCGGGCACAGCCGAACCCAAAAATGCCCGCCCGAAGGCCGCGGCGCCAAATTCATCCTGCGGAAAAAGGCCACAAAAACGGGTGGGCTATAGCCTTGGGGGGTGGGGCAGGCCTACTTCGTCCGCCGGACTCGGAATGGCGCGAGACTTTGCGAGGCGCCACCGTGTGCCAAAAATAGGCCGCGGGCACAGCCGAACCCAAAAATGCCCGCCCGAAGGCCGCGGCGCCAAATTCGTCCGCCGAAAAAAGGCCAAAAAAACAGGTGGGGTATAGCCGTGGGGGGTGGGGCTGGCCAAGTTCGTCCGTCGGACTCGGAATGGGGCGAGAACTTGTGAGGAGCCTGCGTGTGCCAAAAATAGGCCGAGTGCAAAGCCGAACCCAAAAATAAGCACCCGGAGGTTGGGTCCCCAAGTTCGTCTGCCGGAAAAAAGCGAAATAAATGGGTGGGCTATAGCCTTGGGGGGTGGGGCTGGCCAAGTTCGTCCGGCTGACTCGGAATGGGACGAGGCTTTGCGAGGGGCATCCGTGCACTACCATAGGCCGCGGGCACACCCGCACCCAAAAATAAGCGCCCGAAGGTCGGGTCCCCAAATTCGTCCGCCGGAAAAAGGCCAAAAAATCGGGTGGGCTATAGCCTTGGGGGGTGGGGCTGGCCGAGTTTGTCCGCCGGACTTGGAATGGGACGAGACTTTGCGAGGGGCCACCGTATGCCAAAAATAGGCCGCGGCTACAGCCACGCCCAAAAAATAAGCGACGAAGGTCGGGTCCCCAAGTTCGTCCGCCAGAAAAAGTCCAAAAAAACGGGTGGGCTATAGCCTTGGGTGTTGGGGCTGGCCATGTTCGTCCGCCGGACTCGAAATGGTGCGAGACTTTGCGAGGAGCCATCATGTGCCAAAAATAGGCCGCGGGCACAGCCTCGCCCACAAATAAGCGCCCGAAGGTCGGGGCGCCAAAACCCCCCAGCGGAAAAAGGGCAAAAAAACGGGTGGGCTATACCCTTGGGGGGTGGGGCTGGCCAAGTTCTTTCGCCGGACTCGGAATGGGGTGAGACTTCGTGAGTGGCCTCCGTGTTCCAAAAGTAGGCCACGGTCACAGCCTCTCCCAAAAATAAGCGCCCGAAGGTCGGGGCGCCAAAACCCCCCAGCGGAAAAAGGCAAAAAAACGTGTGGGCTATAGCCTTGGGGGGTGGGACTGGCCAAGTTCGTCCGTCGGAGTCGGAATGGGGTGAGACTTTGCGAGGGGCCTCCATGTGCCAAAAATAGGCCACGGGCACAGCCGCGCCCAAAAATAAGCGCCCGTCGGTCGGGTCACCAAGTTCGTCCGCCGGAAAAAAGCCAAAAAAACGGGTGCGCAATAGCCTTGGGGGGTGGGGCTTGCCAAGTTCGTCCGCCGGACTTGGAATGGGGCGAGACTTTGCGAGGTGCCTCCATGTGCCAAAAATAGGTCGCGGGCACAGCCGCTCCCGAAGCTCGGGTCCCCAAGTTTGTCCGATGGAAAAAGGACAAAAAACGGGTGGGCTATAGCCTTGGGGGGTGGGGCTGGCCAATTTCGTCCGCCGGACTCGGAATGGGGCGAGACTTTACGAGGGGTTTCCGTGTGCCAAAAATAGTCCGCGGGCACAGCCGCGCCCAAAAATTAGCGCCCGTAGGTCGGGTCCCCAAGTTCGTCCGATGGAAAAGGCCAAAAAAACGGGTGGGCTATAGCCTTGATTGGTGGGGCTGGCCAAGTTCATCCGCCGGACTCGGAATGGGGCGAGACCTTACGAGGGACCTCCGTGTCCCAAAAATAAGCTGTGGGCACAGCCGCTCCCAAAAATAAGCCCCCGAAGGTCGGGTCCCCAAGTTCGTCCGCCGGAAAAAAGCCAAAAAAACGGGTGGGCTATAGCCTTGGGGGGTGGGGCTGGCCAAGTTCGTCCGCCGGACTCGGAATGGGGCGAGACTTTACGAGGGGCCTCCGTGTGCCAAAAATAGGCCGCGGCCACAGCCGTACCCAAAAATAAGCGCCCGAAGGCCGGGTCCCCAAGTTCGTCCGCCGGAAAAACGGCAAAAAAACGGGTGGCCTATAGCCTTGGGTGGTGGAGCTGGCCAAGTTTGTCCGCCGGACTCGGAATGGGATGAGACTTTGCGAGGGTCCTCCGTGTGCCAAAAATAGGCCGCGGGCGCAGCCGTACCCAAAAATAAGCACCGAAGGTCGGGTCCCCAAGTTCGTCCGCCGGAAAAATGCCAAAAAAACGGGTGGGCTATAGCCTTTGGGGGGTGGGGCTGGCCAAGTTCGTCCGGCTGACTCAGAATGGGGTAAGACTTTGCAAGGGGTCTCCGTGTGCCAAAAATAGGCCGCGGGCACAGCCGAACCCAAAAACAAGCGCCCGGATGTCGGGTCCCCAAGTTCGTCCACCGGAAAAAGGCCAAAAAAACGGGTGGGCTATAGCCTTGGGGGGTGGGGCTGGCTAAGTTCGTCCGCCGGACTCGGAATGGGGCGAGACTTTGCGAGGGGCCTCCGTGTGCCAAAACTAGGAAGCAGGGATTGCCGCGCCCAAAAATGACCACCCGAAGGTCGGGCCGCCAAGTTCGTCTGCCGGGAAAAGGCCAAAAGAACGGGTGGGGTATAGCCTTGGGGGGTGGGGCTGGCCAAGTTCGTCCGCCGGACTTGGAATGGGACGAGACTTTGCGAGGGGCCTCCGTGGGCAAAAAATAGGCCAAGGGCACAGCCGCGCCCAAAAATGACAGCCCGAAGGTCGGGGCGCCAATTTCGTCCACCGGAAAATAAGCGCCCGGTTGTCGGGTCCCCTAGTTCTTCCGCCAGAAAAAGGCCAAAAAAACGGGTGGGGTATAGGCTTGGGGGGTAGGGCTGGCCAAGTTCGTCCGCCGGACTCGGAATGGGGCGAGACTTTGCGAGGGGCCTCCGTGTGCCAAAACTAGGAAGCAGGCATAGTCGCGCCCAAAAATGACCACCCGAAGGTCGGGGCGCTGTGTTCGTCTGTCGGGAAAAGGCCAAAAGAATGGGTTGGCTATAGCCTTGGGGGGTGGGGCTGGCCAAGTTCGTCCGCCGGACTCGGAAGACGATGAGACTTTACGAGTGGCCTCCGTGTGCCAAAAATAGGCCGCGGGCACAGCCGCGCCCATAAAGAACCACCCGAAGGCCGAGGCGCCAAGTTCGTCCAGCGGAAAAAGGCCACAAAAACGGATGGGCTATAGCCTTGGGGGGGGGGTGGGGCTGGCCAGTTCGTCCGCCGGACCCGGAATAGGGTGAGACTTTGTGAGCGGCCTACGTGTGCAAAAAATAGGCCACGGGTACAGCCGCACGCAAAAATAACCGCCCGAAGGCCGGGGCACCAAGTTCGTCCTGCGGAAAAAGGCCACAAAAACGGGTGGGATATAGCCTTGGGGGTGGGGCTGGCCAACTTCGTCCGCCGGACTCGGAATGGCGCGAGACTTTGCGAGGGCTCTCCGTGTGCCAATAATAGGCCGCAGGCATAGCCGCGCCCAAAAATACCCGCCCGAAGGCCGGGGCGCCAAGTTCGTCCTGCGGAAAAAGGCCACAAAAATGGGTGGGCTATAGCCTTGGGGCGTGGGGCTGGCCCACTTCGTCCGCCGGACTCGGAATGGGGCGAGACTTTGCGAGGCACCTCCGTGTGCCAAAAATATTGCGCGGACACAGCCGCGCCCAAAAATACCCGCCCGAAGGCCGGGGCGCCAAGTTCGTCCAGCGGAAAAAGGCCACAAAAACGGGTGGGCTATAGCCTTGGGGGGTGGGGTTGGCCAACTTCGTCCGCCGGACTCGGAATGGCGCGAGACTTTGCGAGGCGCCTCCGTGTGCCCAAAATAGGCCGCAGGCACAGCCGCGCCCAAAAATACCTGCCCGAAGGCCGGGGTGCCAAGTTCGTCCAGCGGAAAATCCCCACAAAAACGGGTGGGCTATAGCCTTGGGGGGTGGGGCTGTCCCACTTCATCCGTCGGACTCGGAATGGCGCGAGACTTTGCGAGGCACCTCCGTGTGCCCAAAATAGGCCGCGGGCACAGCCGCGCCCAAAAATACCCGCCCGAAGGCCGGGGCGCCAAGTTCGTCCAGCGGAAAAAGACCACAAAAACGGGTGGCCTATAGCCTTGGGGGGTGGGGCTGGCCAACTTCGTCCGCCGGACTCGGAATGGCGCGAGAATTTGCGAGGGGCCTCCGTGTGCCAAATATAGGCCGCGGGCACAGCCGCGGCCAAAAATAACCACCCGAAGGCCGGGGCGCCAAGTTCGTCCAGCGGAAAAAGGGCACAAAAACAGGTGGGCTATAGCCTTGGGGGGTGGGGCTGGCCAACTTCGTCCACCGGACTCAGAATGGCGCGAGACTTTGCAAGGGCCCTCTGTGTGCCAAAAATAGGCCGCGGACACAGCCGCGCCCTAAAATAACCGCCCGAAGGCCGGGGCGCCAAGTTCGTCCAGCGGAAACAAAGCACAAAACGGTGGGCTATAGCCTTGGGGGGTGGGGCTGGCCAACTTCGTCCCCCGGACTCAGAATGGCGCGAGACTTTCCGAGGGGCCTCCGTGTGCCAAATATAGGCCGCGGGCACAGCCGTGTCCAAAAATTACCGCCCGATGGCCGGGGCGCCAAGTTCGTCCAGCGGAAACAGGCCACAAAAACGGGTGGGCTATAGCCTTGGGGGGTGGGGCTGGCCAACTTCGTCAGCCGGACTCGGAATGGCGCGAGACTTTCCGAGGGGCCTCCGTGTGCCAAATATAGGCCGCGGGCAAAGCCGGGTCCAAAAATTACCGCCCGATGGCCGGGGCGCCAAGTTCGTCCAGCGGAAACAGGCCACAAAAATTGGTGGGCTATAGCCTTGGGGGGTGGGGCTGGCCAACTTCGTCCCCCGGACTCAGAATGGCGCGAGACTTTGCAAGGGCCCTCTGTGTGCCAAAAATAGGCCGCGGACAGAGCCGCGCCCTAAAATAACCGCCCGAAGGCCGGGGCGCCAAGTTCGTCCCAGAAATGGAAACAAAGCCACAAAACGGTGGGCTATAGCCTTGGGGGTGGGCTGGCCAACTTCGCCAGCCGGACTCGGAATGGCGCGAGACTTTCCGAGGGGCCGCCGTGGTGCCAAATATAGGCCGCGGGCACAGCCGTGTCCAAAAATTACCGCCCGATGGCCCGGGCGCCAAGTTCGTACAATGGAAAAAGGCCACAAAAACGGGTGGGCTATAGCCTTGGGGGGTGGGGCTGGCCAACTTCGTCCGCCGGACTCGGAATGGCGCGAGACTTTGCGAGGCGCCTCCGTGTGCCCAAAATAGGCCGCAGGCACAGCCGCGCCCAAAAATACCTGCCCGAAGGCCGGGGTGCCAAGTTCGTCCAGCGGAAAATCCCCACAAAAACGGGTGGGCTATAGCCTTGGGGGGTGGGGCTGTCCCACTTCATCCGTCGGACTCGGAATGGCGCGAGACTTTGCGAGGCACCTCCGTGTGCCCAAAATAGGCCGCGGGCACAGCCGCGCCCAAAAATACCCGCCCGAAGGCCGGGGCGCCAAGTTCGTCCAGCGGAAAATGGGCACAAAAACGGGTGGGCTATAGCCTTGGGGGGTGGGGCTGGCAAACTTCGTCCGCCGGACTCGGAATGGCGCGAGTCTTTGCGAGGCACCTCCGTGTGCGAAAAATAGGCCGCGGACAGAGCCGCGCACAAAAATTCCCGCCCGAAGGCCGGGGCGCCAAGTTCGTCCAACGGAAAAAGGCCACAAAAACGGGTGGGCTATAGCCTTGGGGGGTGGGGCTGGCCAACTTCGTCAGCCGGACTCGGAATGGCGCGAGACTTTCCGAGGGGCCTTCGTGTGCCAAATATAGGCTGCGGGCACAGCCGTGTCCAAAAATTACCGCCCGATGGGCGGGCGCAAGTCTCGCCCAATGGAAAGCAGCCACAAAAACGGGTGGGCTATAGCCTTGGGGGGTGGGGCTGGCAAACTTCGTCCGCTGCACTCGGAATTGCGCGAGACTTTGCGAGGGCCCTCCATGTGCCAAAAACAGGCCGCGGGCACAGCCGCGTCCAAAAAGAATAGACCGAAGGCCGGGGCGCCAAGTTCGTCCTGCGGAAAAAGGCCACAAAAACGGGTGGGCTATAGCCTTGGGGGGTGGGGCTGGCCAACTTCGTCCACCGGACTCAGAATGGCGCGAGACTTTGTAAGGGCCCTCTGTGTGCCAAAAATAGGGCGCGGACACAGCCGCGCCCTAAAATAACCGCCCGAAGGCCGGGGCGCCAAGTTCTCGTCAAATGAAACAAAGCCACAAAACGCAAGGTGGGCTTTTGCCTTGGGGGGTGGGGCTGGCCAACTTCGTCAGCCGGACTCGGAATGGCGCGAGACTTTGCAAGGGACCTCTGTGTGCCAAAAATAGGCCGCGGACACAGCCGCGCCCTAAAATAACTGCCCGAAGGCCGGGGCGCCAAGTTCGTCCAGCGGAAACAGGCCACAAAAACGGGTGGGCTATAGCCTTGGGGGGTGGGGCTGGCCAACTTCGTCCCCCGGACTCAGAATGGCGCGAGACTTTCCGAGGGGCCTCCGTGTGCCAAATATAGGTCAGCGGGCAAAGCCGGGTCCAAAATTACCGCCCGATGGCCGGGCGCCAAGTTCGTCCAATGGAAACAAAGGCACAAAATTGGTGGGCTATAGCCTTGGGGGAAGGGTTGGCCAACTTCGTCCCGGACTCGGAATGGCGCGAGACTTTGCAAGGGACCTCTGTGTGCCAAATATAGGCCGCGGGCACAGCCGCGGCCTAAAATAACTGCCCGAAGGCCGGGCGCCAAGTTCGTCCAAATGGAAACAGCCACAAAAACGGTGGGCTATAGCCTTCAAAGTGGGGCTGGCCAACTTCGTCAGCCGGACTCGGAATGGCGCGAGACTTTCCGAGGGGCCTCCGTGTGCCAAATATAGGCCATGGGCACAGCCGTGTCCAAAATTACCGCCCGATGGCCGGGCGCCAAGTTCATCCAAATGAAACAGCCACAAAAACGGGTGGGCTAGTGCATTGGGGGGTGGGGCGGGCCACCTGCGTCATCCGGTCTCGGAATGGCGCGAGACTTTCCGAGGGTCCTCCGTGTGCCAAATATAGGCCGCGGGCAAAGCCGGGTCCAAAAATTACAGCCCGATGGCCGGGGCGCCAAGTTCGTCCCGGCGGAAACAAAGCCACAAAATTGGTGGGCTATAGCTCTTGGGGGGGGGGCTGGCCAACTTCGTCCCCGGACTCGAGAATGGCGCGAGACTTTGCAAGGGCCCTCTCAGGTGTGCCAAAAATAGGCCGCGGACAGAGCCGCGCCCTAAAATAACCGCCCGAAGGCCGGGCGCCAAGTTCGTCCAAAATGAAACAAAGCCAAAAACGGGTGGGCTATAGCCTTGGGGGGTGGGGCTGGCCAACTTCGTCAGCCGGACTCGGAATGGCGCGAGACTTTCCGAGGGGCCGCCGTGTGCCAAATATAGGCCGCGGGCACAGCCGTGTCCAAAAATTACCGCCCGATGGCCGGGGCGCCAAGTTCGTCCAGCGGAAAAAGGCCACAAAAACGGGTGGGCTATAGCCTTGGGGGGTGGGGCTGGCCAACTTCGTCCGCCGGACTCGGAATGGCGCGAGACTTTGCGAGGCGCCTCCGTGTGCCCAAAATAGGCCGCAGGCACAGCCGCGCCCAAAAATACCTGCCCGAAGGCCGGGGTGCCAAGTTCGTCCAGCGGAAAATCCCCACAAAAACGGGTGGGCTATAGCCTTGGGGGGTGGGGCTGTCCCACTTCATCCGTCGGACTCGGAATGGCGCGAGACTTTGCGAGGCACCTCCGTGTGCCCAAAATAGGCCGCGGGCACAGCCGCGCCCAAAAATACCCGCCCGAAGGCCGGGGCGCCAAGTTCGTCCAGCGGAAAATGGGCACAAAAACGGGTGGGCTATAGCCTTGGGGGGTGGGGCTGGCAAACTTCGTCCGCCGGACTCGGAATGGCGCGAGTCTTTGCGAGGCACCTCCGTGTGCGAAAAATAGGCCGCGGACAGAGCCGCGCACAAAAATTCCCGCCCGAAGGCCGGGGCGCCAAGTTCGTCCAACGGAAAAAGGCCACAAAGCGGGTGGGCTATAGCCTTGGGGGGTGGGGCTGGCCAACTTCGTCAGCCGGACTCGGAATGGCGCGAGACTTTCCGAGGGGCCTTCGTGTGCCAAATATAGGAAGGTGGCACAGCCGTGTCCAAAATTACCGCCCGATGGGCGGGCGCAAGTTCGTCCAAAGCGAAGCAGCCACAAAACGGGTGGGCTATAGCCTTGGGGGGTGGGGCTGGCAAACTTCGTCCGCTGCACTCGGAATTGCGCGAGACTTTGCGAGGGCCCTCCATGTGCCAAAAACAGGCCGCGGGCACAGCCGCGTCCAAAAAGAATAGACCGAAGGCCGGGGCGCCAAGTTCGTCCTGCGGAAAAAGGCCACAAAAACGGGTGGGCTATAGCCTTGGGGGGTGGGGCTGGCCAACTTCGTCCACCGGACTCAGAATGGCGCGAGACTTTGTAAGGGCCCTCTGTGTGCCAAAAATAGGGCGCGGACACAGCCGCGCCCTAAAATAACCGCCCGAAGGCCGGGGCGCCAAGTTCGTCCAGCGGAAACAGGCCACAAAAACGGGTGGGCTATTGCCTTGGGGGGTGGGGCTGGCCAACTTCGTCAGCCGGACTCGGAATGGCGCGAGACTTTGCAAGGGACCTCTGTGTGCCAAAAATAGGCCGCGGACACAGCCGCGCCCTAAAATAACTGCCCGAAGGCCGGGGCGCCAAGTTCGTCCAGCGGAAACAGGCCACAAAAACGGGTGGGCTATAGCCTTGGGGGGTGGGGCTGGCCAACTTCGTCAGCCGGACTCGGAATGGCGCGAGACTTTCCGAGGGGCCTCCGTGTGCCAAATATAGGCTGCGGGCACAGCCGTGTCCAAAAATTACCGCCCGATGGCCGGGGCGCCAAGTTCGTCCAGCGGAAACAGGCCACAAAAACGGGTGGGCTATAGCCTTGGGGGGTGGGGCTGGCCAACTTCGTCCGTCGGACTCGGAATGGCGCAAGACTTTGCGATGGCTCTCCATGTGCCAAAAATAGGCCGCGGGCACAGCCGCGCCCAAAAATACCCGCCCGATGGCCGGGGCGCCAAGTTCGTCCAGCGGAAAAAGGCCACAAAAACGGGTGGGCTATAGCCTTGGGGGGTGGGGCTGGCCCACTTCGTCCGCCGGACTCGGAATGGCGCGAGACTTTGCGAGGCGCCTCCGTATGCCAAAAATAGGCCGCGGGCACAGCCGCGCCCAAAAATACCCGCCCAAAGGCCGGGGCGCCAAGTTCGTCCAGCGGAAAATGGCCACAAAAACGGGTGGGCCATAGCCTTGGGGGGTGGGGCTGGCCCACTTCGTCCGCCGGACTCGGAATGGCGCGAGACTTTGCGAGGCGCCTCCGTGTGCCAAAAATAGGCCGCGGGCACAGCCGCGCCCAAAAATACACGCCCGATGGCCGGGGCGCCAAGTTCGTCCAGCGGAAAAAGGCCACAAAAACGGGTGGGCCATAGCCTTGGGGGGTGGGGCTGGCCAACTTCGTCCGCCGGACTCGGAAGGGCGCAAGACTTTGCGAGGCACCTACGTGTGCCAAAAATAGGCCGCGGGCACAGCCGCGCCGAAAAATACCCACCCGAAGGCCGGGACGCCAAGTTCGTCCAGCGGAAAAAGGCTACAAAAACGGGTGGGCTATAGCCTTGGGGGGTGGGGCTGGCCAACTTCGTCCGCCGGACTCCGAATGGCGCGAGACTTTGCGAGGCGCCTCCGTGTGCCAAAAATAGGCCGCGGGCACAGCCGCGCCCAAAAATACCCACTTGGAAGGGCGCCGAGTTAAATCCCAGCGGAAAAAGGCCACAAAAACGGGTGGGCTATTGCTTACGGGGTGGGGCTGGCCAACTTCGTCCGCCGGACTAGGAATGGCGCGAAACTTTACGAGGTGCCTCCGTGTGTCAAAAATAGGCCGCGGACTCAGCCGCGCCCAAAAATACCCCCCCGAAGGCCGGGGCGCCAAGTTCGTCCAGCGGAAAAAGGCCACAAAAACGGGTGGGATATAGCCTTGGGGGGTGGGGCTGGCCCACTTCGTCCGCCAGACTCGGAATGGCGCGAGACTTTGCGAGGGGCCTCCGTGTACCAAAAATAGGCCGCGGGTAAAGCCGCGCCCAAAAATACCCGCCCGAAGGCCGGGGCGCCAAGTTCGTCCAGCGGAAAATGGGCACAAAAACGGGTGGGCTATAGCCTTGGGGGGTGGGGCTGGCCAACTTCGTCCGCCGGACTCGGAATGGCGCGAGACTTTGCAAAGCACCTCCGTGTGCCAAAAATTGGCCGCGGGCACAGCCGCGCCCAAAAATACCCACCCGAAGGCCGGGGCGCCAAGTTCGTCCAGCGGAAAAAGGCTACAAAAACGGGTGGGCTATAGCCTTGGGGGGTGGGGCTGGCCAACTTCGTCCGCCGGACTCCGAATGGCGCGAGACTTTGCGAGGCGCCTCCGTGTGCCAAAAATAGGCCGCGGGCATATCCGCGCCCAAAAATACCCGCCCGAAGTCCGGGGCGCCAAGTTCGTCCAGCGGAAAAAGGCCACAAAAACGGGTGGGCTATAGCCTTGGGGGGTGGGGCTGGCCAACTTCGTCCGCCGGACTAGGAATGGCGCGAAACTTTGCGAGGCACCTCCGTGTGCCAAAAATAGGCCTCGGACACCGCCGCGCCCAAAAATCCACCCCCGAAGGCCGGGGCGCCAAGTTCGTCCAGCGGAAAAAGGCCACAAAAACGGGTGGGCTATAGCCTTGGGGGGTGGGGCTGGCCGACTTCGTCCGCCGGACTCGGAATGGCGTGAGACTTTGTGAGGCATCTCCGTGTGCCAAAAATAGCCCGTGGACACAGCCGCGCCCAAAAATACCCGCCCGAAGGCCGGGGCGCCGAGTTCATCCAGCGGAAAATGGCCACAAAAACGGGTGGGCTATAGCCTTGGGGGGAGGGGCTGGCCAACTTCGTCCGCCGGACTCGGAATGGCGCGAGACTATGCGAGGCACCTCCGTGTGCCAAAAATAGGCCGCGGGCACATCCGCGCCCAAATAGACCCGCCCGAAGGCCGGGGCGCCAAGTTCGTCCAGCGGAAAAAGGCCACAAAAACGGGTGGGCTATAGCCTTGGGGGGTGGGGCTGGCCAACTTCGTCCGCCGGACTAGGAATGGCGCGAAACTTTGTGAGGCGCCTCCGTGGGGCAAAAATAGGGCACGGACACAGCCGTGCCCAAAAATACCCGCCCGAAGGCCGGGGCGCCAATTTCGTCCAGCGGAAAAAGGCCACAAAAACGGGTGGGCTATAGCCTTGGGGGGTGGGGCTGGCCAACTTCGTCCGCCGGACTCGGAATGGCGCGAGACTATGCGAGGCACCTCCGTGTGCCAAAAATAGGCCGCGGGCACAGCCGCGCCCGAAAATACCAGCCTGAAGGCCGGGGCGCCAAGTTCGTCCAGCGGAAAAAGGCCACAAAAACGGGTGGGCTATAGCCTTGGGGGGTGGGGCTGTCCAACTTCGTCCGCCGGACTCGGAATGGCGCGAGACTTTTCGACGGCCCTCCGTGTGCCAAAAATAGGCCGCGGGCAAAGCCGCACCCAAAAATAACCGCCCGAAGGCCGGGGCGCCAAGTTCGTCCAGCGGAAAAAAGCCACAAAAACGGGTGGGCTATAGGCTTGGCGGGTGGGGCTGGCCGACTTCGTCCGCCGGACTCGGAATGGCGCGAGACTTTGCGAGGGGAATACGTGTGCCAAAGATAGGCAGTGGGCAGAGCCGCGCCCAAAAATAACCGCACGAAGGCCGGGGCGCCAAGTTCGTCCAGCGGAAAAAGGCCACAAAAACGGGTGGGCTATAGCCTTGGGGGGTGGGGCTGTCCAACTTCGTCCGCCGGACTCGGAATGGCGCGAGACTTTTCGACGGCCCTCCGTGTGCCAAAAATAGGCCGCGGGCACAGCCGCACCCAAAAATAACCGCCCGAAGGCCGGGGCGCCAAGTTCGTCCAGCGGAAAAAAGCCACAAAAACGGGTGGGCTATAGGCTTGGGGGGTGGGGCTGGCCGACTTCGTCCGCCGGACTCGGAATGGCGCGAGACTTTGCGAGGGGAATACGTGTGCCAAAAATAGGCTTTGGGCAGAGCCGCGCCCAAAAATAACCGCACGAAGGCCGGGGCGCCAAGTTCGTCCAGCGGAAAAAGGCCACAAAAACGAGTGGGCAATAGCCTTGGGGGGTGGGGCTGGCCGACTTCGTCCGCCGGACTCGGAATGGCGCGAGACTTTGGGAGGGGCCACCGTGTGCCAAAAATAGGCCGCGGGCACAGCCGCGCCCAAAAATAACCGCCCGAAGGCCGGGGCACCAAGTTCGTCCAGCGGAAAAAGGCCACAAAAACGGGTGGACTATAGCCTTGGGAGGTGGGGCTGGCCAACTTCGTCCGCCGGTCTCGGAATGGCGCGAGACTTTTCGACGGCCTCCGTGTGCCAAAAATAGGCCGCGGGCACTGCCGCGCCCAAACATAACCGCCCGAAGGCCGGGACGCCAAGTTCGTCCAGCGAAAAAGCCACAAAAACGGGTGGGCTATAGCCTTGGGGGGTGGGGCTGGCCCACTTCTCCCGCCGGACTCGGAATGGCGCGAGACTTTGCGAGGGCCCTCCGTGTGCCAAAAATAGGCCGCGGGCACAGCCGCGTCCCAAAATAACCGCCCGAAGGCCGGTGCGCCAAGTTCGTCCAGCGGAAAAAGGCCAAAAAAACGGGTGGGCTATAGCCTTGGGGGGTGGGGCTGGCCCACTTCGTCCGCCGGACTCGGAATGGCGCGAGACTTTGCGAGCGCCCTCCGTGTGCCAAAATTAGGCCGCGGGCACAGCCGCGCCCAAAAATATCCGCCCGAGGGCCGGAACGCCAAGTTCGTCCAGCGAAAAAGGGCACAGAAACGGGTAGGCTATAGTCTTGGGGGGTGGGGCTGGCCGACTTCGTCCGCCGGACTCAGAATGGCGCGAGACTTTGTGAGGGGCCTCCGTATGCCAAAAATAGGCCGCGGGCACAGCGGTACCCAAATATAACAGCCCGAAGACTGGGGCGCCAAGTTCGTCCAGCTGAAAAAGGCCACAAAAACGGGTGGGCTATAGCCTTGGGGGGTGGGGCTGGCCGACTTCGTCTGCCGGACACAGAATGGCGTGAGACTTTGTGAGGCGCCTCTGTGTACCAAAAATAGGCCGCGGGCAAAGCCGCGCCAAAAAATACCCGGCCGAAGGCCGGGGCGCCAAGTTCGTCCAGTGGAAAAAGGCCACAAAAACGGGTGGGCTATAGCCTCGGGGAGTGGGGCTGGCCAACTTCGTCCGCCGGACTCGGAATGGCGCGAGACTTTGGGAGGGGCCTCCGTGTGCCAAAAATAGGCCGCGGGCACAGCTGCGCCCAAAAATAACCGCCCGAAGGCCGGGGCGCCAATTCGTCCAGCGGAAAAAGGCCACAAAAACGGGTGGGCTATAGCCTTGGGAGGTGGGGCTGGCCAACTTCGTCCGCCGGTCTCGGAATGTAGCGAGACTTTTCGACGGCCCTCCGTGTGCCAAAAATAGGCCGCGGGCACTGCCGCGCCCATAGATAACCGCCCGAAGGCCGGGGCGCCAAGTTCGTCCAGCGGAAAAAAGCCACAAAAACGAGTGGGCTATAGCCTTGGGGGGTGGGGCTGGCCAACTTCGTCCGACGGACTCGGAATGGCGCGAGACTTTGGGAGGGGACTCCGTGTGCCAAAAATAGGCCATGGGCACAGCCGCACCCAAAAATAACCGCCCGAAGGCCGGAACGCCAAGTTCGTCCAGCGAAAAAGGCCACAAAAACGGGTGGGCTATAGCCTTGGGGGGTGGGGCTGGCCCACTTCGTCCGCCGGACTCGGAATGGCGCGAGACTTTGCGAGGGCCCTCCGTGTGCCAAAAATAGGCCGCGGGCACAGCCGCGACCAAAAATAACCGCCCGAAGGCCGGGGCGCCAAGTTCGTCCAGCGGAAAAATGGCCAAAAAACGGGTGGGCTATAGCCTTGGGGGGAGGGGCTGGCCAACATCGTCCGCCGGACTCGGATTGGGGCGAGAGTTTGTGAGTGGCCTCTGCGTGCAAAAAATAGGCCGCGGGCACAGCCGAGCCCAGAAATAACCGCCCGAAGGCCGGGGCGCCAAGTTCTTCCAGCTGAAAAAGGCCACAAACACGGGTGGGCTATAGCCTTGAGGGGTGGGGCTGGCCAAGTTCGTCCACCGGACACGGAATGGGTTGAGACTTTGCGAGCGGCCTCCGTATGCCAAAAATAGGCCCCAGGCACAACCGCGCCTAAAAATAACTGCCCGAAGCCCGGGGCGCCAAGTTCGTCCTGCGGATAAAGGCCTCAAAAACGGGTGGGCTATAGCCTTGAGGGGTGGGGCTGGCGAAGTTCTTCCACCGGACACGGAATGGGGTGAGACTTTGTGAGCGTCCTCCGTGTGCAAAAAATAGGCCGCGGGCACAGCCGCACCCAAAAATAACCACCCGAAGGCCGAGGCACCAAGTTCGTCCAGCGGAAAAAGGCCACAAAAACCGGTGGGCTATAGTGTTGGGGGGTGGGGCTGTCCAAGTTCGTCCGGCGGACTCGGAATGGGGCGAGAATTTGTGAGCATCCTCCGAGTTCCAAAAATAGGCCGCGAGCACAGCCGTGCCCAAAAATAACCGCCGGAAGGCCGGGGCGCCAGTTCGTCGCTCGGAAAAAGGCCACAAAAACGGGTGGGCTATAGCCTTGGGGGGTGGGGTTGGACAAGTTCGTCCGCTGGACTCGGAATGGGGTAAGACTTTGCGAGCGGCCTCCGTGTGCCAAAAATAGGCCGCGGGCACAGCCGCGCCCAAAAATAACCACCCGAAGGCGGAGGCGCCAAGTTCGTCCAGCGGAAAAACGCCACAAATACGGGTGGGCTATAGCCTTGGGGGGTGGGGCTGGCCAAGTTCGTCCGCCGGACTCGGAATGGAACGAGGCTTTGCGAGTGGTCTCTGTGTGCCAAAAATAGGCCGCGGGCACAGCCGCGCCCAAAAATACCCGCCCGAAGGCCGGGGCGCCAAGTTCGTCCAGCGGAAAGAGGCCACAAAAACGGGTGGGCTTTAGCCTTGGGGGGTGGGGCTGGCCAACTTCGTCCGCCGGACTCGGAATGGCGCGAGACTTGGCGAGGCGCCTCCGTGTGCCAAAAATAGGCCGCGGGCACAGCCGCGCCCAAAAATACCCGCCCGAAGGCCGGGGCGCCAAGTTCGTCCAGCGGAAAGAGGCCACAAAAACGGGTGGGCTATAGCCTTGGGGGGTGGGGCTGGCCAAGTTCGTCCGCCGGACTCGGAATGGGGCGAGACTTTGCGAGCGGCCTCCGTGTGCCAAAAATAGGCCGCGACCATAGCCGCGCCCAAGAATAACCACAGGAAGGCCGGGGCGCCAAGTTCGTCGCTCGGAAAAAGGCCACAAAAATGGGTGGGCTATAGCCTTGATGGGTGGGGCAGGCCAAGTTCGTCCCCCGGACACGGAATGGGGTAAGACTTTGCGAGCGGCCTCCGTGTGCCAAAAATAGGCCGCGGGTACAGCCGCGCCCAAAAATAACCACCCGAAGGCGGGGGCGCCAAGTTCGTCCAGCGGAAAAACGCCACAAATACGGGTGGGCTATAGCCTTGGGGGGTGGGGCTGGCCAAGTTCGTCCGCCGGACTCGGAATGGAACGAGGCTTTGCGAGTGGTCTCTGTGTGCCAAAAATAGGCCGCGGGCACAGCCGCGCCCAAAAATACCCGCCCGAAGGCCGGGGCGCCAAGTTCGTCCAGCGGAAAGAGGCCACAAAAACGGGTGGGCTATAGCCTTGGGGGGTGGGGCTGGCCAACTTCGTCCGCCGGACTCGGAATGGAGCGAGACTTGGCGAGGCGCCTCCGTGTGCCAAAAATAGGCCGCGGGCACAGCCGCGCCCAAAAATACCCGCCCGAAGGCCGGGGCGCCAAGTTCGTCCAGCGGAAAGAGGCCACAAAAACGGGTGGGCTATAGCCTTGGGGGGTGGGGCTGGCCAAGTTCGTCCGCCGGACTCGGAATGGGGCGAGACTTTGCGAGCGGCCTCCGTGTGCCAAAAATAGGCCGCGACCATAGCCGCGCCCAAGAATAACCACAGGAAGGCCGGGGCGCCAAGTTCGTCGCTCGGAAAAAGGCCACAAAAATGGGTGGGCTATAGCCTTGGCGGGTGGGGTTGGACAAGTTCGTCCGCCGGACTCGGAATGGGACGAGACTTTCCGAGCGGCCTCCGTGTACCAAAAATAGGCCACGGGCCCAGCCACGCCCAAAACTAACCACCCGAAGGCCGGGGCGCCAAGTTCGTCCTGCGGAAAAATGCCACAAAAACGGGTGGCCTATAGCCTTGAGGGGTGGGGCTGGCGAAGTTCGTCCCCCGGACACGGAATGGGGTAAGACTTTGCGAGCGGCCTGCGTGTGCCAAAAATAGGCCGCGGGCACAGCCGAGCCCAGAAATAACCGCCCGAAGGCCGGGGCGCCAAGTTCTTCCAGCTGAAAAAGGCCACAAAAACGGGTGGGCTATAGCCTTGAGGGGTGGGGCTGGCCAAGTTCGTCCACCGGACACGGAATGGGGTGAGACTTTGCGAGCGGCCTCCGTATGCCAAAAATAGGCCCCAGGCACAACCGCGCCTAAAAATAACTGCCCGAAGCCCGGGGCGCCAAGTTCGTCCTGCGGATAAAGGCCTCAAAAACGGGTGGGCTATAGCCTTGAGGGGTGGGGCTGGCGAAGTTCTTCCACCGGACACGGAATGGGGTGAGACTTTGTGAGCGTCCTCCGTGTGCAAAAAATAGGCCGCGGGCACAGCCGCACCCAAAAATAACCACCCGAAGGCCGAGGCACCAAGTTCGTCCAGCGGAAAAAGGCCACAAAAACCGGTGGGCTATAGCGTTGGGGGGTGGGGCTGTCCAAGTTCGTCCGGCGGACTCGGAATGGGGCGAGAATTTGTGAGCATCCTCCGTGTGCCAAAAATAGGCCGTGGGCACAGCCGCGCCCAAAAATAACCGCTGGAAGGCCGGGGCGCCAAGTTCGTCCCTCGGAAAAAGACCACAAAAACGGTTGGGCTATAGCCTTGGGGGGTGGGGTTGGACAAGTTCGTCCGCTGGACTCGGAATGGGGCGAGACTT
Organism: Citrus sp. QX-2021; assembly: GCA_030444885.1. NCBI lineage: Eukaryota > Viridiplantae > Streptophyta > Magnoliopsida > Sapindales > Rutaceae > Citrus > Citrus sp. QX-2021. Next base: position 249,565 of record JAUJEF010000140.1, read on the forward strand.
TGTTAGCGGCCTCCGTGTGTCAAAAATAAGCCGCGGGCACAGCCACGCCCAAAAATAACCACCCGAAGGCAGGGGCGCCAAGTTCGTCCTGCAGAAAAAGGCCACAAAAACAGGTGGGCTATAGCCTTGATGGGTGGGGCAGGCCAAGTTCGTCCCCCGGACACGGAATGGGGTAAGACTTTGCGAGCGGCCTCCGTGTGCCAAAAATAGGCCGCGGGTACAGCCGCGCCCAAAAATAACCACCCGAAGGCGGGGGCGCCAAGTTCGTCCAGCGGAAAAACGCCACAAATACGGGTGGGCTATAGCCTTGGGGGGTGGGGCTGGCCAAGTTCGTCCGCCGGACTCGGAATGGAACGAGGCTTTGCGAGTGGTCTCTGTGTGCCAAAAATAGGCCGCGGGCACAGCCGCGCCCAAAAATACCCGCCCGAAGGCCGGGGCGCCAAGTTCGTCCAGCGGAAAGAGGCCACAAAAACGGGTGGGCTATAGCCTTGGGGGGTGGGGCTGGCCAACTTCGTCCGCCGGACTCGGAATGGCGCGAGACTTGGCGAGGCGCCTCCGTGTGCCAAAAATAGGCCGCGGGCACAGCCGCGCCCAAAAATACCCGCCCGAAGGCCGGGGCGCCAAGTTCGTCCAGCGGAAAGAGGCCACAAAAACGGGTGGGCTATAGCCTTGGGGGGTGGGGCTGGCCAAGTTCGTCCGCCGGACTCGGAATGGGGCGAGACTTTGCGAGCGGCCTCCGTGTGCCAAAAATAGGCCGCGACCATAGCCGCGCCCAAGAATAACCACAGGAAGGCCGGGGCGCCAAGTTCGTCGCTCGGAAAAAGGCCACAAAAATGGGTGGGCTATAGCCTTGGCGGGTGGGGTTGGACAAGTTCGTCCGCCGGACTCGGAATGGGACGAGACTTTCCGAGCGGCCTCCGTGTACCAAAAATAGGCCACGGGCCCAGCCACGCCCAAAACTAACCACCCGAAGGCCGGGGCGCCAAGTTCGTCCTGCGGAAAAATGCCACAAAAACGGGTGGCCTATAGCCTTGAGGGGTGGGGCTGGCGAAGTTCGTCCCCCGGACACGGAATGGGGTAAGACTTTGCGAGCGGCCTGCGTGTGCCAAAAATAGGCCGCGGGCACAGCCGAGCCCAGAAATAACCGCCCGAAGGCCGGGGCGCCAAGTTCTTCCAGCTGAAAAAGGCCACAAAAACGGGTGGGCTATAGCCTTGAGGGGTGGGGCTGGCCAAGTTCGTCCACCGGACACGGAATGGGGTGAGACTTTGCGAGCGGCCTCCGTATGCCAAAAATAGGCCCCAGGCACAACCGCGCCTAAAAATAACTGCCCGAAGCCCGGGGCGCCAAGTTCGTCCTGCGGATAAAGGCCTCAAAAACGGGTGGGCTATAGCCTTGAGGGGTGGGGCTGGCGAAGTTCTTCCACCGGACACGGAATGGGGTGAGACTTTGTGAGCGTCCTCCGTGTGCAAAAAATAGGCCGCGGGCACAGCCGCACCCAAAAATAACCACCCGAAGGCCGAGGCACCAAGTTCGTCCAGCGGAAAAAGGCCACAAAAACCGGTGGGCTATAGCGTTGGGGGGTGGGGCTGTCCAAGTTCGTCCGGCGGACTCGGAATGGGGCGAGAATTTGTGAGCATCCTCTGAGTTCCAAAAATAGGCCGCGAGCACAGCCGTGCCCAAAAATAACCGCCGGAAGGCCGGGGCGCCAGTTCGTCGCTCGGAAAAAGGCCACAAAAACGGGTGGGCTATAGCCTTGGGGGGTGGGGTTGGACAAGTTCGTCCGCCGGACTCGGAATGGGGCGAGACTTTGTTAGCGGCCTCCGTGTGCCAAAAATAGGCCGCGGGCACAGCCGCGCCTAAAAATAACCGCCCGAAGGACGGGGCGCCAAGTTAAATCTGCAGAAAAAGGCCACAAAAACAGGTGGGCTATAGCCTTGATGGGTGGGGCAGGCCAAGTTCGTCCCCCGGACACGGAATGGGGTAAGACTTTGCGAGCGGCCTCCGTGTGCCAAAAATAGGCCGCGGGCACAGCCTAGCCCAAAAGTAACTGCCAGAAGGCCGGGGCGGCAAGTTCGTCCAGCGGAAAAAGGCCACAAAAACGGGTGGGCTATAGCCTTGGGGGGTGGGGCTGGCCAAGTTCGTCCACCGGACACGGAATGGGGTGAGACTTTGCGAGCGGCCTCCGTATGCCAAAAATAGGCCCCAGGCACAACCGTGCCTAAAAATAACTGCCCGAAGCCCGGGGCGCCAAGTTCGTCCTGCGGATAAAGGCCTCAAAAACGGGTGGGCTATAGCCTTGAGGGGTGGGGCTGGCAAAGTTCTTCCACCGGACACGGAATGGGGTGAGACTTTGTGAGCGTCCTCCGTGTGCAAAAAATAGGCCGCGGGCACAGCCGCACCCAAAAATAACCACCCGAAGGCCGAGGCACCAAGTTCGTCCAGCGGAAAAAGGCCACAAAAACCGGTGGGCTATAGCGTTGGGGGGTGGGGCTGTCCAAGTTCGTCCGGCGGACTCGGAATGGGGCGAGAATTTGTGAGCATCCTCTGAGTTCCAAAAATAGGCCGCGAGCACAGCCGTGCCCAAAAATAACCGCCGGAAGGCCGGGGCGCCAGTTCGTCGCTCGGAAAAAGGCCACAAAAACGGGTGGGCTATAGCCTTGGGGGGTGGGGTTGGACAAGTTCGTCCGCCGGACTCGGAATGGGGCGAGACTTTGTTAGCGGCCTCCGTGTGCCAAAAATAGGCCGCGGGCACAGCCGCGCCTAAAAATAACCGCCCGAAGGACGGGGCGCCAAGTTCGTCCTGCAGAAAAAGGCCACAAAAACAGGTGGGCTATAGCCTTGATGGGTGGGGCAGGCCAAGTTCGTCCCCCGGACACGGAATGGGGTAAGACTTTGCGAGCGGCCTCCGTGTGCCAAAAATAGGCCGCGGGCACAGCCTAGCCCAAAAATAACTGCCCGAAGGCCGGGGCGGCAAGTTCGTCCAGCGGAAAAAGGCCACAAAAACGGGTGGGCTATAGCCTTGGGGGGTGGGGCTGGCCAAGTTCGTCCGCCGGACTTGGAATATGGCAAGACTTTGCGAGCAGCCTCCGTATGCCAAAAATACGTCGCGGGCACAGCCGCGCCCAAAAATAACCACCCGAAGGCGGGGGCGCCAAGTTCGTCCAGCGGAAAAACGCCACAAATACGGGTGGGCTATAGCCTTGGGGGGTGGGGCTGGCCAAGTTCGTCCGCCGGACTCGGAATGGAACGAGGCTTTGCGAGTGGTCTCTGTGTGCCAAAAATAGGCCGCGGGTACAGCCGCGCCCAAAAATATCACCCGAAGGCCGGGGCGCCGAGTTCGTCAGGCGGAAAAAGGCCACAAAAACGGGTGGGCTATAGCCTTGGGGGGTGCGGCTGGCCAAGTTCGTCCGCCGGACTTGAAATGGGGCGAGAATTTGCGAGCGGCCTCTGTGTGCCCACCCGTATTTGTGGCATTTTTCTGCCCGAAGGCCAGGGCACCAAGTTCGTCCAGCGGAAAAAGGCCACAAAAACGGGTGGGCTATAGCCTTGGGGGGTGGGGCAGGCCAAGTTCGTCCGCCGGACTCGGAATGGGGTGAGACTTTGAGAGCAGCCTCCGTGTGCGAAACAAAAGCCATGGGCACAGCTGCGTACAAAAATAACCACCCGAAGGCCGGGGCGCCAAGTTCGTCCTGCAGAAAAAGGCCACAAAAATGGGTGGGCTATAGCCTTGGGGGCTGGGGCTGGCCAAGTTCGTCCGCCGGACTCGGAATGGGGCGAGACATTGTGAACAGCCTCTATGTGCAAAAAATGGGCCACGGGCACAGCCGTGCCCAAAAATAACAGCCCGAAGGCCGGGGCGCCAAGTTCGTCCAGCGGAAAAACGCCACAAAAACGGGTGGGCTATAGCCTTGGGGGATGGGGCTGGCCAAGTTCGTCCGCCGGACTCGGAATGGGGCGAGACTTTGAGAGCGGCCTCCGTGTTCCAAAAATAAGCCGTGGGCACAGCCGTGTACAAAAGTAATCACCCGAAGGCCGGGGCGACAAGTTCGTCCTACGGAAAAAGGCCACAACAACGGGTTGGCTGTAGCTTTGGGGGGTGGGGCTGGCCAAGTTCGTCCGCCGGACTCGGAATGGGACGAGACTTTGCGAGCGGCCTCTGTGTACAAAAAATAGGCCATAGTCCCAGCCGCGCCCAAAAATAACCGCCCGATGGCCGGGGCGCCAAGTTCATACAGCGGAAAAAGGCCACAAAAACGGGTGGGCTATAGCCTTGGGGGGTGGGGCTGGCCAAGTTCGTCCGCCGGACTCGGAATGGGGCGAGACTTTGCGAGTGGCCTCCGTGTGCCAAAAATAGGTCGCGAGCACAGCCGCACCCAAGAATAACCGCAGGAAGGCCGGGGCGCCAAGTTCGTCCCTCGGAAAAAGGCCACAAAAACGGGTGGGCTATAGCCTTGGGGGTGGGGTTGGACAAGTTCGTCCGCCGGACTCGGAATGGGACGAGACTTTCCGAGCGGCCACCGTGTACCAAAAATAGGCCACGGGCCCAGCCGTGCCCAAAACTAACCGCCCGAAGGCCGGGGCGCCAAGTTCGTCCTGCGGAAAAAGGCCACAAAAACGGGTGGGCTATAGCCTTCAGGGGTGGGGCTGGCCAAGTTCGTCCCCCGGACACGGAATGGGGTAAGACTTTGCGAGCGGCCTCCGTGTGCCAAAAATAGGCCGCGGGCACAGCCGAGCCAAAAAATAACTGCCCGAAGGCCGGGGCGCCAAGTTCGTCCAGCAGAAAAAAGCCACAAAAACGGGTGGGCTATAGCCTTGGGGGGTGCGGCTGGCCAAGTTCGTCCGCCGGACTCGGAATGGAACGAGGCTTTGCGAGTGGTCTCCATGTGCCAAAAATAGGCCGCGGGTACACCTGCGCCCAGAAATACCACCCGAAGGCCGGGGCGCCGAGTTCGGCCAGCGGAAAAAGGCCTCAAAAACGGGTGGGCTATACCCTGGGGGCTGGGGCGGGCCAGGTTTGTCCGCCGGACTCAGAATGGGCCGAGACTTTGCGAGCAGCCTTCATGTGCCAAAAATAGGCCATGGACACTGCCGCGCCCAAAAATAACCCCCCGAAGGCCGGGTTGCCAGGTTCGTCCAGCTGAAAAAGGCCATAAAACGGGTGGGCTATAGCCTTGGGGAGTGCAGCTGGCCAAGTTCGTCCGCCGGAGTCGGAATGGGACGAGACTTTACGAGCGGCCTCCGTGTGCCAAAAAAAGGCCGCGGGCACACCTGCGCCCAAAAATAACCCCCCGAATGCCGGGACGCCAAGTTCGTTCAGCGGAAAAAGGCCACAAAAACGGGTGGGCTATAACCTTGGGGGGTGGCGCTGGCCAAGTTCGTCCGCTTGACTCGGAATGGGGCGAGACTTTGGGAGCGGCCTACATCTGCCAAAATAGGTAGCGGGCACAGTCGCGCCCAAAAATAACCGCCCGAAGGCCGGGGCGCAAAGTTCGTCCAGCGGAAAAAGGACACAAAAACGGGTGGGTTATAGCCTTGGGGGATGGGGCTGGCCAAGTTCGTCCGCCGGACTCGGAATGGTGCGAGACTTTGCGAGCGGCCTCCGTGTGCCAAAAATAGGCAGCGGGCACAGCCACGCCCAAAAATAACAGCCCGAAGGCCAGGGCGTTAAGTTCGTACCGCGGAAAAAGGCCACAAAAACTGGTGGGCTATAGCCTTGGGGGGTGGGGCTGGCTAAGTTCGTCCGCCGGACTCGGAATGGGGTGAGGCTTTGCGAGCGGCCTCCGTGTGCGAAAAATAGGCTGCCGCCACAGCCACGGTAAAAAATAACCACCCGAAGGCCGGGGCGCCAAGTTCGTCCAGCGGAAAAAGGCCACAATAACCTCCCGCGTGCTAAAAATAGGCCACGGGTAAAGCCGGGGCAAAAAATAACCTCCCGAAGTACCGGGCGCCAAGTTCGTCCAGCGGAAAAGGGACACAAAAACGGGTGGGCTATAGCCTTGGGGGGTGGGGCTGGCCAAGTTCGTCCGCCGGACTCGGAATGGGATGAGACTTTGCGAACGGCTTCTGTGTGACAAAAATAGGACGCGGGCATAGCCGCGCCCACAAATAACCTCCGGAAGACCGGGGCGCCAAGTTTGTCCAGCGGAAAAAGGCCACAAAAACGGGTGGGCTATAGCCTTGGGGGATGGGGCTGGCCAAGTTCTTCCGCCGGACTCGGAATGGGGTGAGGCTTTGCGAGCGGCCTCCGTGTGCCAAAAATAGGCTGCCGCCACAGCCACGGTAAAAAATAACCACCCGAAGGCCGGGGCGCCAAGTTCGTCCAGCGGAAAAAGGCCACAATAACGGGTGGGCTATAGCCTTGGGGGGTGTGGCTGGCCAAGTTCGTTCGCCCGACACGGAATTGGGCCAGACTTTGCGAGCGGCCTTTGTGTGCCAAAAATAGGCCGCGGGCACAGCTGCGCCCAAAAATAACCGCCCGAAGGCCGAGTTGCCAAGTTATCGACTGAAGTCAAAGCAATAATTGAAGGTCTCTCTCGACAAATAGCATCGTTATCGACTGCTAAATCAACAGAGCCACATGACCCTGACTCATATCCAAATCAAGCCAATGCCATAGGTGTAATGAGAAAGCCTTCAAATTACAACCCATACTCCAACACATATAACCCTGGATGGAGAGACCACCCCAATTTTTCATGGTCTCAAGGATTCCAACAGAATGGACCAAGAAACTCAGCTCCACTAATGCAACAAATTCCTCAAGTTCCTCAAGCCTCTCAGCCACCATTTAGACCATACAATCAGAACCAGAACTACTCTCAGCCCAGACCATGGGAGGATGCATTCCAGAATTTCAAAAATGTTACTCACTCCACGATTGAGCAACAGAACCGTACCATTGATGGACTACGAAATGAGTGGAGAGCAGGCTTCAATTCACAAGCCCAATCAGTTTCAAGCCTCGAGAAGATGGTGGGACAACTTGCTTCTTCAGTTCAAACTTTGGCAATGACTGTTGAGAAAGGCAAATTTCCAAGTCAACCAGTGCCTAACCCTAAAGGAGTACATGAAGCAAGTACCAGTTCACCACAACAGCATGGAGAGGTCAAAGCAGTCATGACCTTGCGAAAAGGAAAAGAAGTCGACAACAAAGTGGAGATGCCGGTGACAAAAGAAAATCAAATTGTACCTGTTAATGTTGAGGACTCATCACCGGAGGAGAGAGAAGAAACCAACCCACGAGAATATGTTCCGAAAGCTCCATTTCCTCAGAGGTTAGCGAAAGGAAAGAAGGGAAAATCCACAGGTGAGATTCTCGAAATCTTCAAACAGGTAAGTGTTAACATCCCTCTACTTGATGCTATTAAACAAGTTCCATCTTATGCCAAGTTTCTTAAAGACCTTTGTACTAAAAAGAGAAATATGCATGTTCAAAAGAAGGCATTTTTAACAGAAAACGTTAGTTCTATACTCCAACATAAAATTCCTTTAAAATGCAAAGACCTAGGCTCCCCCACTATCTCGTGTAGTATAGGGAACCACACAATTGAGAATGCTTTGTTGGATTTAGGAGCTAGTGTAAATCTGTTGCCTTACTCTGTATTCGTGAAACTTGGACTAGGAGAATTACACCCAACTCCAGTGGTGTTACAGCTTGCAGATCGGTCCACGAAAATACCTCGTGGTATTGTGGAGGACGTGCTTATCCAGGTAGACAAGTTTTATTTTCCTGTTGATTTCATTGTAATTGACACTCAACCAATACAGGATTCAATGAAGCACATCCCTATTATTCTAGGCCGACCTTTCTTGGCAACTGCGGATGCTCACATTCAATGCAGGACCGGAAATATGCAGTTGTCCTTTGGCAATATGACTATGGAACTGAACATCTTCAACATTGCCAAACAACCTCACAGTGCAGATGATGGAATTGTTGATGTGGATTTAATTGAAACAATAGTTGATAATACTTTTCTTTCAAACCTTAGTGATGATCCTTTACAAACATGTTTAACTCACTTTGGTTTGGATTTTGATATTGACAGATCGGTCGATGAGGTCAACGCTTTACTTGACTCAGCACCATCCATGGACACTAATAAATGGAAATCAAGAGTTGAACAACTAGCACCATCAGAAAAGAAACTCATCCCATAATCTAAATCACCACCGAAACTCGAGCTCAAACCATTGCCCAACACATTGGAATATGCATTTTTGGGAGAAGAAAGTACTCTGCCGATAATCATCTCATCATCCCTAAATGACGAACAAAAAGGTAAGTTGTTGGATGTTTTAAAAGAGCATAAAGGAGCATTAGGATGGACCATAGCAGACATAAAAGGTATAAATCCAGTAGACTGCATGCATTACATTCACCTTGATGAAAATGCTAAATCTACTAGGGAAATGCAACGTCGGTTAAATCCTAATATGAAAGAAGTTGTTAGGACTGAAGTCCTTAAGCTATTAGACGCAGGTATCATTTACCCAATTTTTGATAGTTCATGGGTCAGTCCTGTGCAAGTTGTCCCCAAAAAGTCAGGAGTCACAGTAGTTACCAATGCTGATAATGAATTGATACCAACTAGAGTAACTACAGGATGGCGTGTATGCATTGATTATCGAAAGTTGAATTCTGTCACACGTAAAGACCATTTTCCTTTACCATTTATTGATCAAATGCTTGATAGATTAACAGGCCATGAATTTTATTGCTTTCTAGATGGATACTCAGGATACAATCAGATTCCCATAGCACCAAAAGATCAAGAGAAAACCACTTTCACTTGCCCTTTTGGCACTTTTGCATATAGGAGAATGCCATTTGGATTATGTAATGCACCTGCTACATTTCAACGATGCATGTTGAGCATTTTTTCTGATATGGTTGAACAATTTCTTGAAGTCTTTATGGATGATTTTTCTGTCTTTGGTGATTCGTTTGATCAATGTTTACATCATCTAATGCTAGTTCTGCAGAGATGTACCGAGAAGAACTTAGTCTTGAATTGGGAGAAATGTCATTTTATGGTAAAACAAGGTATTGTTCTCGGTCACATCATTTCGAGCAAAGGTATTGAGGTTGACAAAGCTAAGGTGGATCTCATTTCTAATCTTCCTCCACCCAAAACAGTCAGAGAAGTAAGATCTTTCCTTGGGCATGCTGGTTTTTATAGACGTTTCATTAAAGATTTTAGCAAAGTTTCTAGACCCTTGTGCAATCTACTTGCTAAGGATGTATCTTTTGTCTTTGATGATTCATGTCTTGTGGCATTTGGAAAATTAAAACAGTTGTTGACATCATCACCCATCATTCAGCCCCCAAATTGGAGTTTACCATTTGAGCTCATGTGTGATGTATCTGATTATGCAGTAGGAGCAGTATTAAGACAAAGAGTTGATCGAATTCCCCACGTTATTTACTATGCTAGTATGACATTAAATGATGCACAGTTGAACTATTCAACTACTGAAAAAGAAATGCTAGCAGTAGTGTTTGCATTGGAAAAATTTCAATCTTATCTCATTGGTTGTAAAATAATTATATTCACAGATCATACTGCTCTTAAATATCTTCTCACAAAGAAAGATGCAAAAGCTAGACTAATTCGTTGGGTGTTACTTTTGCAGGAATTTGACTTGGAATTCAAAGATAAGAAAGGGACAGAAAATGTTGTGGCGGACCACCTCTCTCGTCTCCATTTTGACACAATTACAGAGCCATTAATATTGAATGAGTCATTTCCAGATGAACAATTAATGAGTGTGGAAGTATTACCATGGTATGCTGATATAGTTAATTATCTTGTTACAGGTAAACTTCCTGAGCATTGGACCAAGCAAGACAAGGCTAAATTCTTTGCAGAAATAAAGAATTTCTTTTGGGATGACCCGTATTTGTTCAAGTATTGTGCAGACCAAATTGTTAGACGATGTGTCCCAGAAAGTGAAATTCAGAATATCCTTTCATTCTGCCATGAACAAGCTTGTGGAGGCCATTTCAGCGCTAAGAAAACAGCGACTAAAGTTTTACAATGTGGTTTTTATTGGCCAACTATATTTCGAGATGCTTACACTTTCTGTTCTTCATGTGATAGGTGTCAACGAATGGGAAGCATTACAAGAAGGAACACGATGCCACTAAATCCAATTTTAGTGGTTGAGATTTTTGATGTATGGGGTATCGACTTCATGGGACCCTTTCCTCCTTCTTTTGGCCATCAATACATATTGGTTGCTGTTGACTATGTATCGAAATGGGTAGAAGCAATTCCATGCAGAACCAATGATCACAAGGTGGTGATAGGATTTTTGAAAAGTAATATTGTCTCACGCTTTGGATTCCCTCGAGCAATAATCAGTGATGGTGGTGCCCACTTTTGTAACAAAGCATTCAAAGCTCTTTTGACAAAGTATTCAATCACACACAAAGTGGCGACCCCGTATCATCCGCAAACCAGTGGCCAAGTTGAGATCTCCAATCGAGAAATAAAGCACATATTAGAAAAGACGGTGAGGCCAGACAGAAAAGATTGGTCATTAAGACTTGATGATGCATTATGGGCATATAGAACGGCTTTCAAGACCCCAATTGGGATGTCACCCTACAGGCTAGTGTACGGAAAAGCTTGCCACCTACCTGTGGAACTCGAGCATCGTGCATATTGGGCCATCAAGAAATTCAATTTTGACATGCAGCAAGCCAGCTCAGAAAGAAGATTACAACTGGCAGAACTTGAAGAAATTCGCAATGATGCATACGAAAATGCCAAGATTTACAAGCAACGGATGAAAGTCTTTCATGACAAGCAAATTATGAGAAAATCGTTCACTCCAGGTCAGAAAGTGCTTTTATTTAATTCTCGCTTGCACCTATTCCCAGGTAAGTTATGCTCTTGATGGTCTGGTCCCTTTATTGTTCATACTGTTTTTTCACATGGGGCAATTGAAATTAAGGACCCAAAGAACGGTGTCACGTTTAAAGTTAATGGTCAAAGATTAAAGCCATATCTAGAGTACCAACCACATGGAGAAGACACCGAAATAAATTTGAGTGACCCACCAGATTTGAATTGATTTTTTTTTCTTTTCATTGATTTGATTTTTTTTCTTTCTTTATATTATTCTTCTGCTAATTGAAATTATTTTTGGATAAGTGTGTTTGTTTAACTATTAAGTTTTCTTTTATCATTTTTAATCATGAGTACCTTACTTAGACCGTTCCTCCTGAACATTCTTAAACCACTTCAACGTGTCAAAACTCATCTCAAAAGGCAGATTCAATTTTGTAAAACACATCGCATTTGGGCTCTACAACCACCAGAGTTAGTAGCCTATGTTGAGGGTTTAGAACGCCAACTCAGCGACATTGAGAGAAGTGTTTACGACATCCAGTTGGAGCTTGAAGTAAATTCAATAAGAGGACGATTTTAATTTTCTTTGTGTGTTTTAATTTGTTTTTCTGTTTGTGTGCTTTAGTTTGTTACCCCGGTGAAGTGGCGGATAGCGGTACTCCGTGACAATCAAGTCGGTTACTTCAGTTTCCCATAATAACTGATATTCTGAGGTGAAGGTATGGACAGAAACGAGATTCTAGCGAAACTTCACAAGCGATTCCCTTCACTTCCTCAGAATGCCCTCCTTACGATCTATAAAGCTCGGTCCGAACGCATGCGATTACTCATGAGGAATAACATACCTGCTGACATCCGTTGGTTAATCGAGGCTAAAGTACGATCGGCAGGTGAGTTACCTCCAAAATTTATTGCATACATGCCTGGTTGTGGTAAAGGAAATTATGCAAGAAAACGACGAGCTCGAAGAATTTTTGTTGCTTGTCATAAGTGCTCCAGAATGAGTTGCAATAAAAACCCATGTTCTTTAGGAATGGTGTCGATAACTTGAGGAAGATAAGATTCAATTCATTAGGGATGGCTTGAATAAGGAGTCATTGGATGATATCCTTTTGTCTCTTGAAACGCATCCCGAGTGGATATGTGCAAGGAGCGATTCTCGATTATGGCCATTATTCGAGAAAGAGCATGCACGATATAGTCTTGGGAATCGACTATAAACGACCCTGTTGCCGATTTATAAGAAAGCTGGATAGGAAGCCCATCCTCGACCCATAGAGGCGTTCAAGCCGTTTACAGGCGTAAAACCAGAGGAAGATGTGAGCCACAGTCGCAACTACCTGTAAATATCCTTTCACTTTACTGTTATTTTATTTCACTATTGTTTTATTGTGTGCATTATTGTCTTTAATAATTTTATTACTGTTTGCTTTTTCTTTTTTACTGTTTCCTTTTTAACTTGCGAGCCACGTGCTTTACGCGTTATTTGACACTGACATGTTACCTCATACACAACTGTGACCCACTGTCACCAAGACTCTTAAATGTGATTTCTTTTGTCAAACACTCACAAATTATTTTTGAGAAGTATCCCAATGGCAACTACTCCCAATAGACAATTCAAGAACATTTGTGTGCTTTCTGGATTTACCTATGGAAAACATAAAGAGTTTGTGGAGACAGCCATAGATCTTGGTCGAAGCATAGCAGCGAGAAAATTACACTTGGTGTATGGAGGCGGTAACCGAGGGATATCAAAAATGGTCTCAGAAGCAGCTTTTATCAGAGGAAGTCAAGTGTTAGGCATCATCCCAAGAGTCCTAAAACCATTGGGCAGTTCGTCTGACTCATCAACTGGAGAAGAGTTAGCTGTCTCAGGTATGCAAGAAAGAATAACTGAAATGCTTAATCATGCTGATGCTTTTATTTTCCTTCCAGGAGATCTTGCAACACTAGAGGCACTTATCACACTAGCATCTTGGGCCCATCTGCACATCCACCAGAAACCCATCGGTTTGTTAAATGTCAATAACTTTTATGATGGCTTTATCGCATTTCTTAACCATGCAATAAAAAACTATTTCATTCCTTCTCATGTGAAAAAACTTTTTATTTTTGCTCACACTGCTAATGAGCTACTTGATCATTACAAGCTTATAAGCCGGGCGGACCCTGGACCTTTGTGTTGGAGCGCCCAAATAATGATAGTAGCAAGATGGCCGCGATAAGAAGTACAAATTAGATTTAACTCTCCGCTTGTAAATATTTTCTTACGTGTTGCACCACCCGGGTGATGTCTTTAAACTCTACTTCTTTCCTTTCAAACATTGAGGACAATGTTTCGTTCCCAGTTGGGGGAGGGAATAGTCGACAATTGTGGAATTTTGGTTAAGTTTTTACTAATTTTTTGTTGTAGAAACTAACTGTTGCTAACTTTTTGTGTCGAAGATGGCTGAATATGGAGTGTAGTGACTCTAGAAACGCATCTTCATCGTTTAAAAAAAAAATTAAAAAAACAAAAAAAAAATTCAGACATTTTCTTTTTCTTTATTATGTTTTTATGTTTATTTTTCTTCTTTTTAATTTCTCCTCTATAAATATACATTTTCCAACTTGTGAGTCGAAGATGGCTGAATATGGAGTGTAGTGCCTCTAGAAACGCATCTTAAAAAAAAAAAAAAACCATTTTCATTTTCTATCATTTTACGTGTAACTTTTCTAATTAGTTTTTATGCATCATTTTCACATTTCTGCATGCATATTTTCCTTTCATGCTTAGAATAGGTTGGGGGGTAGAATGTTGTTTAAAAAAAAATTGTGTGATTTATTTTAACATTGGATGACATGATTAATTTCAAATTTTAGTATTTGTATTATCTTTGGTCTTAAGTGATGTTACATTATGTTTACTACTCTACATGTTGATGTCGGAGACATATATGAGTTGCTTGAAGGAATGAACATGTCATAATAAGTACCAAGTGAGTTTTTGAGCCTATCATTTTTCTTGGAGAGTAACCCTTTTGCCCATTCTTTATATAGCTTAACAGTTTATTATTGTATACACGATCTCTAGATTTCTTTTGAGTTAACCCTTAATAAAAAAAAAAAAGTGTGTTGCTACATTGGGAGGCCCATCTAACTAGTAGATATGGATGATTATTTAGAGCCCTAAAAGACGATAGAAAGGCCATCTTTGATCCGTTTGAGCCTTTCTAGCCATCCCTTTTATTAAATATCCATAGTTAACCCTTTTGAGCCTTAAAAACAAAAAAAAAAACATTTTCTTTGTCAACTTATCATCTTGACCCACTCCGATTTGGAGTATTACCCAATGTCTTATAAGTTCCATCACCTATTTATGTTTGAGAAAATGTAAATAATTGTGTTGTTCAGTGAAGTTATGCCAAATAAAAGCAAAAAAAAAAAAAAAACAAAAGTTGTTGTTTCAAAAGAATAAAAATAACAATAATAGGTGAAATCCACCTTGCAACTTCCAAAAAAAAAAAAAAATTTCTCTGCATTTTTCTCAAACATACACTTTGTTTTCCTTATTTCCTTTCTTTGTTAACCATGTCCCTAGCCTACGTTACATCCTAATAAAAGTCCTTCTTGATTTTAGGGAACTATAATCTAAAGTAGAAGCTAGTTATATGGGCTAAAAAGATGTAGTGGTGCATATAAAAAAATAAATAAATAAATTGGGTTGACTAACAGTTTTTATTTGACTTGAGATCGCATTATTTTTAAGCTGAGGGCATATTTATTTCATCTTGGTGAGAGCATGTGATATCACTTCTTCATTATTTTCTCTCAATTACCATTCATTGGAGTGACTATTTTTATTGGGTTTAATTTCTTTGTGAGAGTGTCACTACTTCCAGTGAGATTTTGGGGTTTGACATGTCATTCTTGAAAGTAGCTATAACAAAGTCTATTGGGCTGATTCATGTGGATGGTTGATGTGGGTGTGACGTTGCTTTAGACTGGAGATAATGCTTATACTTTTATTTGATTGCTATCATTAATCTGATTGAATAAACACGAGTGTTTCTAAAAAAAAAAAAAATCATTTTGAATTTGAATTTTGTTTTCGCTTTATTTGCTAGGGACTAGCAATAAGCTGGTTGGGGGGTGTGTTGAGTGTTAGAAAATGCATATTTATAAAGGAGAAAACCGTCATTTTACATTTCAAGTCTTACTAACAACCCTTACTTTTATGTATTTAACATTCTTGTGATTTAATTACGTGTGTTTTATTTTAATTAAGTAATTTATGTATTTTAGGGGCATTATAGTCATTTCACAATAAAGGAGAGATCAGACGGCAAAACGGACATCACTTTTGAACTCAGGACGGTCGAAAACCTTAGGAGGAGCATAAAAGGAAAAATGGCACTATTCACATGTACGGTACTATTCACGGGTACGGTACTGTCTACGTTACTGTTCACGACACTGTTCACATAGACGGATCGATGACGTGGCATTGACCGATGACGTGGCATTGACTGATGAGGTGTCACGATCCTGTTGGACTAAAATTCTTATATACTGTTGATGGTGACGTGGCAGCATATTAGTGGACGAAAAATCTCGCGTACGGTGCATGCATCACACAGGATTATTTTCAACCAAACCGCGTTACTGTTCATCCGGGTCAAACCGTGTTACTGTTCATCCGCGTGGTCAAACCGTGGACTGTTGACTGATGACGTGGCGCAATCCTGAGCGTCCAAACTGTTTTTAATCCGATGGCCATGATTTACTCCATGTATCTATAAAAAGGGGGCCTCTCCCCCCTAATTTGATATCTCTGAATCCATTTTTGGGATCCATTTTCTGTAATTCCTTCTCCATCTTGTATTTTCTTCATATTTTAATAAATTCCCATTTTGCCCCTAGTTCAATTATGAGTGGCTAATTTTCTTTCAAGCTTGGGTTGAAGGTGAAGTCTCAACATGTGTCATGGGCTTAATTTGGTAAATTTATTTTCTCTTCCCCTCTAGTTTTTGTGGATGTTTTGACTTCTCGTCGACAAATAATACTAATCTTGTCTAGTACCGCCTTGGTTTCACCAGCCCTCTAGTATAAGGTTATTATTATTTGGCACGATAAGCCCTTAGCACCATATTAATTAGAGCGTGGTTCATGAGGTGTGGATTCCCCCCTCATGATTTAATTGGTATTAATACGGATTATTTAGCCCATGATGCATGTTGATACGGATCCAGATACCCAAGTACGTCAATTTAATAGAATTTTCTCTTCAATTTATTCTCTCCATTGCAATTCAAATTTTAGAATTTATTCTCGCCATTTTAATTTAAGTTTTAGCATATTCCAAATCATTTCCACCATAAATCCAATCACCCATTTACAAAATTAATTCTACACACAATTAAAATCCACCTCCTCGTGGGATCGACACTCGTCACCATTAGTCTATACTACAATAGATTCGTGCGCTTGCGAGTACATTAAAATTTGCACAACAAGCGGCCTCCGCGTGCGAAAAATAAGCCATGGGCACAGCTGCGTACAAAAATAACCACCCGAAGGCCAAGGAGCCAAGTTCGTCCAGCGGAAAAACGCCACAAAAACGGGTGGGCTATAGCCTTGGGGGGTGGGGCTGGCCAAGTTCGTCCGCCGGTCTCGGAATGGGGCGAGACTTTGAGAGCAGCCTCAGTGTGCCAAAAATAAGCCGTGGGCACAGCCGCGTACAAAAATAATCGCCCGAAGGCCGGGACGATAAGTTCGTCCTGCGGAAAAAGGCCACAAAAACGGGTGGGCTGTAGCTTTGGGGGGTGGGGCTGGCCAAGTTCATCCGCCAGACTAGGAATGGGACGAGACTTTGCGAGCGGCCTCCGTGTGCCAAAAATAGGCCGTGGTCCCAGCCGCGCCCAAAAATAACCGCCCGATGGCCGGGGCGCCAAGTTCATACAGCGGAAAAAGGCCACAAAAACGGGTGGGCTATAGCCTTGGGGGGTGGGGTTGGACAAGTTCGTCCGCTGGACTCGGAATGGGGCGAGACTTTGTTAGCGGCCTCCGTGTGTCAAAAATAAGCCGCGGGCACAGCCACGCCCAAAAATAACCACCCGAAGGCAGGGGCGCCAAGTTCGTCCTGCGAAAAAAGGCCACAAAAACGGGTGGGCTATAGCCTTGAGGGGTGGGGCTGGCCAGGTTCGTCCCCCGGACACGGAATGGGGAAAGACTTTACGAGCGGCCTCTGTGTGCCAACAATAGGCCGCGGGTACAGCCGAGCCCAAAAATAACTGCCCGAAGGCCGGGGAGCCAAGTTCGTCCAGCGGAAAAAGGCCACAAAAACGGGTGGGCTATAGCCTTGGGGGGTGGGGCTGGCCAAGTTCGTCCGCCGGACTCGGAATATGGCGAGACTTTGTGAGCAGCCTCCGTTTGCCAAAAATAGGCACGGGCACAGCCGCGTCCAAAAATAACCACCCGAAGGCCGGGGCTCCAAGTTCGTCCAGCGGAAAAACGCCACAAATACGGGTGGGCTATAGCCTTGGGGGGTGGGGCTGGCCAAGTTCGTCCGCCGGACTCGGAATGGAACGAGGCTTTGCGAGTGGTCTCCGTGTGCCAAAACTAGGCCGCGGGTACAGCCGCGCCCAAAAATACCACCCGAAGGCCGGGGCGCCGAGTTCGTCCAGCGTAAAAAGGCCACAAAAACGGGTGGGCTATAGCCTTCAGGAGTGCGGCTGGCCAAGTTCGTCCGCCGGAGTCGGAATGGGACGAGACTTTGCGAGCGGCCTCCATGTGCCAAAAATAGGCCGCAGGCACAGTCGCGCCCAAAAATAACCGCGCGAAGGCCGGGGCGCCAAGTTCGTCCAGCGGAAAAAGGCCATAAAACAGGTGGGCTTTAGCCTTGGGGGGTGGGGCTGGCCAAGTTCGTCTGCCGGACTCGGAATGGGACGAGACTTTGTGAGCGGCCTCCGTGTGCCAAAAATAGGCTGCGGGCACAGCCGCGACCAAAAATAACAGCCCGAAGGCCGGGGTGCCAAGGTCATCCAGCGGAAAAAGGCCACAAAAACGGGTGGGCTATAGCCTTGGGGGCTGGGGCTGGCCAAGTTTGTCCGCCGGACTTAGAATGGGGCGAGACTTTGCGAGCGGCCTTTGTGTGCCAAAAATAGGCCGTGGGCAATGCCGCGCCCAAAAATAACCGCCCGAAGTCCGGGTTGCCATGTTCGTCTAGTGGAAAAAGGCCATAAAATGGATGGGCTTTAGCCTTGGGGGGTGGGGCTGGCCAATTTCGTCCGCCGGACTCGGAAGGGGGTGAGACTTAAGGAGCGGCCTTCGTCTGCAAAAAATAGGCAGCGGGCACAGCCGTGCCCAAAAATAAGCGCCCGAAGGCCAGGGCGCCAAGTTCGTCCAGCCGAAAAACACCACAAAAACGGGTGGGCTATAGCCTTGGGGGGTGGGGATGGCCAAGTTCGTAAGCCGGACTTGGAATGGGACGAGACTTTGCGAGCGGCCTCCGTGTTCTAAAAATAGGCCACGGTCACAGCCGCACCCAAAAATAACCACCCGAAGGCCGGGGCGCCAAGTTCGTCCAGCGGAAAAAGGCCACAAAAATGGGTGGGCTATAGCCTTGGGGGTGGGGCTTGCCAAGTTCGTCCGCCGGACTCGGAATGGGATGAGACTTTCCGAACGGCCTCTATGAGCCAAAAATAGGATACGGGCACAGCCGCGCCCAAAAATAACCACCCGAAGGCCGGGGCTCCAAGTTCGTCCAGCGGAAAAAGGCCACAAAAATGGGTGGGCTATAGACTTGGGGGGTGGGGCAGGCCAAGTTCGTCCGCCGGACTGGGAAATGGACGAGACTTTACGAGCGGCCTCTGTGTGCCAAAAGTAGGCCGTGGACACAGCCGCACCCAAAAATAATAGCCCGAAGGCCGAGGCGCCAAGTTCGTCCAGCGGAAAAAGGCCACAAAAATGGGAGGGCTATAGCCTTGGGGGGTGGGACTGGCAAAGTTTGTCCGCTGGACTTGGAATGGGGTGAGACATTGTTAACGGCCTCCGTGTACCAAAAATAGGCTGCGGGGACAGCCACGCCCAAGAATAACCACCCGAAGGCCGGGGTGCCAAGTTCGTCCATCGGAAAAAGGCCACAAAAACGGGTGGGCTATAGCCTTGGGGGGTGTGGCTGGCAAGGTTTGTCCGTCGGACTCGGAATGGGGCGAGACTTTGTGAGCGGCCTCCGTGTACCAAAAATAGGCCGCGGGCATAGCCACGCCCAAAAATAACCGGCCGAAGGCCGGGGCGCCAAGTTCATCAAGCGGAAAAAGGCCACAAAAACGGGTGGGCTATAGCCTTGGGGGGTGGGGCTGGCCAAGTTCGTCCGCCGAACTCGGAATGGGATGAGACTTTCCGAGCGGCCTTCGTGTGCCAAAGATAGGATGTGGCCACAGCCGCGCCGAAAAATAACCGCCCGAATGCCGGGGCGCCAAGTTCGTCCAACGGAAAAAGGCCATAAAAACGGGTGGGCTATAGACTTGGGGGGTGGGGCTGGCCAAGTTCGTCCACCGGACTGGGAATGGGACGAGACTTTGCGAGTGGCCTCCATGTGCCAAAAATAGGCTGTGGGCACAGCCGCACCCAAAAATAAAGGCCCGAAGGCCGGGGCGCCAAGTTCGTCCAGCGGAAAAAGTCCACAAAAACGGGAGGGCTATAGCCTTGAGGGGTGGGGCTGGTAAAGTTTTTCCGCCGGACTCGGAATGGGGCGACACTTTGTTAGCGGCCTCCGTGTACCAAAAATAGTCTTCGGGGACTGCCACGCCCAAGAATAACCGCCCGAAGGCCGGGGAGCCCAGTTCATCCACCGGAAAAAGGCCACAAAAACGGGTGGGCTATAGCCTTGGTGGGTGGGGCTGGCCAAGTTCGTCCGCCGGACTCGGAATGGGATGAGACTTTCCGAGCGGCCTCCGTGTGCCAAAAATAGGCTGCCGCCACAGCCACGGTAAAAAATATCCACCCGAAGGCCGGGGCGCCAACTTCGTCCAGCGGAAAAAGGCCAGAATAACGGGTGGGCTATAGCCTTGGGGGGTGTGGCTGGCCAAGTTCGTTCGTCCGACACGGAATTGGGCGAGACTTTGCGAGCGGCCTCTGTGTGCCAAAAATAGGCCGCGGGCACAGCTGCGTCCAAAAATAACCGCCCGAAGGCCGGGTTGCCAAGTTCGTCCTGCGGAAAAAGGCCATAAAAAAAGGGTGGGCTATAGCCTTGGGGGGTGGGGCTGGCCAAGGTCGTCCTCCGGACTCGGAATGGGATGAGACATTGCGAACGGCCTCCATGTGCCAAAAATAGGCCGCGGACACAACCGCGCCCAAAAATAACCACCCGAAGGCCGGGGCGCCAAGTTCGTCCAGCGGAAAATGGCCACAAAAATGGGTGGCCTACAGCCTTGGGGGGTGGGGCTGGCCAAGTTCGTCCGCCGGACTCGGAAGGGGGCGAGACTTAAGGAGCGGCCTTCGTCTGCAAAAAATAGGCAGCGGGCACAGCCGTGCGCAAAAATAAGCGCCCGAAGGCCGGGGCGCCAAGTTTGTCCAGCGGAAAAAGGCCGCAAAAACGGGTGGGCTATAGCCTTGAGGTTGAGGCTGGCCAAGTTCGTCCTCCGGACTCGGAATGGGTCGAGACTTTGCAAGCGGCCTCCGTGTACCAAAAATAGGCCGAGGGCGCAGCCGCGCCCAAAAATAACCGCCCGAAGGCCGGGGCGCCAAGTTCGTCCAGCTGAAAAAGGCCACAAAAACGGGTGGGCTATATAGCCTTGGGGAGTGGCGCTGGCCAAGTTCGTCCGCCGGACTCGGAATTGGATGAGACTTTGTGGGCGGCCTCCGTGTGCCCAAAATAGGCCGCGGGCATAGCCGTGCCCAAAAATAACCACCCGAAGGCCGGGGCGCCAAGTTCGTCCAGCGGAAAATGGCCACAAAAACGGGTGGCCTATAGCCTTGGGGGTGGGCCTGGCCAACTTCGTCCGCCGGACTCGGAATGGGGCGAGACTTTACGAGCGGCCTCCATGTGCCAAAAATATGCCGCAGTCATAGCCGCGCCCAAAAATAACCGACCGAAGGCTGGGGCGCCAAGTTCGTCCAGCGGAAAAAGGCCACAAAAACGGGTGGGCTATAGCCTTGGGGGGTGGGGCTGGCCAAGTTCGTCCGCCGGAATGGGAATGGGACGAGACTTTGCGAGCGGCCTCCGTGTGCCAAAAACAGGCCACGGGCACAGCCGCGCCAAAAAATAACCGCGCAAAGGCCGGGGCGCCTGGTTCGTCAAGTGGAAAAAGGCCACAAAAACGGGTGGGCTATAGCCTTGGGGGGTGGGGCTGGCCAAGTTCGTCCGCCGGACTCGGAATGGGGCGACACTTTGCGAGCGGCCACCATGTTCCAAAAATAGGCCGCGGGGACAGCCACGCCCAAAAATAACCGACCGAAGGCCGGGGCGCCAAGTACGTCCAGCGGAAAAAGTCCATAAAAACAGGTGGGCCATAGCCTTGGGGGGTGGGGCTGACCAAGTTCGTCCGCCGGACTCGGAATGGGGCGAGACATTACGAATGGCCTCTGTGTGCCAAAAATAGGTCGCGGGCACAGCTGCGCCCGAAAATAACCTCCCGAATGCCAGGACGCCAAGTTCGTTCAGCGGAAAAAGGCCACAAAAATGGGTGGGCTATAACCTTGGGGGGTGGCGCTGGCCAAGTTCGTTCGCTTGACTCGGAATGGGGCGAGACTTTGGGAGCGGCCTACGTCTGCCAAAAATAGGCAGCGGGCACAGTCGCGCCCAAACATAACCGCCCGAAGGCCGGGGCGCCAAGTTCGTCCAGCGGAAAAAGGACACAAAAACGGGTGGGTTATAGCCTTGGGGGATGGGGCTGGCCAAGTTCGTCCGCCGGACTCGGAATGGTGCGAGACTTTGCAAGCAGCCTCCGTGTGCCAAAAATAGGCAGCGGGCACAGCCACGCCCAAAAATAACAGCCCGAAGGCCGGGGCGTTAAGTTCGTACCGCGGAAAAAGCCCACAAAAACTGGTGGGCTATAGCCTTGGGGGGTGGGGCTGGCCAAGTTCGTCCGCCGGACTCGGAATGGGGTGACACTTTGCGAACGGCTTTCACCTGCTAAAATTAGGCCACGGGCAAAGCCGGGACAAAAAATAACCTCCCGAAGTACCGGGCGCCAAGTTCGTCCAGCGGAAAAGGGACACAAAAACGGGTGGGCTATAGCCTTGGGGGGTGGGGCTGGCCAAGTTCGTCCGCCGGACTCGGAATGGGACGAGACTTTGCGAGCGGCTTCTGTGTGACAACAATAGGACGCGGGCATAGCCGCGGCCACAAGTAACCTCCCGAAGGCCGGGGCGCCAAGTTTGTCCAGCGGAAAAAGGCCACAAAAACGGGTGGGCTATAGCCTTGGGGGATGGGGCTGGCCAAGTTCTTCCGCCGGACTCGGAATGGGGCGACACTTTGTTAGCGGCCTCCGTGTGCCAAAAATAGTCTTCGGGGACAGCCACGCCCAAGAATAACCGCCCGAAGGCCGAGGAGCCCAGTTCGTCCACCGGAAAAAGGCCACAAAAACGGGTGGGGTATAGCCTTGGTGGGTGGGGCTGGCCAAGTTCGTCCGCCGGACTCGGAATGGGATGAGACTTTCCGAACGGCCTCCGTGTGCCAAAAATAGGCTGCCACCACAGCCACGGTAAAAAATAACCACCCGAAGGCAGGGGCGCCAAGTTCGTCCAGCGGAAAAAGGTCACAATAACGGGTGGGCTATAGCCTTGTGGGGTGTGGCTGGCCAAGTTCGTTCGCCCAACACGGAATTGGGCGAGACTTTGCGAGCGGCCTCTGTGTGCCAAACATAGGCCGCGGGCACAGCTGCGCCCAAAAATAACCGCCCGAAGTCCGGGTTGCCAAGTTCGTCCTGCGGAAAAAGGCCACAAAAACGGGTGGGCTATAGCCTTGGGGGGTGGGGCTGGCCAAGGTCGTCCTCCGGACTCGGAATGGGATGAGACTTTGAGAACGGCCTCCATGTGCCAAAAATAGGCCGCGGACACAGCCGCGCCCAAGAATAACCACTAGTACGCCGGGGCGCCAAGTTCGTCCAGCGGAAAAAGGCCACAAAAACGGGTGGGCTATAGACTTTGGGGTGGGGCTAGCCAAGTTCGTCCGCCGGACTCGGAATGGGGTGAGACTTTGCGATCGGCCCCCGTGTGGCAAAAATAAGTCGCAGGCAAAGCCGCGCCCAAACATAACTGCCCGAAGCCCGGAGCGCCAAGTTCGGCCAGCGGAAAAAGGCCACAAAAACGGGTGGGCTATAGCCTGGGGGTGGGGATGGCCAGGTTCGTCCGCCGGACTCGGAATGGGACGAGACTTTGCGAGCGGCCTCCGGGTACAAAAAATAGGCCGCGGGCAAAGCCGCGCCCAAAAATGACCGCCCGAAGGTCGGGGCGATAAGTTCGTCCAGCGGAAAAGGTAACAAAAACGGGTGGGCTATAGCCTTGGGGGGTGGGGCTGGCCCACTTCGTCCGCCGGACTCGGAATTGGGCGAGACTTTGCGAGCGGCCTCTGTGTGCTAAAAATAGGCCGCGGGCACAGCTGCGCCCAAAAATGACCGCCCGAAGGCCGGGTTGCCAAGTTCGTCCTGCGGAAAAAGACAACAAAAACGGGTGGGCTATAGCCTTGGGGGGTGGGGCTGGCCAACTTCGTCCGCCGGACTCGGAATGGCGCGAGACTTTGTGAGGTGCCTCCGTGTGCCAAAAATAGGCTGCGGGCACAGCCGCGCCCAAAAATACCCGCCCGAAGGCCGGGGCGCCAAGTTCGTCCAGCGGAAAAAGGCCACAAAAACGGGTGGGCTATAGCCTTGGGGGGTGGGGCTAACCAACTTCGTCCGCCGGACTCAGAATGGCGCGAGACTTTGCGAGGCGCCTCCGTGTGATAAAAATAGGCCGCGGGCACAGCCGCGCCCAAAAATACCCTCCCGAAGGCCGGGGCGCCAAGTTCGTCCAGCGGAAAAAGGTCACAAAAACGGGTGGGCTATAGCCTTGGGGGGTGGGGCTGGCCAACTTCGTCCGCCGGACTCGGAATGGCGCGAGACTTTGTGAGGCGCCTCCGTGTGCCAAAAATAGGCCGCAGGCACAGCCGCGCCCAAAAATACCCGCCCGAAGGCCGGGGCGACAAGTTCGTCCAGCGGAAAAAGGCCACAAAAACGGGTGGGCTATAGCCTTGGGGGGTGGGGCTGGCCGACTTCGTCCGCCGGACTCGGAATGGCGCGAGACTTTGCGAGGCACCTCCGTGTGCCAAAAATAGGCCGCGGGCACAGCCGCGGCCAAAAATACCCGGCCGACGGCCGGGGCGCCAAGTTTTCCCAGCGGAAAAAGGCCACAAAAACGGGTGGGCTATAGCCTTGGGGGGTGGGGCTGGCCAAATTCGTCCGCCAGACTCGGAATGGCGTGAGGCTTTGTGAGGCGCCTCCGTGTGCCAAAAATAGGCAGCGGGCACAGTCGCGCCCAAACATAACCGCCCGAAGGCCGGGGCGCCATGTTCATCCAGCGGAAAAAGGCCACAAAAACGGGTGGGCTATAGCCTTGGGGAGTGGGGCTGGCCAACTTCGTCCGCCTGACTCGGAATGGCGCGAGACTTTGCGAGCGGCCTCCGTTTGACAAAAATAGGCCCCTGGCACAGCTGCGCCCAAAAATAACCGCCCGAAGGCCGGGGCGCCAAGTTCGTCCAGCGGAAAAAGACCACAAAAACGGGTGGGCAATAGCCTTGGGGGGTGGGGCTGGCCAACTTCGTCCGCCGGACTCGGAATGGCGCGAGGCTTTGCGAGCAGCCTCCGTGTGCCAAAAATAGGCCACGGACACAGCCGCGCCCAAAAATAACCGCCCTTACGGCCGGGGCGCCAAGTTCGTCCAGCGGAAAAAGGCCACAAAAACGGGTGGGCTATAGCCTTGGGGGGTGGAGCTGGCCAAGTTCGTCCACCGGACTCGAAATTGCTCGAGACTTTGCGAGCGGCCTCCGTGTGCCAAAACTAGGCCCCGGGCACAGCCGTGACCAAAAATAACCGCCCGAAGGCCGGGGCGCCAAGTTCGTCCAGCGGAAAAAGGCCACAAAAACGGGTGGGCAATAGCCTTGGGGGGTGGGGCTGGCCAACTTCCTCCGCCGGACTCGGAATGGCGCGAGACTTTGCGAGCGGCCTTCGTGTGCCAAAAATAGGCCACGGCCACAGCCGCGTCCAAAAATAACCACCCGAAGGCCGGGGCGCCATGTTCGTCCAGCGGAAAACGGCCACAAAAACGGGTGGGCTATAGCCTTGGGGAGTGGGGCTGGCCAACTTCGTCCGCCTGACTCGGAATGGCGCGAGACTTTGCGAGCGGCCTCCGTTTGACAAAAATAGGCCCCTGGCACAGCCGCGCCCAAAAATACCCGCCCGAAGGCCGGGGCGCCAAGTTCGTCCAGCGGAAAGAGGCCACAAAAACGGGTGGGCAATAGCCTTGGGGGGTGGGGCTGGCCAACTTCGTCCGCCGGACTCGGAATGGCGCGGGACTTTGCGAGCAGCCTCCGTGTGCCAAAAATAGGCCACGGACACAGCCGCGCCCAAAAATAACCGCCCTTACGGCCGGGGCGCCAAGTTCGTCCAGCGGAAAAAGGCCACAAAAACGGGTGGGCTATAGCCTTGGGGGGTGGAGCTGGCAAAGTTCGTCCACCGGACTCAAAATTGCTCGAGACTTTGCGAGCGGCCTCCGTGTGCCAAAACTAGGCCCCGGGCACAGCCGTGCCCAAAAATAACCGCCCGAAGGCCGGGGCGCCATGTTTGTCCAGCGGAAAAAGGCCACAAAAACGGGTGGGCTATAGCCTTGGGGGGTGGGGCTGGCCAACTTCGTCCGCCGGACTCGGAATGGTACGAGACTTTGCGAGCGGCCTCCGTGTGCCAAAAATAGGCCCCGGACACAGCCGTACCCAAAAATAACTGCCCGAAGGACGGGGCGCGAAGTTCGTCCAGCGGAAAAAGGCAACAAAAACGGGTGGGCTATAGCCTTGGGGGGTGGGGCTGGCCAACTTCGTCCGCCGGACTCGGAATGGCGCGAGACTTTGCGAGCGGCCTCCGTGTGCCAAAAATAGGACCCGGGCACAGCCGCGCCCGAAGGCCGGGGTGCCAAGTTTGCCAGCGGAAAAAAGGCCACAAAAACGGGTGGGCTATAGCCTTGGGCAGTGGGGCTGGCCAACTTCGTCCGCCTGACTCGGAATGGCGCGAGACTTTGCGAGCGGCCTCCGTGTGCCAAAAATAGGCCCCGGGCACAGCCGCGCCCAAAAATAACAGCCCGAAGACCGGGGCGCGAAGTTCGTCCAGCGGAAAAAGGCCACAAAAACGGGTGGGCTATAGCCTTGGGGGGTGGGGCTGGCCAACTTCGCCCGCCGGACTCGGAATGGCGTGAGACTTTGCGAGTGGCCTCCGTGCACCGAAAATAGGCCCCGGGTACAGCCATATCCAAAGGCCGGGGTGCCAAGTTCGTCCAGCGGAAGAAGGCCACAAAAACGGGTGGGCTATAGCCTTGGGGGGTGGGGCTGGCCAAGTTCGTCCGCTGGACTTGGAATGGCGCGAGACTTTGCGAGCGGCCTCCGTGTGCCAAAAATAGGCCCTGGGCACAGCCGCGCCCAAAAATAACCGCCCGAAGGCCGGGGCGCCATGTTCGTCCAGCGGAAAAAGGCCACAAAAACGGGTGGGCTATAGCCTTGGGGGGTGGGGCTGGCCAACTTCGTCCGCCGGATTCGGAATGGCGCGAGACTTTGCGAGCGGCCTCCGTGTGCCAAAAATAGGCCCCGGGCACAGCCGTGCCCAAAAATAACAGCCCGAAGACCGGGGCACGAAGTTCGTCCAGCGGAAAAAGGCCACAAAAACGGGTGGGCTATAGCCTTGGGGGGTGGGGCTGGCCAACTTCGCCCGCCGGACTCGGAATGGCGGGAGACTTTGCGAGCGTCCTCCGTGTGCCAAAAATAGGCCCCGGGCACAGCCGCGCCCGAAGGCCGGGGCGCCAAATTCGTCCAGCGGAAAAAGGCCACAAAAACGGGTGGGCTATGGCCTTGGGGGGTGGGGCTGGCCAACTTCGTCCGCCGGACTCGGAATGGCGCGAGACTTTGCGAGCGGCCTCCGTGTGCCAAAAATAGGCCCCGGGCACAGCCGCACCCAAAAATAACTGCCCGAAGGACGGGGCGCGAAGTTCGTCCAGCGGAAAAAGGCAACAACACCGGGTGGGCTATAGCCTTGGGGGGTGGGGCTGGCCAACTTCGTCCGCCGGACTCGGAATGGCGCGAGACTTTGCGAGCGGCCTCCGTGTGCCAAAAATAGGACCCGGGCACAGCCGCGCCCGAAGGCCGGGGTGCCAAGTTTGCCAGCGGTAAAAAGGCCACAAACGGGTGGGCTATAGCCTTGGGCGTTGGGGCTGGCCAACTTCGTCCGCCTGACTCGGAATGGCGCGAGACTTTGCGAGCGGCCTCCGTGTGCCAAAAATAGGCCCGGGCACAGCCGCGCCCAAAAATAACAGCCCGAAGACCGGGCGCGAAGTTAAATCCAGCGGAAAAAGGCCACAAAAGCGGGTGGGCTATAGCCTTGGGGGTGGGGCTGGCCAACTTCGCCCGCCGGACTCGGAATGGCGTGAGACTTTGCGAGTGGCCTCCGTGCACCGAAAATAGGCCCCGGGTACAGCCATATCCAAAGGCCGGGGTGCCAAGTTCGTCCAGCGGAAGAAGGCCACAAAAACGGGTGGGCTATAGCCTTGGGGGGTGGGGCTGGCCAAGTTCGTCCGCTGGACTCGGAATGGCGCGAGACTTTGCGAGCGGCCTCCGTGTGCCAAAAATAGGCCCCGGGCACAGCCGCGCCCAAAAATAACCGCCCGAAGGCCGGGCGCCATGTTCGTCCCAGCGGAAAAAGGCCACAAAAACGGGTGGGCTATAGCCTTGGGGGGTGGGGCTGGCCAACTTCGTCCGCCGGATTCGGAATGGCGCGAGACTTTGCGAGCGGCCTCCGTGTGCCAAAAATAGGCCCCGGGCACAGCCGTGCCCAAAAATAACAGCCCGAAGACCGGGGCACGAAGTTCGTCCAGCGGAAAAAGGCCACAAAAGCGGGTGGGCTATAGCCTTGGGGTGGGGCTGGCCAACTTCGCCCGCCGGACTCGGAATGGCGGGAGACTTTGCGGCGTCCTCCGTGTGCCAAAAATAGGCCCAGGCACAGCCGCGCCCGAAGGCCGGGCGCCAAATTCGTCCAGCGGAAAAAGGCCACAAAAGCGGGTGGGCTATGGCCTTGGGGGTGGGGCTGGCCAACCGTCCGCCCGGACTCGGAATGGCGCGAGACTTTGCGAAGCGGCCTCCGTGTGCCAAAAATAGGCCCGGGCACAGCCGCACCCAAAAATAACTGCCCGAAGGGCGGAAGGCGCGAAGTTCGTCCAGCGGAAAAAGGCAACAAAAGCGGGTGGGCTATAGCCTTTGGGGGTGGGGCTGGCCAACCGTCCGCGGACTCGGAATGGCGCGAGACTTTGCGGCGGCCTCCGTGTGCCAAAAATAGGACCGGGCACAGCCGCGCCCGAAGGCCGGGTGCCAAGTTTGCCAGCGGAAAAAGGCCACAAAAGCGGGTGGGCTATAGCCTTGGGCAGTGGGGCTGGCCAACTAAATCCGCCTGACTCGTAATGGCGCGAGTCTTTGCGTGCGGCCTCCGTGTGCCAAAAATAGGCCCCGGACACAGCCGCGCCCAAAAATAACAGCCCGAAGACCGGGGCGAAGGTTAAATCCAGCGGAAAAAGGCCCAAAAGCGGGTGGGCTATAGCCTTGGGGGTGGGGCTGGCCAACTTCGCCCGCCGGACTCGGAATGGCGTGAGACTTTGCAGTGGCCTCCGTGCACCGAAAATAGGCCCCGGGTACAGCCATATCCAAAGGCCGGGGTGCCAAGTTCGTCCAGCGGAAGAAGGCCACAAAAACGGGTGGGCTATAGCCTTGGGGGGTGGGGCTGGCCAAGTTCGTCCGCAGGACTCGGAATGGCGCGAGACTTTGCGAGCGGCCTCCGTGTGCCAAAAATAGGCCCCGGGCACAGCCGCGCCCAAAAATAACCGCCCGAAGGCCGGGGCGCCATGTTCGTCCAGCGGAAAATGGCCACAAAAACGGGTGGGCTATAGCCTTGGGGGGTGGGGCTGGCAAACTTCGTCCGCCGGACTCGGAATGGCGCGAGACTTTGCAATGCGCCTCCGTGTGCCAAAAATAGGCCGCGGGCGCAGCCGCGCCCAATTATTCCAGCACGTAGGCGGGGGCGCCAAGTTCATCCAGCGGAAAATGGCCAAAAAACGGGTGGGCTATAGCCTTGGGGGGTGGAGCTGGCCAAGTTCGTCCACCGGACTCGAAATTGCTCGAGACTTTGCGAGCGGCCTCCGTGTGCCAAAACTAGGCCCCAGGCACAGCCGTGACCAAAAATAACCGCCCGAAGGCCGGGGCGCCATGTTCGTCCAGCGGAAAAAGGCCACAAAAACGGGTGGGCTATAGCCTTGGGGGGTGGGGCTGGCCAACTTCGTCCGCCGGATTCGGAATGGCGGGAGACTTTGCGAGCGGCCTCCGTGTGCCAAAAATAGGCCCCGGGCACAGCCGCGCCCGAAGGCCGGGGCGCCAAATTCGTCCAGCGGAAAAAGGCCACAAAAACGGGTGGGCTATGGCCTTGGGGGGTGGGGCTGGCCAACTTCGTCCGCCGGACTCGGAATGGCGCGAGACTTTGCGAGCGGCCTCCGTGTGCCAAAAATAGGCCCCGGGCACAGCTGCACCCAAAAATAACTGCCCGAAGGACGGGGCGCGAAGTTCGTCCAGCGGAAAAAGGCAACAAAAACGGGTGGGCTATAGCCTTGGGGGGTGGGGCTGGCCAACTTCGTCCGCCGGACTCGGAATGGCGCGAGACTTTGCGAGCGGCCTCCGTGTGCCAAAAATAGGACCCGGGCACAGCCGCGCCCGAAGGCCGGGGTGCCAAGTTTGCCAGCGGAAAAAAGGCCACAAAAACGGGTGGGCTATAGCCTTGGGCAGTGGGGCTGGCCAACTTCGTCCGCCTGACTCGGAATGGCGCGAGACTTTGCGAGCGGCCTCCGTGTGCCAAAAATAGGCCCCGGGCACAGCCGCGCCCAAAAATAACAGCCCGAAGACCGGCGCGAAGTTAGATCCAGCGGAAAAAGGCCACAAAAGCGGGTGGGCTATAGCCTTGGGGGTGGGGCTGGCCAACCGCCCGCGGACTCGGAATGGCGTGAGACTTTGCGAGTGGCCTCCGTGCACCGAAAATAGGCCCGGGTACAGCCATATCCAAAGGCCGGGTGCCAAGTTCGTCCAGCGGAAGAAGGCCACAAAAACGGGTGGGCTATAGCCTTGGGGGTGGGGCTGGCCAAGTTCGTCCGCTGGACTCGGAATGGCGCGAGACTTTGCGGCGGCCTCCGTGTGCCAAAAATAGGCCCGGGCACAGCGCGCCCAAAAAAAACCGCCCTACGGCCGGGGCGCCACGTACGTCCAGCGTAAAAAGGCCACAAAAACGGGTGGGCTATAGCCTTGGGGGGTGGGGCTGGCCAACTTCGTCCGCCGGATTCGGAATGGCACGAGACTTTGCGAGCGGCCTCCGTGTGCCAAAAATAGGCCCCGGGCACAGCCGCGCCCAAAAATAACAGCCCGAAGACCGGGGCACGAAGTTCGTCCAGCGGAAAAAGGCCACAAAAACGGGTGGGCTATAGCCTTGGGGGGTGGGGCTGGCCAACTTCGCCCGCCGGACTCGGAATGGCGGGAGACTTTGCGAGCGTCCTTCGTGTGCCAAAAATAGGCCCCGGGCAGAGCCGCGCCCGAAGGCCGGGGCGCCAAGTTCGTCCAGCGGAAAAAGGCCACAAAAACGGGTGGGCTATAGCCTTGGGGGGTGGGGCTGGCCAACTTCGTCCGCCGGACTCGGAATGGCGCGAGACTTTGCGAACGGCCTCCGTGTGCCAAAAATAGGCCCCGGGCACAGCCGCGCCCAAAAATAACAGCCCGAAGGACGGGGCGCGAAGTTCGTCCAGCGGAAAAAGGCAACAAAAACGGGTGGGCTATAGCCTTGGGGGGTGGGGCTGGCCAACTTCGTCCGCCGGACTCGGAATGGCGCGAGACTTTGCGAGCGGCCTCCGTGTGCCAAAAATAGGACCCGGGCACAGCCGCGCCCGAAGGCCGGGGTGCCAAGTTTGCCAGCGGAAAAAAGGCCACAAAAACGGGTGGGCTATAGCCTTGGGCAGTGGGGCTGGCCAACTTCGTCCGCCTGACTCGGAATGGCGCGAGACTTTGCGAGCGGCCTCCGTGTGCCAAAAATAGGCCCCGGACACAGCCGCGCCCAAAAATAACAGCCCGAAGACCGGGGCGCGAAGTTCGTCCAGCGGAAAAAGGCCACAAAAACGGGTGGGCTATAGCCTTGGGGGGTGGGGCTGGCCAACTTCGCCCGCCGGACTCGGAATGGCGTGAGACTTTGCGAGTGGCCTCCGTGCACCGAAAATAGGCCCCGGGTACAGCCATATCCAAAGGCCGGGGTGCCAAGTTCGTCCAGCGGAAGAAGGCCACAAAAACGGGTGGGCTATAGCCTTGGGGGGTGGGGCTGGCCAAGTTCGTCCGCTGGACTCGGAATGGCGCGAGACTTTGCGAGCGGCCTCCGTGTGCCAAAAATAGGCCCCGGGCACAGCCGCGCCCAAAAATAACCGCCCGAAGGCCGGGGCGCCATGTTCGTCCAGCGGAAAATGGCCACAAAAACGGGTGGGCTATAGCCTTGGGGGGTGGGGCTGGCAAACTTCGTCCGCCGGACTCGGAATGGCGCGAGACTTTGCAATGCGCCTCCGTGTGCCAAAAATAGGCCGCGGGCGCAGCCGCGCCCAATAATACCCGCCCGAAGGCCGGGGCGCCAAGTTCATCCAGCGGAAAATGGCCAAAAAACGGGTGGGCTATAGCCTTGGGGGGTGGAGCTGGCCAAGTTCGTCCACCGGACTCGAAATTGCTCGAGACTTTGCGAGCGGCCTCCGTGTGCCAAAACTAGGCCCCAGGCACAGCCGTGACCAAAAATAACCGCCCGAAGGCCGGGGCGCCATGTTCGTCCAGCGGAAAAAGGCCACAAAAACGGGTGGGCTATAGCCTTGGGGGGTGGGGCTGGCCAACTTCGTCCGCCGGATTCGGAATGGCGCGAGACTTTGCGAGCGGCCTCCGTGTGCCAAAAATAGGCCCCGGACACAGCCGTGCCCAAAAATAACAGCCCGAAGACCGGGGCACGAAGTTCGTCCAGCGGAAAAAGGCCACAAAAACGGGTGGGCTATAGCCTTGGGGGGTGGGGCTGGCCAACTTCGCCCGCCGGACTCGGAATGGCGGGAGACTTTGCGAGCGTCCTCCGTGTGCCAAAAATAGGCCCCGGGCACAGCCGCGCCCGAAGGCCGGGGCGCCAAGTTCGTCCAGCGGAAAAAGGCCACAAAAACGGGTGGGCTATGGCCTTGGGGGGTGGGGCTGGCCAACTTCGTCCGCCGGACTCGGAATGGCGCGAGACTTTGCGAGCGGCCTCCGTGTGCCAAAAATAGGCCCCGGGCACAGCCGCACCCAAAAATAACAGCCCAAAGGCCGGGGCGCCAAGTTCGTCCAGCGGAAAAAGGCCACAAAAACGGGTGGGCTATAGCCTTGGGGAGTGGGGCTGGCCAACTTCGTCCGCCCGACTCGGAATGGCGCGAAACTTTCCGAGCGGCCTCCGTGTGCCAAAAATAGGCCCCGGGCACAGCCGCGCCCAAAAATAACAGCCCGAAGACCGGGGCGCGAAGTTCGTCCAGCGGAAAAAGGCCACAAAAACGGGTGGGCTATAGCCTTGGCGGGTGGGACTGGCCAACTTCGCCCGCCGGACTCGGAATGGCGGGAGACTTTGCGAGCCGCCTCCGTGTGCCAAAAATAGGCCCCGGGCACAGCCGTACCCGAAGGCCGGGGTGCCAAGTTCGTCCAGCGGAAAAAGGCCACAAAAACGGGTGGGCTATAGCCTTGGGGGGTGGGGCTGGCAAACTTCGTCCGCCGGACTCGGAATGGCGCGAGACTTTGCGAGCGGCCTCCGTGTGCCAAAAATAGGCCACGGGCACAGCCGCGCCCAAAAATAACCACCCGAAGGCCGGGGCGCCAAGTTCGTCCAGCGGAAAAAGGCCACAAAAACGGGTGGGCTATAGCCTTGGGGAGTGGGGCTGGCCAACTTCGTCCGACTGACTCGGAATTGCGCGAGACTTTGCGAGCGGCCTCCGTTTGCCAAAAATAGGCCCCTGGCACAGCCGCGCCCAAAAATAACCGCCCGAAGGCCGGGGCGCCAAGTTCGTCCAGCGGAAAAAGGCCACAAAAACGGGTGGGCAATAGCCTTGGGGGGTGGGGCTGGCCAACTTCGTCCGCCGGACTCGGAATGGCGCGAGACTTTGCGAGCAGCCTCCGTGTGGCAAAAATAGGTCACGGACACAGCCGCGCCCAAAAATAACCGCCCTTACGGCCGGGGCGCGAAGTTCGTCCAGTGGAAAAAGGCCACAAAAACGGGTCGGCTATAGCCTTGGGGGGTGGAGCTGGCCAAGTTCGTCCACCGGACTCGGAATTGCTCGAGACTTTGCGAGCGGTGTCCGTGAGCCAAAACTAGGCCCCGGGCACAGCCGTGTCCAAAAATAACCGCCCGAAGGCCGGGGCGCCATGTTCGTCCAGCGGAAAAAGGCCACAAAAACGGGTGGGCTATAGCCTTGGGGGTGGGGCTGGCCCACTTCGTCCGCCGGACTCGGAATGGCGCGAGACTTTGCGAGCGGCCTCCGTGTGCCAAAAATAGGCCCCGGGCACAGCCGCGCCCAAAAATAACAGCCCGAAGACCGGGGCGCGAAGTTCGTCCAGCGGAAAAAGGCCACAAAAACGGGTGGGCTATAGCCTTGGGGGGTGGGGCTGGCCAACTTCGCCCGCCGGACTCCGAATGGCGCGAGACTTTGCGAGTGGCCTCCGTGCGCCAAAAATAGGCCCCGGGCACTGCCGTACCCGAAGGCCGGGGTGCCAAGTTCGTCCCGCGGAAAAAGGCCACAAAAACGGGTGGGCTATAGCCTTGGGGGGTGGGGCTGGCCAACTTCGTCCGCCGGACTCGGAATGGCGTGAGACTTTGCGAGCGGCCTCCGTGTGCCAAAAATAGGCCCCGGGCACAGCCGCGCCCAAAAATAACCACCCGAAGGCCGGGGCACCAAATTCGTCCAGCGGAAAAAGGCCACAAAAACGGGTGGGCTATAGCCTTGGGGGGTGGGGCTGGACAACTTCGGCCGCCAGACTCGGAATGGTGCGAGACTTTGCGAGCGGCCTCCGTGTGCCAAAAATAGGCCTCGGGCAAGGCCGCACCCGTAGGCCGGGGTGCCAAGTTCGTCCAGCGGAAAAAGGCCACAAAAACGGGTGGGCTATAGCCTTGGGGGGTGGGGCTGGCAAACTTCGTCCACCGGACTCGGAATGGCGCGAGACTTTGTGAACGGTCTCCGTGTGCTAAAAATAGGCCGCGGGCACAGCCGCGCCCAAAAATAACCACCCGAAGGCCGGGGCGCCAAGTTCGTCCAGCGGAAAAAGGCCACAAAAATGGGTGGGCTATAGCCTTGGGGAGTGGGGCTGGCCGACTTCGTCCGCCTGACTCGGAATGGCGCGAGACTTTCCGAGCGGCCTCCGTTTGCCAAAAATAGGCCCCTGGCACAGCCGCGCCCAAAAATAACCTCCCGAAGGCCGGGGCGCCAAGTTCGTCCAGCGGAAAAAGGCCACAAAAACGGGTGGGCTATAGCCTTGGGGGGTGGAGCTGGCCAAGTTCGTCCGCCGGACACGGAATGGCGCGAGACTTTGCGAGCAGCCTCCGTGAGCCAAAAATAGGCCACGAACACAGCCGCGCCCGAAGGCCGGGGCGCCAAGTTCGTCCAGCGGAAAAAGGCCACAAAAACGGGTGGGCTATAGCCTTGGGGGGTGGGTCTGGCCCACTTCGTCCGCCGGACTCGGAATGGCGCGAGACTTTGCGAGTGGCCTTCGTGTACCAAAAATAGGCCCCGGGCACAGCCGTGCCCAAAAATAACCGCCCGAAGGCCGGGGCGCCCAGTTCGCCCAGCGGAAAAATGCCACAAAAATGGGTTGGCTATAGCCTTGGGGGGTGGGGCTGGCCAACTTCGTCCGCCAGACTCGGAATGGCACGAGACTTTGCGAGCGGCCTCCGTGTACCAAACATAGGCCCCGGGCACAGCCGCGCCCAAAAAGAACCGCCCGAAGGCCGGGGCGCCAAGTTCGTCCAGCGGAAAAAGGGTACAAAAACGGGTGGGCTATAGCCTTGGGGGGTGGGGCTGGCCAACTTCGTCCGCCGGACTCGGAATGGCGTGAGACTTTACGAGCGGCCTCCGTGTGCCAAAAATAGGCCCCGGGCACAGCCGCGCCCAAGAATAACCGCCCGAAGGCCGGGGCGCCAAGTTCGTCCAGCGGAAAAAGGCAACAAAAACGGTTGGGCTATAGCCTTGGGGGGTCGGGCTGGCCAACTTCGGCCGCCGGACTCGGAATGGCGCGAGACTTTGCGAGCGGCCTCCGTGTGCCAAAAATAGGCCCCGGGCAAGGCCGCACCCGAAGGCCGGGGTGCCAAGTTCGTCCAGCGGAAAAAGGCCACAAAAACGGGTGGGCTATAGCGTTGGGGGGTGGGGCTGGCCAACTTCGTCCGCCAGACTCGGAATGGCGCGAGACTTTGCGAGCGGCCTCCGTGTGCCAAACATAGGCCCCGGGCACAGCCGCGCCCAAAAAGAACCGCCCGAAGGCCACGGTACCGAGTTCGTCCAGCGGAAAAAGGCCACAAAAACGGGTGGGCTATAGCCTTGGGGGGTGGGGCTGGCCAACTTCGTCCGCCAGACTCGGAATGGCGCGAGACTTTGCGAGCGGCCTCCGTGTGCCAAAAATAGGCCCCGGGCACAGCCGCGCCCAAAAATAACCGCCCGAAGGTCGGCGCGCCCAAACCCCCCAGCGGAAAAATGGCCAAAAAACGGGTGGGCTATAGCCTTGGGGGGAGGGGCTGGCCAAATTCGTCCGCCGGATTCGGAATGGGGCGAGACTTTGCGAGCGGCCTCCGCGTGCCAAAAATATGCCGCGGACACAGCCGCGCTAAAAAATAACTGCCCGAAGGCCGGAGCGCCAAGTTCATCCAGCGGAAAAATGGCCAAAAAACGGGTGGGCTATAGCCTTGCGGGGAGCGGCTGGCCAACTTCGTCCACCAGACTCGGAGTGGGGCGAGACTTTGCGAGCAGCCTCGACGTGCCAAAAATAGGCATGGGCACAGCCCGCCAAAAATAACCGCCCGATGGCCGGGGCGCCAAGTTCCTCCAGCGGAAAAATGGCCAAAAAACGGGTGGGCTATAACCTTGGGGGGAGGGCTGGCCAACCGTCCGCGGACTCGAATGGGGCGCGACTTTGCGAGCGGCCTCCGTGTGCCAAAAATAGGCCCAGGCACAGCCGCGCCCAAAATAACCGCCCGAAGGTCGGCGCGCCAAACCCCAGCGGAAAAATGGCCAAAAAGCGGGTGGGCTATAGCCTTGGAATGGGGCTGGCCAAATTCGTCCGCCGGACTCCGAATGGGGCGCGACTTTGCGAGCGGCCTCCGCGTGCCAAAAATATGCCGCGGACACAGCCGCGCTAAAAAATAACTGCCCGAAGGCCGGAGCGCCAAGTTCATCCAGCGGAAAAATGGCCAAAAAACGGGTGGGCTATAGCCTTGCGGGGAGCGGCTGGCCAACTTCGTCCACCAGACTCGGAGTGGGGCGAGACTTTGCGAGCAGCCTCGACGTGCCAAAAATAGGCCGCGGGCACAGCCCCGCCAAAAATAACCGCCCGAGGGCCGGGGCGCCAAGTTCGTCCAGCGGAAAAATGGCCAAAAAATGGGTGGGCTGTAGCCTTGGGGGGAGGTGCTGGCCAACTTCGTCTGCCGGACTCGGAATGGGGCTAGACTTTGCTAGCGGACTCCGCATGCCAAAAATAGGCCGCGGGCACAGCCATGCCCAAAAACAACACCCCGAAGGTCGTTGCGCCCAAACCCCCCAGTGGAAAAATTGCCAAAAAACGGGTGGCCTATAGCCTTGGGGGGAGGGGCTGGCCACCTTCGTCCGCCGGACTCGGAAAGGCGCGAGACTTTGCGAGCGGCCTCCGCGTGCTAAAAATAGGCCGTGGGCACAGCCGCGCCCAAAAATAACCCCCCGAAGGCCGGGGCGCCAAGTTCGTCCAGCGGAAAAATGGCCAAAAAACGGGTGGGCTATAGCCTTGGGGGGAGGGACTGGCCAACTTCGTCCGCCGGACTCGGAATGGGGCGAGACTTTGCGAGCGGCCTCCGCATGCCAAAAATAGGCCGCGGGCACAGCCGCGCCCAAAAATAACCGCCCGATGGCCGGGGCGCCAAGTTCGTCCAGCGGAAAAATGGCCAAAAAACGGGTGGGCTATAGCCTTGGGGGGAGGGGCTGGCCCACTTCGTCCGCCGGACTCGGAATGGGGAGAGACATTGCGAGCAGCATCCGCGTGCTAAAAATAGGCCGCGGGCACAGCCGCGCCCAAAAATAACCGCCCGAAGGCCGGGGCGCCAAGTTCGTCCAGCGGAAAAATGGCCAAAAAACGGGTGGGCTATAGCCTTGGGGGGAGGGGCTGGCCAACTTCGTCCGCCGGACTCGGAATGGGTCGAGACATTGCGAGCGGCCTCCGCGTGCCAAAAATAGGCCATGGGCCCAGCCGCGCCCAAAAATAACTGCCCGAAGGTCGGCGCGCCCAAACCCCCCAGCGGAAAAATGGCCAAAAAACGGGTGGGCTTTAGCCTTGGGGGGAGGGGCTGGCCAACTTCGTCCGCCGGACTCGGAATGGGGCGAGACTTTGCGAGTGGCCTACGCGTGCCAAAAATAGGCCGCGGGCACAGCCGTGCCCAAAAATAACCCCCCGAAGGCCGGGGCGCCAAGTTCGTCCAGCGGAAAAATGGCCAAAAAACAGGTGGGCTATAGCCTTGGGGGCAGGGGCAGGCCAACTTCGTCCGCCGGACTCGGAATGGGGTGAGACTTTGCGAGCGGCCTCCGCGTGCCAAAAATAGGCCGCGGGCACAGGCATGCCCAAAAACAACACCCCGAAGGTCGTTGCGCCCAAACCCCCCAGCGGAAAAATTGCCAAAAAACGGGTGGGCTATAGCCTTGGGGAGGGGGCTGGCCAGCCGTCCGCGGACTCGGAAAGGGGCAAGACTTTTGCGGCGGACTCAGCGTGCTAAAAATAGGCCGCGGGCACAGCCGCGCCAAAAATAACCGCCGAAGGCCGGGCGCCAAGTTCGTCCAGCGGAAAAATGGCCAAAAAAGCGGGTGGGCTATAGCCTTGGGAGAGGGCTGGCCAACCGTCCGCGGACTAGGAATGGGGCGAGACTTTGCGAGCGGCCTCCGAATGCCAAAAATAGTCAACGGCCACATCCGCGCAAAAAAATAACCGCCCGAAGGGCGGCGCGCCCAAACCCCCCAGCGGAAAAATGGCCAAAAAACGGGTGGGCTATAGCCTTGGGGGGAGGGGCTGGCCAAATTCGTCCGCCGGACTCCGAATGGGGCGCGACTTTGCGAGCGGCCTCCGCGTGCCAAAAATATGCCGCGGACACAGCCGCGCTAAAAAATAACTGCCCGAAGGCCGGAGCGCCAAGTTCATCCAGCGGAAAAATGGCCAAAAAACGGGTGGGCTATAGCCTTGCGGGGAGCGGCTGGCCAACTTCGTCCACCAGACTCGGAGTGGGGCGAGACTTTGCGAGCAGCCTCGACGTGCCAAAAATAGGCCGCGGGCACAGCCCCGCCAAAAATAACCGCCCGAGGGCCGGGGCGCCAAGTTCGTCCAGCGGAAAAATGGCCAAAAAACGGGTGGGCTATAACCTTGGGGGGAGGGGCTGGCCAACTTCGTCCGCCGGACTCCGAATGGGGCGCGACTTTGCGAGCGGCCTCCGCGTGCTAAAAATAGGCCGCGGGCACAGCCGCGCCCAAAAATAACCCCCCGAAGGTCGTTGCGCCCAAACCCCCCAACGGAAAAATGGCCAAAAAAAGGGTGGACTATAGCCTTGGGGGGAGGGGCTTGCCAACTTCGTCCGCCGGACTCGGAATGGGACGAGACTTTACGAGCGGCCTCTGCGTGCCAAAAATAGGTCACGGGGACAGCCGCGCCCAAAAATAACCTCCGGAAGGCCGGGGCGCCAAGTTCGTCCAGCGGAAAAATGGCCAAAACACGGGAGGGCTATAGCCTTGGGGGGAGGGGCTGGCCAACTTCGTCCGCCGGACTCGGAATGGGTCGAGACATTGCGAGCGGCCTCCGTGTGCCAAAAATAGGCCACGGGCACAGCCGCACCCAAAAATAACCGCCCGAAGGCCGGGGCGCCAAGTTCGTCCAGCTGAAAAATGGCCAAAAAACGGGTGGGCTATAGCCTTGGGGGGAGGGGCTGGCCAACTTCGTCCACCGGACTCGGAATGGGGCGTGACTTTGCGAGCGGCCTCCCCATGGCAAAAATAGGCCGCCGGCACAGGCGCGCCCAAAAATAACCCCCCGAAGGCTGGGGCGCCAATTTTGTCCAGCGGAAAAATGGCCAAAAAACGGGTGGGCTATAGCCTTGGGGGGAGGGGCTGGCCAACTTTGTCCGCCGGACTCGGAATGGGGCGAGACTTTGCGAACGGCCTCAGCGTGCGAAAAATAGGCCGCGGGCACAGCCGGTCCCAAAAATAACTGCCCGAAGGCCAGGGCGCCAAGTTCGTCCAGCGGAAAAATGGCCAAAAAACGGGAGGGCTATAGCCTTGGGGGGAGGGGCTGGCCAACTTCGTCCGCCGAACTCGGAATGGCGCGAGACTTTTCGAGGCGCCTCCGCGTGCCAAAAATAGGCCGCGGGCAAAGCCGCGCCCAAAAATACCCGCCCGAAGGCCGTGAAGCCAAGTTCGTCCAGCGGAAAATGGCCACAAAAACGGGTGGGCTATAGCCTTGGGTGGTGGGGCTGGCCAACTTCGTCCGCCGGACTCAGAATGGCGCGAGACTTTGCGAGGCACCTCCGTGTGCCAAAAATAGGCCGCGGGTACAGCCGCGCCCAAAAATACCGGCCCGAAGGCCGGGGCGCCAAGTTCGTCCAGCGGAAAAAGCCCACAAAAACGGGTGGGCGATAGCCTTGGGGGGTGGGGCTGGCCAACTTCGTCCGCCGGACTCGGAATGGCACGAGACTTTGCGAGGCGCCTCCGTGTGCAAAAAATAGGCCGCGGTCACAGCCGCGCTAAAAATACCCTCTCTAAGTACGGGGCGCAAACTTCGTCCAGCGGAAAAAGGCCACAAAAACGGGTGGGCTATAGCCTTGGGGGGTGGGGCTGGCCAACTTCGTCCGCCGGACTCGGAATGGCGCGAGACTTTGCGAGGCACCTCCGTGTGCCCAAAATAGGTCGCGGGCACAACTGCGCCCAAAAATACCCGCCCGAAGGCCGGGGCGCCAAGTTCGTCCAGCGGAAAATGGCCACAAAAACGGGTGGGCCATAGCCTTGGGGGGTGGGGCTGGCCAACTTTGTCCGCCGGACTCAGAATGGCGCGAGACTTTACGAGGCACCTCCGTGTGCCAAAAATTGGCCGCGGACACAGCCGCGACCAAAAATACCCTCCCGAAAGCCGGGGCGCCAAGTTCGTCCAGCGGAAAAAGGGCACAAAAACGGGTGGGGTATAGCCTTGGGGGGTTGGGCTGGCCAACTTCGTCCGCCGGACTCGGAATGGCGCGAGACTTTACGAGGCGCCTCCGTGTGCAAAAAATAGGCCGCGGGTACAGCCGCGCCCAAAAATACCCTCCCGAAGGCCGGGGCGCCAAGTTCGTCCAGCGGAAAAAGGCCACAAAAACGGGTGGGGTATAGCCTTGGGGGGTTGGGCTGGCCAACTTCGTCCGCCGGACTCGGAATGGTACGAGACTTTGCGAGGCACCTCCGTGTTTAAAAAATAGGCCGCGGTCACAGCCGCGCCCAAAAATACCCTCCCGAAAGCCGGGGCGCCAAGTTCGTCCAGCGGAAAAAGGGCACAAAAACGGGTGGGGTATAGCCTTGGGGGGTTGGGCTGGCCAACTTCGTCCGCCGGACTCGGAATGGCACGAGACTTTGCGAGGCGCCTCCGTGTGCAAAAAATAGGCCGCGGTCACAGCCGCGCCCAAAAATACCCGCCCGAAGGCCGGGGCGCCAAGTTCGTCCAGCGGAAAAAGGCCACAAAAACGGGTGGGCTATAGCCTTGGGGGGTGGGGCTGGCCAACTTCGTCCGCCGGACTCGGAATGGCACGAGACTTTGTGAGGCGCCTCCGTGTGCAAAAAATAGGCCGCGGGCACAGCCGCGCCCAAAAATACCCTCCCGAAAGCCGGGGCGCCAAGTTCGTCCAGCGGAAAAAGGGCACAAAACCGGGTGGGGTATAGCCTGGGGGGGTGGGGCTGGCCAACTTCGTCCGCCGGACTCGGAATGGCACGAGACTTTGCGAGGCGCCTCCGTGTGCAAAAAATAGGCCGCGGTCACAGCCGCGCCCAAAAATACCCTCCCGAAGGCCGGGGCGCCAAGTTCGTCCAGCGGAAAAAGGCCACAAAAACGGGTGGGCTATAGCCTTGGGGGGTTGGGCTGGCCAACTTCGTCCGCCGGACTCGGAATGGCACGAGACTTTGTGAGGCGCCTCCGTGTGCAAAAAATAGGCCGCGGGCACATCCGCGCCCAAAAATACCCGCCCGAAGGCCGGGGCGCCAAGTTCGTCCAGCGGAAAAAGGCCACAAAAACGGGTGGGCTATAGCCTTGGGGGGTGGGGCTGGCCAACTTCGTCCGCCGGACTCGGAATGGCACGAGACTTTACGAGGCGCCTCCGTGTGCAAAAAATAGGCGGGTACAGCGCGCCAAAATACCCTCCCGAAGGCCGGGGCGCCAAGTTCGTCCAGCGGAAAAAGGCCACAAAAACGGGTGGGGTATAGCCTTGGGGGGTTGGGCTGGCCAACTTCGTCCGCCGGACTCGGAATGGTACGAGACTTTGCGAGGCACCTCCGTGTTTAAAAAATAGGCCGCGGTCACAGCCGCGCCCAAAAATACCCTCCCGAAGGCCGGGGCGCCAAGTTCGTCCAACGGAAAAAGGGCACAAAAACGGGTGGGCTATAGCCTTGGGGGGTGGGGCTGGCCAACTTCGTCCGCCGGACTCGGAATGGCGCGAGACTTTGCGAGGCACCTCCGTGTGCCCAAAATAGGCCGCGGGCACAACCGCGCCCAAAAATACCCGCCCGAAGGCCGGGGCGCCAAGTTCGTCCAGCGGAAAATGGCCACAAAAACGGGTGGGCCATAGCCTTGTGGGGTGGGGCTGGCCAACTTCGTCCGCCGGACTCAGAATGGCGCGAGACTTTACGACGCACCTCCGTGTGCCAAAAATTGGCCGCGGA
Source organism: Citrus sp. QX-2021 (assembly GCA_030444885.1). NCBI lineage: Eukaryota > Viridiplantae > Streptophyta > Magnoliopsida > Sapindales > Rutaceae > Citrus > Citrus sp. QX-2021. The sequence goes on from JAUJEF010000140.1 coordinate 291,847, forward strand.
CACAGCCGCGCCCAAAAATACCGGCCCGAAGGCCGGGGCGCCAAGTTCGTCCAGCGGAAAAAGCCCACAAAAACGGGTGGGCGATAGCTCAGAAGTGGGGCTGGCCAACTTCGTCGTCCGCGGATTCGAATGGCGCGAGACTTTGCGATGCGCCTCCGTGTGCCAAAATAGGCCTCTGGCACATCCGCGCCCAAAAATACCCGCCCGAAGGCCGGGGCGCCAAGTTCGTCCTGCGGAAAATGGCCACAAAAACGGGTGGGCTATAGCCTTGGGGGTGGGGCTGGCCAACTTCGTCCGCCGGGCTCGGAATGGCGCGAGACTTTGCGAGGCACCCCCGTGTGCCAAAAATAGGCCGCGGGCACAGCCGCGCCCAAAAATACCCTCCCGAAGGCCGGGGCGCCAAGTTCGTCCAGCGGAAAAAGGGCACAAAAACGGGTGGGGTATAGCCTTGGGGGGTGGGGCTGGCCTACTTCGTCCGCCGGACTCGGAATGGCACGAGACTTTGCGAGGCGCCTCCGTGTGCAAAAAATAGGCCGCGGGCACAGCCGCGCCCAAAAATACCCGCCCGAAAGCCGGGGCGCCAAGTTCGTCCAGCGGAAAAAGGGCACAAAAACGGGTGGGGTATAGCCTTGGGGGGTGGGGCTGGCCAACTTCGTCCGCCGGACTCGGAATGGCGCGAGACTTTGCGAGGCACCTCCGTGTGCCCAAAATAGGCCGCGGGCACAACCGCGCCCAAAAATACCCTCCCGAAGGCCGGGGCGCCAAGTTCGTCCAGCGGAAAATGGCCACAAAAACGGGTGGGCCATAGCCTTGGGGGGTGGGGCTGGCCAACTTCGTCCGCCGGACTCGGAATGGCGCGAGACTTTACGAGGCACCTCCGTGTGCCAAAAATTGGCCGCGGACACAGCCGCGCCCAAAAATACCGGCCCGAAGGCCGGGGCGCCAAGTTCGTCCAGCGGAAAAAGGGCACAAAAACGGGTGGGCGATAGCCTTGGGGGGTGGGGCTGGCCAACTTCGTCCGGCTGTTTCGGAATGGCGCGAGACTTTTCGATGCTCCTCCGTGTGCCAAAAATAGGCCACGGGCACATCCGCGCCCAAAAATACCCGCCCGAAGGCCGGGGCGCCAAGTTCGTCCAGCGGAAAAAGGCCACAAAAACGGGTGGGCTATAGCCTTAGGGGTGGGGCTGGCCAACATCGTCCGCCGGACTCGGAATGGCACGAGACTTTGCGAGGCACCTCCATGTGCCCAAAATAGGCCATGAGGCACAGCCGCGCAAAATACCCGCCCGTAGGCCGGGGCGCCATGTTCGTCCAGCGGAAAAAGGGCACAAAAACGGGTGGGCTATAGCCTTGGGGGGTGGGGCTGGCCAACTTCGTCCGCCGGACTCGGAATGGCGCGAGACTTTGCGAGGCGCCTCCGTGTGCCCAAAATAGGCCGCAGGCACAACCGCGCCCAAAAATACCCTCCCGAAGGCCGGGGCGCCAAGTTCGTCCAGCGGAAAATGGGCACAAAAACGGGTGGGCTATAGCCTTGGGGGGTGGGGCTGGCCAACTTCGTCCGCCGGACTCGGAATGGCGCGAGACTTTGCGAGGCACCTCCGTGTGCCCAAAATAGGCCGCGGGCACAACCGCGCCCAAAAATACCCGCCCGAAGGCCGGGGCGCCAAGTTCGTCCAGCGGAAAATGGCCACAAAAACGGGTGGGCCATAGCCTTGGGGGGTGGGGATGGCGACTTAAATCCGCCGGACTCGGAATGGCGCGAGACTTTACGACGGACCTCCGTGTGCCAAAAATTGGCACCGAACACAGCCGCGCCCAAAAATACCGGCCCGAAGGCCGGGGCGCCAAGTTCGTCCAGCGGAAAAAGCCCACAAAAACGGGTGGGCGATAGCCTTGGGGGTGGGGCTGGCCCGCCGTCCGCCCGGACTCTGAAAGGCGCGAGACTTTGCGATGCGCCTCCGTGTGCCAAAAATAGGCCGCGGGCACATCCGCGCCCAAAAATACCCGCTCGAAGGCCGGGGCGCCCACTTCGTCCAGCGGAAAAAGGCCACAAAAACGGGTGGGCTATAGCCTTGGGGGGTGGGGCTGGCCAACTTCGTCCGCCGGACTCGGAATGGAACGAGACTATGCGAGGCGCCTCCGTGTGCAAAAAATAGGCCGCGGGCACAGCCGCGCCCAATAATACCCTCCCGAAGGCCGGGGCGCCAAGTTCGTCCAGCGGAAAAAGGGCACAAAAACGGGTGGGGTATAGCCTTGGGGGGTGGGGCTGGCCGACTTCGTCCGCCGGACTCGGAATGGCGCGAGACTTTACGACGGACCTCCGTGTGCCAAAAATTAGCAACGAACACAGCCGCGCCCAAAAATACCGGCCCGAAGGCCGGGGCGCCAAGTTCGTCCAGCGGAAAAAGCCCACAAAAACGGGTGGGCGATAGCCTTGGGGGGTGGGGCTGGCCAACTTCGTCCGCCGGACTCGGAATGGCGCGAGACTTTACGAGGCACCTCCGTGTGCCAAAAATTGGCCGCGGACACAGCCGCGCCCAAAAATACCGGCCCGAAGGCCGGGGCGCCAAGTTCGTCCAGCGGAAAAAGGGCACAAAAACGGGTGGGCGATAGCCTTGGGGGGTGGGGCTGGCCAACTTCGTCCGCCGGATTCCGAATGGCGCGAGACTTTGCGATGCGCCTCCGTGTGCCAAAAATAGGCCACGGGCACATCCGCGCCCAAAAATACCCGCCCGAAGGCCGGGGCGCCAAGTTCGTCCAGCGGAAAAAGGCCACAAAAACGGGTGGGCTATAGCCTTGGGGGGTGGGGCTGGCCAACATCGTCCGCCGGACTCGGAATGGCACGAGACTTTGCGAGGCACCTCCATGTGCAAAAAATAGGCCGCGGGCACAGCCGCGCCCAAAAATACCCTCCCGAAGGCCAGGGCGCCATGTTCGTCCAGCGGAAAAAGGGCACAAAAACGGGTGGGCTATAGCCTTGGGGGGTGGGGCTGGCCAACTTCGTCCGCCGGACTCGGAATGGCGCGAGACTTTGTGAGGCGCCTCCGTGTGCCCAAAATAGGCCGCAGGCACAACCGCGCCCAAAAATACCCTCCCGAAGGCCGGGGCGCCAAGTTCGTCCAGCGGAAAAAGGCCACAAAAACGGGTGGGGTATAGCCTTGGGGGGTTGGGCTGGCCAACTTCGTCCGCCGGACTCGGAATGGCACGAGACTTTGCGAGGCGCCTCCGTGTTTAAAAAATAGGCCGCGGTCACAGCCGCGCCCAAAAATACCCTCCCGAAGGCCGGGGCGCCAAGTTCGTCCAACGGAAAAAGGGCACAAAAACGGGTGGGCTATAGCCTTGGGGGGTGGGGCTGGCCAAACCGTCCGCCCGGACTCGGAATGGCGCGAGACTTTGTGAGGCACCTCCGTGTGCCCAAAATAGGCCTTGGCACAACCGCGCCCAAAAATACCCGCCCGAAGGCCGGGGCGCCAAGTTCGTCCAGCGGAAAATGGCCACAAAAACGGGTGGGCCATAGCCTTGTGGGGTGGGGCTGGCCAACTTCGTCCGCCGGACTCAGAATGGCGCGAGACTTTACGACGCACCTCCGTGTGCCAAAAATTGGCCGCGGACACAGCCGCGCCCAAAAATACCGGCCCGAAGGCCGGGGCGCCAAGTTCGTCCAGCGGAAAAAGCCCACAAAAACGGGTGGGCGATAGCCTTGGGGGGTGGGGCTGGCCAACTTCGTCCGCCGGATTCCGAATGGCGCGAGACTTTGCGATGCGCCTCCGTGTGCCAAAAATAGGCCACGGGCACATCCGCGCCCAAAAATACCCGCCCGAAGGCCGGGGCGCCAAGTTCGTCCAGCGGAAAAAGGCCACAAAAACGGGTGGGCTATAGCCTTGGGGGGTGGGGCTGGCCAACTTCGTCCGCCGGACTCGGAATGGCACGAGACTTTGTGAGGCGCCTCCGTGTGCAAAAAATAGGCCGCGGGCACAGCCGCGCCCAAAAATACCCTCCCGAAGGCCGGGGCGCCAAGTTCGTCCAGCGGAAAAAGGCCACAAAAACGGGTGGGGTATAGCCTTGGGGGGTTGGGCTGGCCAACTTCGTCCGCCGGACTCGGAATGGCACGAGACTTTGCGAGGCGCCTCCGTGTGCAAAAAATAGGCCGCGGTCACAGCCGCGCCCAAAAATACCCTCCCGAAGGCCGGGGCGCCAAGTTCGTCCAGCGGAAAAAGGCCACAAAAACGGGTGGGCTATAGCCTTGGGGGGTGGGGCTGGCCAACTTCTTCCGCCGGACTCGGAATGGCACGAGACTTTGCGAGGCGCCTCCGTGTGCAAAAAATAGGCCGCGGGCACAGCCGCGCCCAAAAATACCCTCCCGAAGGCCGGGGCGCCAAGTTCGTCCAGCGGAAAAAGGGCACAAAAACGGGTGGGGTATAGCCTTGGGGGGTTGGGCTGGCCAACTTCGTCCGCCGGACTCGGAATGGCTCGAGACTTTGCGAGGCGGCTCCGTGTGCAAAAAATAGGCCGCGGTCACAGTCGCGCCCAAAAATACCCTCCCGAAGTCCGGGGCGCCAAGTTCGTCCAGCGGAAAAAGGGCACAAAAACGGGTGGGCTATAGCCTTGGGGGGTGGGGCTGGCCAACTTCGTCCGCCGGACTCGGAATGGCGCGAGACTTTGCGAGGCACCTCCGTGTGCCCAAAATAGGCCGCGGGCACAACCGCGCCCAAAAATACCCGCCCGAAGGCCGGGGCGCCAAGTTCGTCCAGCTGAAAATGGCCACAAAAACGGGTGGGCCATAGCCTTGGGGGGTGGGGCTGGCCGACTTCGTCCGCCGGACTCGGAATGGCGCGAGACTTTACGACGGACCTCCGTGTGCCAAAAATTGGCAACGAACACAGCCGCGCCCAAAAATACCGGCCCGAAGGCCGGGGCGCCAAGTTCGTCCAGCGGAAAAAGCCCACAAAAACGGGTGGGCGATAGCCTTGGGGGGTGGGGCTGGCCCACTTCGTCCGCCGGATTCTGAATGGCGCGAGACTTTGCGATGCGCCTCCGTGTGCCAAAAATAGGCCGCGGGCACATCCGCGCCCAAAAATACCCGCTCGAAGGCCGGGGCGCCCACTTCGTCCAGCGGAAAAAGGCCACAAAAACGGGTGGGCTATAGCCTTGGGGGGTGGGGCTGGCCAACTTCGTCCGCCGGACTCGGAATGGAACGAGACTTTGCGAGGCGCCTCCGTGTGCAAAAAATAGGCCGCGGGCACAGCCGCGCCCAATAATACCCTCCCGAAGGCCGGGGCGCCAAGTTCGTCCAGCGGAAAAAGGGCACAAAAACGGGTGGGGTATAGCCTTGGGGGGTGGGGCTGGCCGACTTCGTCCGCCGGACTCGGAATGGCGCGAGACTTTACGACGGACCTCCGTGTGCCAAAATTTAGCAACGAACACAGCCGCGCCCAAAAATACCGGCCCGAAGGCCGGGGCGCCAAGTTCGTCCAGCGGAAAAAGCCCACAAAAACGGGTGGGCGATAGCCTTGGGGGGTGGGGCTGGCCAACTTCGTCCGCCGGATTCTGAATGGCGCGAGAGTTTGCGATGCGCCTCCGTGTGCAAAAAATAGGCCGCGGGCACAGTCCTGCCCAAAAATAAACCCCCGAAGGTCGTTGCGCCCAAAACCCCCCAGCGGAAAAATGGCCAAAAAACGGGTGGGCTATAGCCTTGGGGGGAGGGGCTGGCCAACTTCGTCCGCCGGACTCAAAATGGGGCGAGACTTTGCAAGCGGCCTCCGCGTGCCAACAATAGGCCGCGGGCACAGCCGCGCCCAAAAATAACCGCCCGAAGGCCGGGGCGCCAAGTTCGTCCAGCGGAAAATGGCCAAAAAAACGGGTGGGCTGTAGCCTTGGGGGGTGGGGCTGGCCAACTTCGTCCGCCGGACTCGGAATGGCGCGAGACTTTACGAGGCGCCTCCGTGTGCCAAAAATAGGCCGCAGGCACAGCCGCGGCCAAAAATACCCGCCCAAAGGCCGGGGCGCCTAGTTCGTCCAACGGAAAATGGCCACAAAAACGGGTAGGCTATAGCCTTGGGGGGTGGGGCTGGCCAACTTCGTCCGCCGGACTCGGAATGGCGCGAGACTTTACGAGGCGCCTCCGTGTGCCAAAAATAGGCCGTGGGCACAGCCGCGCCCAAAAATACCCGCCCGAAGGCAGGGGCGCCAAGTTCGTCCAGCGGAAAATGGCCAAAAAAACGGGTGGGCTATAGCCTTGGGGGGTGGGGCTGGCCAACTTCGTCCGCCGGACTCGGAATGGCGCGAGACTTTGCGAGGGACCTCCGTTTGCCAAAAATAGGCCGCAGGCACAGCTGCGCCGAAAAATACCCGCCCGAAGGCCGGGGCGCCAAGTTCGTCCAGCGGAAAATGGCCACAAAAACGGATGGGCTATAGCCTTGGGGGGTGGGGCTGGCCAACTTCGTCCGCCGGACTCGGAATGGCGCGAGACTTTGCGAGGCACCTCCGTGTGCCAAAAAAAGGCCGCAGGCACAGCAGCGCCCAAAAATACCCGCCCGAAGGCCGGGACGCCAAGTTCGTCCAGCGGAAAATGGCCACAAAAACGGATGGGCTATAGCCTTGGGGGGTGGGGCTGGCCAACTTCGTCCGCCAGACTCGGAATGGCGCGAGAGTTTGCGAGGCGCCTCCCTGTGCCAAAAATAGGCCACGGGCACAGCCGCGACCAAAAATACCCGCCCGAAGACCAGGGCGCCAATTTCGTCCAGCGAAAAAAGGCAACAAAAACGGGTGGGTTATAGCCTTGGGGGGTGGGGCTGGCCAACTTCGTCCGCCGGACTCGGACTGGCGCGAGACTTTGCGAGGCGCCTCCGTGTACCAAAAATAGGCCTTGGGCACAGCCGAGCCCAAAAATACCCGCCCGAAGGCCGGGGCGCCAAGTTCGTCCAGCGGAAAATGGCCAAAAAAATGGGTGGGCTATAGCCTTGGGGGGTAGGGCTGGCCAACTTCGTCCGCTGGACTCGGAATGGCGCGAGACTTTACGAGGCGCCTCTGCGTGCCAAAAATAGGACGCGGGCACAGCCACGCCCAAAAATAACCGCCGAAAGGCCAGGGCGCCAAGTTCGTCCAGCGGAAAAATGGCCAAAAAAGGGTGGGCTATAGACTTGGGGGGAGGGGCTGGCCAACTTCGTCCGCCGGACTCGGAATGGGACGAGACTTCGCGAGCGGCCTACGCTGTCCAAAAATAGGCCGCGGGCACAGCCCTGCCCAAAAATAAACCCCCGAAGGTCGTTGCGCCCAAAACCCGCCAGCGGAAAAATGGCCAAAAAACGGGTGGGCTATAGCCTTGGGGGGAGGGGCTGGCCAACTTCGTCCGCCGGACTCAGAATGGGGCGAGACTTTGCGAGCAGCCTCCGCGTGCCAACAATAGGCTGCGGGCACAGCCACGCCCAAAAATAACCGCCCGAAGGCCGGGGCGCCAAGTTCGTCCAGCGGAAAAATGGCCAAAAAACGGGTGGGCTATAGCCTTGGGGGGAGGGGCTGGCCAACTTCGTCCGCCGGACTCAGAATGGGGCGAGACTTTGCGAGCGGCCTCCGCATGCCAAAAATAGGCCACGGGCACAGCCGCGCCCAAAAATAACCGACCGAAGGTCGGCGCGCCCAAACCCCCAGCGGAAAAATGGCCAAACAACAGGTGGGCTATAGCCTTGGGGTGAGGGGCTGGCCAACTTCGTCCGCCGGACTCGGATTGGGACGAGACTTTTCGAGCGGCCTCCGCGTGCCAAAAATAGGCCGCGGACGTAGCCGCACCCAAAAAAAACCCCCCGAAGGTCGTTGCGCCCAAACCCCCCAGCGGAAAAATGGCCAAAAAATGGGTGGGCTATAGCCTTGGGGGGAGGGGCTGGCCAACTTCGCCCGTCGGACTCGGAATGGGGCGAGACTTTGCGAGCGGCCGCCGTGTGCCAAAAATAGGCTACGGGCACAGCCGTGCCCAAAATTAACCGCTCGAAGGTTGGCGCGCCCAAACCCCCCAGCGGAAAAATGGCCAAAAAACGGGTGGGCTATAGCCTTGGGGGGAGGGGCTGGCCAACTTCGTCCGCCGGACTCGGAATGGGGCGATACTTTGCTAACGGCTTCCGTGTTCCAAAAATAGGCCGCGAGCACATCCGCGCCCAAAAATAACCGCCCGAACGCCGGGGCGCCAAGTTCGTCCAGCGGAAAAATGGCCAAAAAACGGGTGGGCTATAGCCTTGGGGGGAGGGGCTGGCCAACTTCGTCCGCCGGACTCGGAATGGGGCGAGACTTTGCGAGCAGCCTCCGCGTGCCAAAAATAGGCCGCGGGCACAGCCGCGCTAAAAAATAACCGACCTAAGGTCGGCGCGCCCAATCCCCCCAGCGGAAAAATGGCCAAAAACTGGGTGGGCTATAGCCTTGGGGGGAGGGGCTGGCCAACTTCGTCCGCCGGACTCGGAATGGGGCGAGACTGTGCGAACGGCCTCCGCGTGCCAAAAATAGGCCGCGGTCACAGTCGCGCCCAAAAATAACCGCCCGAAGGCTGGGGCACCAAGTTCGTCCAGCGGAAAAATGGCCAAAAAACGGGTGGGCTATAGCCTTGGGGGGAGGGGCTGGCCAACTTCCTCCGCCGGACTCGGAATGGGGCGAGACTTTGCGAGCGGCCTCCGCGTGCCAAAAATAGGACTCGGGCACAGCCGCACCCAAAAATAACAGCCCGAAGGCCGGGGCGCCAAGTTCGTCCAGCGGAAAAATGGCCAAAAAACGGTGGGGCTATAGCCTTGGGGGGAGGGGCTTGCCAACTTCGTCCGCCGGACTCGGAATGGGGCGAGACTTTGCGAGCGGCCTCCGCGTGCCAAAAATAGGCCGCGGACGTATCCGTACCCAAAAATAACCCCCCGAAGGTCGTTGCGCCCAAACCCCCCAGCGGAAAAATGGCCAAAAAATGGGTGGGCTATAGCCTTGGGGGGAGGGGCTGGCCAACTTCGTCCGCCGGACTCGGAATGGGGCGAGACTTTGCGAGCGGCCTCCGCATGCCAAAAATATTCCGCGGGCACAGCCGCGCCCAAAAATAACTGCCCGAAGGCCGGGGAACCAAGTTCGTCCATCGTAAAAATGGCCAAAAAACGGGTGGCCTATAGCCTTGGGGGGAGGGCCTGGCCAACTTCGTTCGCCGGACTCGGAAAGGGGCGAGACTTTACGAACGGCCTCCACGTGCCAAAAATAGGCCACGGCCACAGCCGCGCCCAAAAATAACCGCTCGAAGGTCCGCGCGCCCAAACCCCCCAACGGAAAAATGGCCAAAAAACGGGTGGGCTATAGCCTTGGGGGGAGGGGCTGGCCAACTTCGTCCGCCGGACTCCGAATGCAGCGAGACTTTGCGAGCGGCCTCCGCGTGCCAAAAATATGCCGCGGGCACAGCCGCGCCCAAAAATAACCACCCGAAGGCCGGGGCGCCAAGTTCGTCCAGCGGAAAAATGGCCAAAAAACGGGTGGGCTATAGCCTTGGGGGGAGGGTCTGGCCAACTTCGTCTGCCGGACTCGGAAATGTGACGAGACATTGTGAGCGGCCTCCGCGTGCCAAAAATAGGCTACGAGCACAGCCGCGCCCTAAAATAACCGCCCGAAGGTCGGCGCGCCCAAACCCCCGAGCGGAAAAATGGCCAAAAAACGGGTGGGCTATAGCCTTGGGGGGAGGGGCTGGCCAACTTCGACCGCCGGACTCGGAATGGGGCGAGACTTTGCGAGTGGCCTCCGTGTTCCAAAAATACGCTGCGGACACAGCCGCGCCCAAAAATAACCACCAGAAGGCCGGGGCTGGCCAACTTCGTCCACCGGACTCGGAATGGGGCGAGACTTTACGAGCGGCATTCGCATGCCAAAAATAGGACGGGGGCACAGCCGCGCCCAAAAATAACCGCCCGAAGGCCGGGGCGCCAAGTTCGTCCAGCGGAAAAATGGCCAAAAAACGGGTTGGCTATAGCCTTGGGGGGAGGGGCTGGCCAACTTCGTCCGCCGGACTCGGAATGGGGCGAGACTTTTCGAGCGGCCTCCACGTGCGAAAAATAGGCCGCGCGGACAGCCGCGCCCAAAAATAACTGCCCGAAGTTCGTCCAGCGGAAATATGGCCAAAAAACGGGTGGGCTATAGATTTGGGGGGAGGGGCTGGCCAACTTCGTCCGCCGGACTCGGAATAGGGCGAGACTTTGCGAGCGGCCTCCGCGTGCCAAAAATAGGCTACGGGCACAGCCGCGCCCAAAAATAACCACCCGAAGGCCGGGGCGCCAAGTTCATCCAGCTAAAAATTGCCAAAAAATGGGTGGGCTATAGCCTTGGGGGGAGGGGCTGGCCCACTTCGTCCGCCAAACTCGGAATGGGGCGAGACTTTGCGAGCGGCCTGCGCGTGCCAAAAATAGGCCGCGGGCACAGCCGCGCCCATAAATAACCACCTGAAGGCGGGGGCGCCAAGTTCGTCCTGCGAAAAAATGGCCAAAAAACGGGTGGGCTATAGCCTTGGGGGGAGGGGCTGGCCCACTTCGTCCGCCGGACTCGGAATGGGGCGAGACTTTGCGAGTGGCCTCCGCGTGACAAAACTAGGCTGCGGGCACAGCAGCGCCCAAAAATAACCGCCCGAATGCCGGGACGCCAATTTCGTCCAGCTGAAAAATGGCCAAAAAACGGGTGGGCTATAGCCTTGGGGGGAGGGGCTGGCCAACTTCGTCCGCCGGACTCGGAATGGGGCGAGACTTTGAGAGCGGCCTCCGCATGCCAAAAATAGGGCGCGGGCACAGCCGCACCCAAAAATAACCGCCCGAAGGCCGGGTCGCCTAGTTCGTCCAGCGGAAAAATGGCCAAAAAACGGGTGGGCTATAGCCTTGGGGGGAGGGGCTGGCCAACATTGTCCGCCGGACTCGGAATGGGGCGAGACGTTGCGAGCAGCCTCCGCGTGCCAAAAATAGGTCGCGGGCACAGCCGCGCCCAAAAATAACTGCCCGAAGGCCGGGGCACCAAGTTCGTCCAGCGGAAAAATGGCCAAAAAACGGGTGGGCTATAGCCTTGGGGAGAGGGGCTGGCCAACTTCGTCCGCCGGACTCGGAATGGGGCGAGACTCTTCAAACGGTCTCCGCGTGCCAAAAATAGGCCGCGGGCACAGCCGCGCCAAAAAATCACCGCCCGAAGGCCGGGGCGCCAAGTTCGTCCAGCGGAAAAATGGCCAAAAAACAGGTGGGCTATAGCCTTGGGGGGAGGGGCTGGCCAACTTCGTCCGCCGGACTCGGAATGGGGAAAGACTTTGCGAACGGCCTCCGCATCCAAAAAATAGGCCGCGGGCACAGCCGCGCCCAAAAATAACCGCCCAAAGGCCGGGTCGCCAAGTTCGCCCAGCGGAAAAATGGCCAAAAATCGAGTGGGCTATAGTCTTGGGGGGAGGGGCTGGCATACTTCGTCCGCCGGACTCGGAATGGGGTGAGACTTTGCGAGCGGCCTCTGCATGCTAAAAATAGTCCGCGAGCACAGCCGTACCCAAAAATAACCGCCCGAAGGCCGGGGCACCAAGTTCGTCCAGCGGAAAAATGGCCAAAAAACGGGTTGGCTATAGCCTTGGGGGGAGGGGCTGGCCAACTTCGTCCGCCGGACTCGGAATGGGGCTAGACTTTTCGAGCGGCCTCCGCGTGCCAAAAATAGGCCGCGGCCACAGCCGCACCCAAAAATAACCGCCCGAAGGCCGGGGCGCCAAGTTCGTCCAGCGGAAAAATGGCCAAAAAACGGGTGGGCTATAGCCTTGGGGGGAGGGGCTGGCCAACTTCGTCCGCCGGACTCCGAATGGGGCGAGAGTTTGCGAGTGGCCACCGCGTGCCAAAAATAAACCACGGGCACAGGCGCGTCCAAAAATAACTGCCCGAAGTTCGTCCAGCGGAAAAATGGCCAAAAAACGGGTGGGCTATAGCCTTGGGGGGAGGGGCTGGCCAACTTAGTCCGCCGGACTCGGAATTGGGCGAGACTTTGCGAAAGGCCTCCGCGTGCCAAAAATTGGCCACAGGCACAGCCGCACCAAAAAATAACCGCCCGAAGGCCGGGGCGCCAAGTTCGTCCAGCGGAAACATGGCCAAAAAACGGGTGGGCTATAGCCTTGGAGGGAGGGGCTGGCAAACTTCGTCCGCCGGACTCAGAATGGGGCGAGACTTTGCGAGGGGCCTCAGGCTGCCAAAAATAAGCCGCGGGCAAAGCCGCGCCCAAAAATAAGCGTCCGAAGGTCGTGGTGCCAAAAACCCCACCGGAAAAATGGCCAAAAAACGGGTGGGCTATAGCCTTGGTCGGGGGCGCTGGCGAAGTTCGTCCGCCGGACTCGGAATGGGGCGAGACTTTGCGAGGGGCCTCAGGGTGCCAAAAATAAGCCGCGGGCAAAGCCGCGCCCAAAAATAAGCACCCGAAGGTCGTGGTGCCAAAACCCACCAGCGGAAAAATGGCCAAAAAACGGGTGGGCTATAGCCTTGGTGGGGGGCGCGGGCGAAGTTCGTCCGCCGGACTCGGAATGGGGCGAGACTTTGCGAGGGGCCTTGGGGTACCAATAATAAGCCGCAGACAAAGCCGCGCCCCAAAATAAGCGTCCGATGGTCGTGGTGCCAAAACACCCCCCAGCGGAAAAATGGCCAAAAAACGGGTGGGCTATAGCCTTGGTGGGGGGCGCGGGCGAAGTTCGTCCGCCGGACTCGGAACGGGGCGAGACTTTGCGAGGGGCCTTGGGGTACCAATAATAAGCCCTAGACAAAGCCGCGCCCCAAAATAAGCGTCCGATGGTCGTGGTGCCAAAACACCCCCCAGCGGAAAAATGGCCAAAAAATGGGTGGGCTATAGCCATGGTGGGGGGCGCGGGCGAAGTTCGTCCGCCGGACTCAGAATGGGGCGAGACTTTGCGAGGGGCCTCGGGGTGCCAAAAATAAGCCGCGGGCAAAGCCGCGCCCAAAAATAAGCACCCGAAGGTCGTGGTGCCAAAATCCACCAGCGGAAAAATGGCCAAAAAACGGGTGCGCTATAGCCTTGGTGGGGGCGCGAGCGAAGTTCGTCCGCCGGACTCGGAAAGGGGCGAGACTTTGCGAGGGGCCTCGGGGGGCCAAAAATAAGCTGCGGGCAAAGCCGCGCCCAAAAATAAGCACCCGAAGATCGTGGTGATAAAACCCCCCAGCGGAAAAATGGCCAAAAAACGGGTGGGCTAAAGCCTTGGTGGGGGGCGCGGGCGAAGTTCGACCGCCGGACTCGGAATGGGGCGAGACTTTGCGAGGGGCCTCAGGCTGCCAAAAATAAGCCGCGGGCAAAGCCGCGCCCAAAAATAAGCGTCCGAAGGTCGTGGTGCCAAAAACCCCACCGGAAAAATGGCCAAAAAACGGGTGGGCTATAGCCTTGGTCGGGGGCGCGGGCGAAGTTCGTCCGCCGGACTCGGAATGGGGCGAGACTTTGCGAGGGGCCTCGGGGTGCCAAAAATAAGCCGCGGGCAAAGCCGCGCCCAAAAATAAGCTTCCGAAGGTCGTGGTGCCAAAACCCCCAGCGGAAAAATGGCCAAAAAACGGGTGGGCTATAGCCTTGGTGGGGGGCGCGGGCGAAGTTCGTCCGCCGGACTCGGAATGGGGCGAGACTTTACGAGGGGCCTCGGGCTGCAAAAAATAAGCCGCGGGCAAAGCCGCACCCAAAAATAAGAGCCCGAAGATCGTGGTGCCAAAACCCCCCAGCGGAAAAATGGCCAAAAAACGGGTGGGCTATAGCCTTGGTGGGGGGCGCGGGCAAAGTTCGTCCGCCGGACTCAGAATGCGGCGAGAATTTGCGAGGGACCTCGGGGTGCAAAAAAATAAGCCGCAGGCAAAGCCGCGCCCAAAAATAAGCACCCGAAGGTCGTGGTGCCAAAACCCCGCAGTGGAAAAATGGCCAAAAAACGTGTGGGCTATAGCCTTGGGTGGGGGGCGCGGGCGAAGTTCGTCCGCCGGACTCGGAATGGGGCGAGACTTTACGAGGGGCCTCGGGGTGCCAAAAATAAGCAGCGGGCAAAGCCGCGTCCAAAAATAAGCGCCCGAAGGTCGTGGTGCCAAAACCCCCCAGCGGAAAAATGGCTAAAAAACGGGTGGGAGCCTTGGTGGGGGGCGTGGGGCGAAGTTCGTCCGCCGGACTCGGAATGGGGCGAGACTTTGCGAGGGTCCTCGGGGTGCCAAAAATAAGCCTCAGGCAAAGCCACGCCAAAAAATAAGCGCCCGAAGGTCGTGGTGCCCAAACCCCCCAACAGAAAAATGACCAAAAAACGGGTGGGGTATAGCCTTGGTGGGGGGCGCGGGCGAAGTTCATCCGCCGGACTCGGAATGGGGCGAGACTTTGCGAGGGGCCTCGGGGTGCCAAAAATAAGCCGCGGGCAAAGCCGCGCCCAAAAATAAGCGCCCGAAGGTCGTGGTTCCAAAACCCCCTAGCGGAAAAATGGCCAAAAAACGGTTGGGCTATAGCCTTGGTGGGGGGCGCGGGCGAAGTTCGTCCGCCGGACTCGGAATGGGGCGAGACTTTGCGAGGGGCCTCGGGGTGCCAAAAATAAGCCGAGGGCAAAGCCGCGCCCCAAAAAAAGCGCCCGAAGGTCGTGGTGCCAAAACCCCCTAGCGGAAAAATGGCCAAAAAACGGTTGGGCTATATCCTTGGTGGGGGGCGCGGGCGAAGTTCGTCCGCCAGACTCGGAATGGGGCGAGACTTTGCGAGGGGTCTCGTGGTGCCAAAAAAAAGCCGCGGGCAAAGCCGCGCCCAAAAATAAGCGCCTGAAGATCGTGGTACCAAAACCCCCCAGCGGAAAAATGGCCAAAAAACGGGTGGGCAATATCCTTGGTGGGGGGTGCGGGCGAAGTTCGTCCACCGGACTCGGAATGGGGCGAGACTTTACGAGGGGCCTCGGGGTGACAAAAATAAGCCGTGGGCAAAGCCGCGCCCGAAGGTCGTGGTGCCAAAACCCCCCAGCGGAAAAATGGCCAAAAAACGGGTGGGCTATAGCCTTGGTGGCGATCGCGGCCGAAGTTCGTCCGCCGGACTTGGAATGGGGCGAGACTTTGTGAGGGGCCTCAGGGTGCCAATTATAAGCCGCGGGCAAATCCGCGCCCGAAGGTCTTGGTGCCAAAACCTCCCAGCGGAAAAATGGCAAAAAAACGGGTGGGCTATAGCTTTGGTGGGGGGCGCGGGCGAAGTTCATCAGCCGCACTCGGATTGGGGCGAGACTTTACGAGGGGCCTCGGGGTGCCAAAAATAAGCCGCGGGCAAAGCCGCGCCCGAAGATCGTGGCGCCAAAACCCCCCAGCGGAAAAATGGCCAAAAACCGGGTGGGCTATAGCCTTGGTGGGGGGCGCGGGCGAAGTTCTTCCGCCGGACTCGGAATGGGGCGAGACTTTGCGACGGGTCTCGGGGTGCCAAAAATAAGCCGCGGGCAAAGCCGCGCCCAAAAATAAGCACCCGAAGATCGTGGAGCCAAAACCCCCCAGCAGAAAAATGGCCAAAAAACAGGTGGGCAATGGCCTTGGTGGGGGGCGCGGGCGAACTTCGTCCGCCGGACTCGTAATGGGGCGAGACTTTGCGAGGGGCCTCGGGGTGCCAAAATTAAGCCGCGGGCAAAGCCGCGCCCAAAAATAAGCGCCCGAAGGTCGTGGTGCCAAAACCCCCTAGCGGAAAAATGGCCAAAAAACGGTTGGGCTATAGCCTTGGTGGGGGGCGCGGGCGAAGTTCGTCCGCCGGACTCGGAATGGGGCGAGACTTTGCGAGGGGCCTCGGGGTGCCAAAAATAAGCCGAGGGCAAAGCCGCGCCCCAAAAAAAGCGCCCGAAGGTCGTGGTGCCAAAACCCCCTAGCGGAAAAATGGCCAAAAAACGGTTGGGCTATATCCTTGGTGGGGGGCGCGGGCGAAGTTCGTCCGCCAGACTCGGAATGGGGCGAGACTTTACGAGGGGTCTCGTGGTGCCAAAAAAAAGCCGCAGGCAAAGCCGCGACCAAAAATAAGTGCCCGAAGATCGTGGTACCAAAACCCCCCAGCGGAAAAATGGCCAAAAAACGGGTGGGCAATATCCTTGGTGGGGGGTGCGGGCGAAGTTCGTCCACCGGACTCGGAATGGGGCGAGACTTTACGTGGGGCCTCGGGGTGACAAAAATAAGCCGTGGGCAAAGCCGCGCCCGAAGGTCGTGGTGCCAAAACCCCCCAGCGGAAAAATGGCCAAAAAACGGGTGGGCTATAGCCTTGGTGGCGATCGCGGCCGAAGTTCGTCCGTCGGACTTGGAATGGGGCGAGACTTTGTGAGGGGCCTCAGGGTGCGAAATATAAGCCGCGGGCAAATCCGCGCCCGAAGGTCTTGGTGCCAAAACCTCCCAGCGGAAAAATGGCAAAAAAACGGGTGGGCTATAGCTTTGGTGGGGGGCGCGGGCGAAGTTCATCAGCCGCACTCGGATTGGGGCGAGACTTTACGAGGGGCCTCGGGGTGCCAAAAATAAGCCGCGGGCAAAGCCGCGCCCGAAGATCGTGGCGCCAAAACCCCCCAGCGGAAAAATGGCCAAAAACCGGGTGGGCTATAGCCTTGGTGGGGCGCGGCGAAGTTCTTCCGCCGGACTCGGAATGGGGCGAGACTTTGCGACGGGTCTCGGGGTGCCAAAAATAAGCCGCGGGCAAAGCCGCGCCCAAAAATAAGCACCCGAAGATCGTGGAGCCAAAACCCCCCAGCAGAAAAATGGCCAAAAAACAGGTGGGCAATGGCCTTGGTGGGGGGCGCGGGCGAACTTCGTCCGCCGGACTCAGAATGGGGCGAGACTTTTCGAGGGGCCTCGGGGTGCCAAAAATAAGCCGTGTGCAAAGCCGCGCCCAAAAATAAGCACCCGAAGATCGTGGTGCCAAAACCCCCTGCGGAAAAATGGCCAGAAAACGGGTGGGCTATAGCCTTGGTGGGGGGCGCGGGCGAAGTTCGTCCGCCGGACTCGGAATGGGACGAGACTTTGCGACGGGTCTCGGGGTGCCAAAAATAAGCCGCGGCCAAAGCCGCGCTCAAAAATAAGCGCCCGAAGATCGTGGAGCCAAAATCCCCCAGCAGAAAAATGGCCAAAAAACGGGTGGGCTATAGCCTTGGTGGGGGGCACGGGCGAAGTTCGTCCGCCGGACTTGGAATGGGGCGAGACTTTGCGAGGGGCCTCGGGGTGCCAAAAATAAGCCGCGGGCAAAGCCGCGCCCAAAAATAAGCGCCCTAAGGTCGTGGTGCCAAAACCCCCCAGCGGAAAAATGGCCAAAAAACGGGTGGGCTATAGCCTTGGTGGGGGGCGTGGGCGAAGTTCGTCCGCCAGACTCGGAATGGGGCGAGACTTTGCGAGGGGCCTCGGGGTGCCAAAAATAAACCGCGGGTAAGGCCGTGGACAAAGCCGCGCCCCAAAATAAGCGCCCGAAGGTCGTGGTGCCAAAACCCCCCAGCGGAAAAATGGCCAAAAAACGGGTGGGCTATAGCCTTGGTGGGGGGCACGGGCGAAGTTCGTCCGCCGGACTCGGAATGGGTCGAGATTTTGCGATGCGCATCAGGGTGCCAAAATTAAGCCGCGGGCAAAGCCGCGCCCAAAAATAAGCACCCGAAGGTCGTGGTGCCAAAACCCCCCAGCGGAAAAATGGCCAAAAAACGGGTGGGCTATAGCCTTGGTGGGGGGCATAGGCGAAGTTCGTCCGCCGGACTCGGAATGGGGCGAGACTTTGCGAGGGGTCTCGGGGTACCAAAAATAAGCCACGGGCAAAGCCGCGCCCAAAAATAAGCGCCCGAAGATCGTGGTGCCAAAACCCCCCAGCGGAAAAATGGCCAAAAAACGGGTGGGCAATATCCTTGGTGGGGGGTGCGGGCGAAGTTCGTCCGCCGGACTCGGAATGGGGCGAGACTTTGCGAGGGGCCTCGGGGTGCCACAAATAAGCCGAGGGCAAAGCCGCGCCCCAAAATAAGCGGCCGAAGGTCGTGGTGCCAAAACCCCCTAGCGGAAAAATGGCCAAAAAACGGGTGGGCTATACCCTTGGTGGGGGGCATAGGCGAAGTTCGTCCACCGGACTCGGAATGGGGCGAGACTTTGCGAGGGGTCTCGGGGTGCCAAAAATAAGCCGCGGGCAAAGCCGCGCCCAAAAATAAGCGCCCGAAGATCGTGGTGCCAAAATCCCCCAGCGGAAAAATGGCCAAAAAACGGGTGGGCTATAGCGTTGGTGGGGGGCATATGCAAAGTTCGTCCGCCGGACTCGGAATGGGGCGAGACTTTGCGACGGGTCTCGGGGTGCCAAAAATAAGCCGCGGACAAAGCCGCGCCCAAAAATAAGCACCCGAAGATCGTGGAGCCAAAACCCCCCAGCAGAAAAATGGCCAAAAAACAGGTGGGCAATGGCCTTGGTGGGGGGCGCGGGCGAACTTCGTCCGCCGGACTCAGAATGGGGCGAGACTTTTCGAGGGGCCTCGGGGTGCCAAAAATAAGCCGCGGGCAAAGCCGCGCCCAAAAATAAGCACCCGAAGATCGTGGTGCCAAAACCCCCTGCGGAAAAATGGCAAAAAAACGGGTGGGCTATAGCCTTGGTGGGGAGCGCGGGCGAAGTTCGTCCGCCGGACTCGGAATGGGGCGAGACTTTGCGAGGGGGCTCGGGGTGCCAAATATAAGCCGCGGGCAAAGCCGCATCCAAAAATAAGGGCCCGAAGGTCGTGGTGCCAAAACACCCCAGCGGAAAAATGGCCAAAAAACGGGTGGGCTATAGCATTGGTGGGGGGCGCGGGCGAAGTTCGTCCGCCGGACTCGTAATGGGGCGAGACTATGCAAGGGGCCTCGGGGTGCCAAAAATAAGCCACGGGCAAAGCCGCGCCCGAAAATAAGCTCCCGAAGGTCGTGGTGCCAAAACCCCCTAGCGGAAAAATGGCCAAAAAACGGGTGGGCTATACCCTTGGTGGGGGGCATAGGCGAAGTTCGTCCGCCGGACTCGGAATGGGGCGAGACTTTGCGAGGGGTCTCGGGGTGCCAAAAATAAGCCGCGGGCAAAGCCGCGCCCAAAAATAAGCGCCCGAAGATCGTGGTGCCAAAATCCCCCAGCGGAAAAATGGCCAAAAAACGGGTGGGCTATAGCGTTGGTGGGGGGCATATGCAAAGTTCGTCCGCCGGACTCGGAATGGGGCGAGACTTTGCGAGGGGCTCGGGGTACCAAAAATAAGCCACGGGCAAAGCCGCGCCCAAAAATAAGCGCCCGAAGATCGTGGTACAAAAACCCCCCAGCGGAAAAATGGCCAAAAAACGGGTGGGCAATATACTTGCTGTGGGGTGCGGGCGAAGTTCGTCCGCCGAACTCGGAATGGGGCGAGACTTTACGAGGGGACTCGGGGTGACAAAAATAAGCCGTGGTCAAAGCCGCGTCTGAAGGTCGTGGTACAAAAACCCCCCAGCGGAAAAATGGCCAAAAAACGGGTGGGCTATAGACTTGGTGGGGGGCGCGGGCGAAGTTCGTCTGCCGGACTCAGAATGGGGCGAGACTTTGCGAGGGTCCTTGGGGTGCCAAAAATAAGCCACGGGCAAAGCCGCGCCCAAAAATAAGCACCCGAAGATCGTGAGGCCAAAATCCCCCAGCGGAAAAATGGCCAAAAAACGGGTGGGCTATAGCCTTGGTGGGGGGCGAGGGCGAAGTTCGTCCGCCGGACTCGTAATGGGGCGAGACTTTGCGAGGGGCCTCGGGGTGCCAAAAATAAGCCGCGGACAAAGCCGCGCCCAAAAATAAGCGCCCGAAGGTCGTGGTGCCATAACCCCCTAGCGGAAAAATGGCCAAAAAACGGGTGGGCTATAGCCTTAGTGGGGGGCGCGGGCGAAGTTCGTCCGCCGGAATCGGAATGGGGCGAGACTTTGCGAGGGGCATCGGGGTGCCAAAAATAAGCCGCGGGCAAAGCCGCGGACAAAGCCACGCCCCAAAATAAGCGCCCGAAGGTCGTGGTGCCAAAACCCCCCTGCGGAAAAATGGCCAAAAAACGGGTGGGCTATAGCCTTGGTGGGGGGCGCGGGCGAAGTTCGTCCGCCAGACTCGGAATGGGGCGAGACTTTGCGAGGGGCCTCGGGATGCCAAAAATAAGCCGCGGACAAAGCCGCGCCCCAAAATAAGCGCCCGAAGGTCGTGGTGCCAAAACCCCCCAGCGGAAAAATGGCCAAAAAACGGGTGGGCTATAGCCTTGGTAGGGGGCGCGGGCGAAGTTCGTCCGCCAGACTCGGAATGGGACGAGACTTTGCGAGGGGCATCGGGGTGCCAAAAATAAGCCGCGGACAAAGCCGCGCCCCAAAATAAGCGCCCGAAGGTCGTGGTGCCAAAACCCCGCAGCGGAAAAATGGCCAAAAAACGGGTGGGCTATAGCCTTGGTGGGGGGCGCGGGCGAAGTTCGTCCGCCAGACTCGGAATGGGGCGAGACTTTGCGAGGGGCCTCGGGGTGCCAAAAATAAGCCGCGGGCAAAGCCGCGGACAAAGTCGCGCCCCAAAATAAGCGCCCGAAGGTCGTGGTGCCAAAACCCCCCAGCGGAAAAATGGCCAAAAAACGGGTGGGCTATAGCCTTGGTGGGGGGCGCGGGCGAAGTTCGTCCGCCAGACTCGGAATGGGGCGAGACTTTGCGAGGGGCCTCGGGGTGCCAAAAATAAGCCGCGGGCGAAGCCGCGCCCAAAAATAAGTGCCCGAAGGTCGTGGTACCAAAACCCCCCAGCGGAAAAATGGCCAAAAAATGGGTGGGCAATAGCCTTGGTGGGGGGCGCGGACGAAGTTCGTCCGCCGGACTCGGAATGGGGCGAGACTTTGCGAGGGGCCTCGGGGTGCCTAAAATAAGCCGTGGGGAAAGCCGCGCCCAAAAATAAGCCGCGGGCAAAGCCACACCCAAAAATAAGCGCCCGAAGGTCGTGGTGCCAAAACCCCCCAGCGGAAAAATGGCCAAAAAACGGATGGGCTATAGCCTTGGTGGGGGGCGCAGGCGAACTTTGTCCGCCGGACTCGGAATGGGGCGAGACTTTGCGAGTGGCCTCGGGGTGCCAAAAATAAGCCGCGGGCAACGCCGCGCCCAAAAATAAGCGCCCG
This sequence comes from Citrus sp. QX-2021, assembly GCA_030444885.1. Classification (NCBI taxonomy): domain Eukaryota; kingdom Viridiplantae; phylum Streptophyta; class Magnoliopsida; order Sapindales; family Rutaceae; genus Citrus; species Citrus sp. QX-2021. The sequence continues at coordinate 312,911 of JAUJEF010000140.1, forward strand.
ATGGTCATGGTGCCAAAACCCCCCAGCGGAAAAATGGCCAAAAAACGGGTGGGCTATAGCCTTGGTAGGGGGCGCGGGCGAAGTTCGTCCGCCGGACTCGGAATGGGGCGAGACTTTGCGAGGGGCCTTGGGGTGCCAAAAATAAGCAGCGGGCAAAGCCGCGCCCAAAAATAAGCGGCGGGCAAAGCCACACCCAAAAATAAGCGCCCGAAGGTCGTGGTGCCAAAACCCCCCAGCGGAAAAATGGCCAAAAAACGGATGGGCTATAGCCTTGGTGGGGGGGGCAGGCGAACTTTGTCCGCCGGACTCGGAATGGGGCGAGACTTTGCGAGTGGCCTCGGGGTGCCAAAAATAAGCCGCGGGCAAAGCCGCGCCCAAAAATAAGCGCCCGATGGTCGTGGTGCCAAAACCCCCCAGCGGAAAAATGGCCAAAAAACGGATGGGCTATAGCCTTGGTGGGGGGCTCAGGCGAACTTTGTCCGCCGGACTCGGAATGGGGCGAGACTTTGCGAGTGGCCTCGGGGTGCCAAAAATAAGCCGCGGGCAAAGCCGCGCCCAAAAATAAGCGCCCGATGGTCGTGGTGCCAAAACCCCCCAGCGGAAAAATGGCCAAAAAACGGGTGGGCTATAGCCTTGGTAGGGGGCGCGGGCGAAGTTCGTCCGCCGGACTCGGAATGGGGCGAAACTTTGCGAGGGGCCTTGGGGTGCCAAAAATAAGCAGCGGCCAAAGCCGCGCCCAAAAATAAGCGCCCGATGGTCGTGGTACCAAAACCCCCCAGCGGAAAAATGGCCAAAAAACGGGTGGGCTATAGCCTTAGGGGGGCGCGGGCGAAGTTCGTCCGCCGGACTCAGAATGGTGCGAGACTTTGCGAGGGACCTCGGGGTGCCAAAAATAAGCCGCGGACAAAGGCGCGCCCAAAAATAAGCGCCCAAAGGTTGTAGGGCCAAAACCCCCCAACGGAAAAATGGCCAAAAAACGGGTGGGCTATAACCTTGGTGGGGGGCGCTGGCGAAGTTCGTCCGCCGGCCTCGGAATGGGGCGAGACTTTGCGAGCGACCTCGGGGTGCCAAAAATAAGCCGCGGGCAAAGCCGCGCCCAAAAATAAGAGCCCGAAGGTCGTTGTGCCAAACCCCCGCAGCGGAAAAATGGCCAAAAAACGGGTGGGCTATGGCCTTGGTGGGCGGCGCGGGCGAAGTTCGTCCGCCGGACTCGGAATGGGGCGAGACTTTGCGAGGGGCCTCGGGGTGCCTAAAATAAGCCGCGGGGAAAGCCGCGCCCAAAAATAAGCCGCGGGCAAAGCCACGCCCAAAAATAAGCGCCCGAAGATCGTGGTGCGAAAACCCCCCAGCGGAAAAATGGCAAAAAACGGGTGGGCTATAGCCTTGGTGGGGGGCGCGGGCGAAGTTCGTCCGCCGGACTCGGAATGGGGTGAGACTTTGCGAGGGGCCTCGTTGTGCCAAAAATAAGTGCCCGAAGGTCGTGGTGCCCAAACCCCCCAACAGAAAAATGACCAAAAAACGGGTGGGGTATAGCCTTGGTGGGGGACGTGGGGCGAAATTCATCCGCCGGACTCGGAATGGGGCGAGACTTTGTGAGCGGCCTCCGCATGCCAAAAATAGGCCGCGGGCACAGCCATGCCCAAAAATAACCCCCCGAAGGTCGGCGCGCCCAAACCCCCCAGCGGAAAAATGGCCAAAAAACGGGTGGGCTATAGCCTTGGGGGGAGGGGCTGGCCAACTTCGTCCGCCGGACTCGGAATGGGGCGAGACTTTGTGAGTGGCCTCCGCGTACCAAAAATAGGCCGCGGACACAGCTGCGCCCAAAAATAACACCCCGAAGGTCAGCGCACCCAAACCCCCCAGCGGAAAAATGGCCAAAAAACGGGTGGGCTATAGCCTTGGGGGGAGGGGCTGGCCGACTTCGTCCGCCGGACTCGGAATGGTGCGAGACTTTGCGAGCGGCCTCCGCGTGCCAAAAATAGGCCGCGGGCACAGTAGCGCATGAAAATAACCCCCCAAAGGTCGGCGCGCCCAAACCCCCCAGCGGAAAAATGGCCAAAAAACGGGTGGGCTATAGCCTTGGGGGGAGGGGCTGGCCAACTTCGTCCGCCGGACTCGGAATGGGGCGAGACTTTGCGAGCGGCCTCCGTGTGCCAAAAATAGGCTGCGGGCAAAGCCGCACCCAAAAATAACCCCCCGAAGGTCGGCGTGCCCAAACCACCCAGCGGAAAAATGGCCAAAAAACGGGTGGGCTATAGCCTTGGGGGGAGGGGCTGGCCAACTTTGTCCGCCGGACTCGGAATGGGACGAGACTTTGCGAGCGGCCTCCACGTGCCAAAAATAGGCCGCGGGCACAGCCGTACTAAAAATAACCCCCCGAAGGTCGGCGCGCCCAATTCCCCCAGCGGAAAAATGGCCAAAAAACGGGTGGGCTATAGCCTTGGGGGGAGGGGCTGGCCAACTTCGTCCGCCGGACTCGGAATGGCTCGAGACTTTGCGAGGGCCCTCCGTGTACCAAAAATAAGGCGCGGGCACAGCGGCGTCCAAAAATAACCGCCCGAAGGCCGGGGCGCCAAGTTCGTCCAGGGGAAAAAGGCCACAAAAAAGGGTGGGCTATAGCCTTGGGGGGTGGGGCTGGCCAACTTCGTCCGCCGGACTCGGAATGATGCGAGACTTTGCGAGGCACCTCCGTGTGTGAAAAATAGGCCGCGGGCACAGCCGCGCCCAAAAATACCCACCCGAAGGCCGGGGCGCCAAGTTCGTCCAGCGGAAAAAGGCCACAAAAACGGGTGGGCTATAGCCTTGGGGGTTGGGGCTGGCCCACTTCGTCCGCCGGACTCGGAATGGAGCGAGACTTTGCGAGGCACCTCCATGTGCCAATAAAATAGGCCACGGGCAGAGCCGCGCCCAAAATTTCCCGCCCGAAGGCCGGGGCGCCAAGTTCGTCCAGCGGAAAAAGGCCGCAAAAACGGGTGGGCTATAGCGTTGGGGAGTGGGGCTCGCCAACTTCGTCCGCCGGAGTCGGAATGGTGCGAGACTTTGCGAGGCTTCTTCGTGTGACAAAAATAGGCCGCGGGTACAGCCGCGCTCAAAAATACCCGCCCGAAGGCAGGGGCGCCAAGTTCGTCCAGCGGAAAAAGGCCACAAAAACGGGTGGGCTATAGCCTTGGGGGGTGGGGCTGGCCAACTTCGTCCGCCGGACACGGAATGGCGCTAGACTTTGCGAGGCGTCTCCGTGTGCCAAAAATAGGCTGCGGGCACAGCCGCGCCCAAAAAAATCCGCCCGAAGGCCGGTACGCCAAGTTCGTTCAGCGGAAAAAGGCCACAAAAACGGGTGGGCTATATCCTTGGGGAGTGGGGATGGCCAACTTCGTCCGCCGGACTTGGAATGGTGCGAGACTTTGCGAGCGGCCTCCGCGTGCCAAAAATAGGCCGCGGGCACAGTAGCGCATGAAAATAACCCCCCAAAGGTCGGCGCGCCCAAACCCCCCAGCGGAAAAATGGCCAAAAAACGGGTGGGCTATAGCCTTGGGGGGAGGGGCTGGCCAACTTCGTCCGCCGGACTCGGAATGGGGCGAGACTTTGTGAGCGGCCTCCGTGTGCCAAAAATAGGCTGCGGGCAAAGCCGCACCCAAAAATAACCCCCCGAAGGTCGGCGTGCCCAAACCACCCAGCGGAAAAATGGCCAAAAAACGGGTGGGCTATAGCCTTGGGGGGAGGGGCTGGCCAACTTTGTCCGCCGGACTCGGAATGGGACGAGACTTTGCGAGCGGCCTCCACGTGCCAAAAATAGGCCGCGGGCACAGCCGTACTAAAAATAACCCCCCGAAGGTCGGCGCGCCCAATTCCCCCAGCGGAAAAATGGCCAAAAAACGGGTGGGCTATAGCCTTGGGGGGAGGGGCTGGCCAACTTCGTCCGCCGGACTCGGAATGGCTCGAGACTTTGCGAGGGCCCTCCGTGTACCAAAAATAAGGCGCGGGCACAGCGGCGTCCAAAAATAACCGCCCGAAGGCCGGGGCGCCAAGTTCGTCCAGCGGAAAAAGGCCACAAAAAAGGGTGGGCTATAGCCTTGGGGGTTGGGGCTGGCCAACCGTCCGCCGGACTCGGAATGATGCGAGACTTTGCGAGGCACCTCCGTGTGTGAAAAATAGGCCGCGGGCACAGCCGCGCCCAAAAATACCCACCCGAAGGCCGGGGCGCCAAGTTCGTCCAGCGGAAAAAGGCCACAAAAACGGGTGGGCTATAGCCTTGGGGGTTGGGGCTGGCCCACTTCGTCCGCCGGACTCGGAATGGAGCGAGACTTTGCGAGGCACCTCCATGTGCCAATAAAATAGGCCGCGGGCAGAGCCGCGCCCAAAATTTCCCGCCCGAAGGCCGGGGCGCCAAGTTCGTCCAGCGGAAAAAGGCCGCAAAAACGGGTGGGCTATAGCGTTGGGGAGTGGGGCTCGCCAACTTCGTCCGCCGGAGTCGGAATGGTGCGAGACTTTGCGAGGCTTCTTCGTGTGACAAAAATAGGCCGCGGGTACAGCCGCGCTCAAAAATACCCGCCCGAAGGCAGGGGCGCCAAGTTCGTCCAGCGGAAAAAGGCCACAAAAACGGGTGGGCTATAGCCTTGGGGGGTGGGGCTGGCCAACTTCGTCCGCCGGACACGGAATGGCGCTAGACTTTGCGAGGCGTCTCCGTGTGCCAAAAATAGGCTGCGGGCACAGCCGCGCCCAAAAAAACCCGCCCGAAGGCCGGTACGCCAAGTTCGTTCAGCGGAAAAAGGCCACAAAAACGGGTGGGCTATATCCTTGGGGAGTGGGGATGGCCAACTTCGTCCGCCGGACTTGGAATGGCACGAGACTTTGCGAGGCACCTCCGTGTGCCGAAAATAGGCCGCGGGCACAGCCACTCCCAAAAATACCCGCCCGAAGGCCGGGGCGCCAAGTTCGTCCAGCGGAAAAAGGCCACAAAAACAGGTGGGCTATAGCCTTGGGGGTTGGGGCTGGCCAACTTCGTCCGCCGGACTCGGAATGGAGCGAGACTTTACGAGGCACCTCCATGTGCCAATAAAATAGGCCGCGGGCAGAGCCGCACCCAAAAATACCCGCCCGAAGGCCGGGGCGCCAAGTTCGTCCAGCGGAAAAAGGCCACAAAAATGGGTGGGCTATAGCGTTGGGGAGTTGGGCTCGCCAACTTCGTCCGCCGGAGTCGGAATGGTGCGAGACTTTACGAGGCTTCTCCGTGTGACAAAAATAGGCCGCGGGCACAGCCGCGCCCAAAAATACCTCCCGAAGGCCGGGGCGGCAAGTTCGTCCAGCGGAAAATGGCCACAAAAACGGGTGGGCTATAGCCTTGGGGGGTGGGGCTGGCCCACTTCGTCCGCCGGACTCGAAAAGGCGCGAGACTTTGCGAGGCACCTCCGTGTGCCAAAAATAGGCCGCGGGCACAGCCGCGCCCAAAAATACCTGCCCGAAGTTCGGGGGGCCAAGTTCGTCCAGCGGAAAAAGGCCACAAAAACGGGTGGGCTATAGCCTTGGGGGGTGGGGCTGGCCCACTTCGTCCGCCGGACTCGGAATGGCGCGAGACTTTGTGACGCACCTCCGTGTGCCAAAAATAGGCCGCAGGCACAGCCGCGCCCAAAAATACCTGCCCGAAGTCCGGGGCGCCAAGTTCGTCCACCGGAAAAAGGCCACAAAAACGGGTGGGCTATAGCCTTGGGGGGTGGGGCTGGCCCACTTCGTCCGCCGGACTCGGAATGGCGCGAGACTTTATGAGGCACCTCCATGTGCCAAAAATAGGCCGCGGGCACAGCCGCGCCCAAAAATACCCACCCAAAGGCCGGGGGGCCAAGTTCGTCCAGCGGAAAAAGGCCACAAAAACGGGTGGGCTATAGCCTTGGGGGGTGGGGTGGCCCACTTCGTTCGCCGGACTCGCAATGACATGAGACTTTGCGAGGCACCTCCGTGTGCCGAAAATAGGCCACGGGCACAGCCACGCCCAAAAATACCAGCCCGAAGGCTGGGGCGCCAAGTTCGTCCAGCGGAAAAAGGCCACAAAAACAGGTGGGCTATAGCCTTGGGGGTTGGGGCTGGCCAACTTCGTCCGCCGGACTCGGAATGGAGCGAGACTTTGCGAGGCACCTCCATGTGCCAATAAAATAGGCCGCGGGCAGAGCCGTGCACAAAAATACCCGCCCGAAGGCCGGGGCGCCAAGTTCGTCCAGCGGAAAAAGGCCACAAAAACGGGTGGGCTATAGCCTTGGGGGGTGGGGCTGGCCAACATCGTCCGCCGGACTCGGAATGGCGCGAGACTTTACGAGGGCCCTCCGTGTGCTAAAAATAAGCAGTGGGCACTGCCGCGCCCAAAAATAACCGCCCGAAGGGCGGGGCGCCAAGTTCGTCCAGCGTAAAAAGGCCACAAAAACGGGTGGGCTATAGCCTTGGGTGGTGGGGCTGGCCAACTTCGTCCGCCGGACTCGGAATGGCGCGAGACTTTACGAGGGCCCTCCGTGTGCTAAAAATAGGCCGCGTGCACAGCCGCGCCCAAAAATTACTGCCCGAAGGCTGGGGCGCCAAGTTCGTTCAGCGGAAAAAGGCCACAAAAACGGGTGGGCTATAGCCTTGGGGGGTTGGGCTGGCCAACTTCGTCCGCCGGACTCGGAATGGCGCGAGACTTTGCGAGGGCCCTCCGTGTGCCAAAAATAGGCCGCGGGCACAGCCGCGCCCAGAAATTACTGCCCGAAGGTGGGGGCGCCAAGTTCGTCCAGCGGAAAAAGGCCACAAAAACGGGTGGGCTATAGCCTTGCGGGGTGGGGCTGGCCAACTTCGTCCGCCGGACTCGGAATGGCGCAAGACTTTGCGAGGGCCCTCCGTGTGCCAATAATAGGCCGCGGGCACAGCCGCGCCCAAAAATAACCCCCCGAAGGCCGGGGCGCCAAGTTCGTCCAGCGGAAAAAGGGCACAAAAACGGGTGGGCTATAGCCTTGGGGGTGGGGCTGGCCAACTTCGTACGCCGGACTCAGAATGGCGCGAGACTTTGCAAGGGCCCTCCGTGTGCCAAAAATAGGCCGCGGGCACAGCCGCGCCCAAAAATAACCGCCCGAAGGCCGGGGCGCCAATTTCGTCCAGCGGAAAAAGGCCACAAAAAAGGGTGGCCTATAGCCTTGGGGGGTGGTGCTGGCCAACTTCGCCCGCCGGACTCGGAATGGCTCGAGACTTTGCGAGGGCCCTCCGTGTACCAAAAATAAGGCGTGGGCACAGCGGCGTCCAAAAATAACCGCCCGAAGGCCGGGGCGCCAAGTTCGTCCAGGGGAAAAAGGCCACAAAAAAGGGTGGGCTATAGCCTTGGGGGTGGGGCTGGCCAACTTCGTCCGCCGGACTCGGAATGGTTCGAGATTTTGCGAGGGCCCTCCGTGTGCCAAAAATAGGCCGCAGGTACAACTGCGCCCAAAAATAACCGCCCAAAGGCCGGGCCGCCAAGTTCGTCCAGCGGAAAAAGGCCACAAAAACGGGTGGGCTATAGCCTTGGGGGGTGGGGCTGGACAACTTCGTCCGCCAGACTCGGAATGGTGCGAGACTTTGCGAGGGCCCTCCGTGTGCCAAAAATAGACCACGGGCACAGTCGCGCCCAAAAATAACCCCCCGAAGGCCGGGACGCCAAGTTCGTCCAGCGGAAAAAGGGCACAAAAACGGGTGGGCAATAGCCTTGGGTTGTGGGGCTGGCCAACTTCGTCCGCCCGACTCGGAATGACGCGAGACTTTGCGAGGGCCCTCCGTGTGCCAGAAATAGGCTGCGGACACAGCCGCGCCCAAAAATAACCGCCCGAAGGCCGGGGTGCCAAGTTCGTCCAGCGGAAAAAGGCCACAAAAACGGGTGGGCTATAGCCTTGGGGGGTGGGGCTGGCCAACTTAGTCCGCCGGACTAGGAATGGCGCAAGACTTTGTGAGGGGCCTCCGTGTGCCAAAAATAGGCCGTGGGCACAGCGGCAACCAAAAATAACCGCCCGAAGGCCGGGGCGCCAAGTTCGTCCAGCGGAAAAAGGCCACAAAAACGGGAGGGCTATATCCTTGGGGGGTGGGGCTGGCCAACTTCCTCCGGCGAACTCGGAATGGCGCGAGACTTTGCGAAGGCCCTCCGTGTACCCAAAATAGGCCGCGGACACAGCCGCGCCAAAAAATATCCGCCCGAAGGCCGGGGCGCCAAGTTCGTCCAGGGGAAAAAGCCATCAAAACGGGTGGGCTATAGGTTTGGGAGGTGGGGCTGGCCCACTTTGTCCGCCGAACTAGGAATGGCGCGAGACTTTGCGAGGGTCCTCCGTGTGCCAAAAATAAGGTGCGGGCACAGCGGCGTCCAAAAATAACCGCCCGAAGGCCGGGGCGCCAAGTTCGTCTAGCGGAAAAAGGCCACAAAAACGGGTGGGCTATAGCCTTGGGGGGTGGGGCTGGCAAACTTCGTCCGCCGGACTCGGAATGCTGCGAGACTTTGGGAGGGGCCTCCGTCTACCAAAAATAGGACGCGGGCACAGCCGCACCCAAAAATAACCGCCCGAAGGCCGGAGGGCCAAGTTCGTCCAGCGGAAAAAGGCCAGAAAAACAGGTGGGCTATAGCCTTGGGGGGTGGGGCTGGCCAACTTCGTCCGCCGGACTTGGAATGGCGCGAGACTTTGCAAGGGCCCTCCGTGTGCCAAAAATAGGCCGCGGGCACAGCCGTACCCAAAAATAACCGCCCGAAGTCCGGGGCGCCAAGTTCGTCCAGCGGAAAAAGGCCACAAAAACGGGTGGGCTATAGCCTTGGGGGGTGGGGCTGGCCAATTTCCTCCGGCGGACTCGGGATGGCGCGAGACTTTGCGAGGGCCCTCCATGTACCAAAAATAGGCCGCGGACACAGCCGCGCCCAAAAATATCCTCCCGAAGGCCGGGGCGCCAAGTTCGTCCAGCGGAAAAAGGCCATCAAAACGGGTGGGCTATAGGTTTGGGAGGTGGGGCTGGCCAACTTTGTCCGCCGGACTAGGAATGGAGCGAGACTTTGCGAGGGCCCTCCGTGTAACAAAAATAAGGTGCGGGCACAGCGGCATCCAAAAATCACCGCCCGAAAGCCGGGGCGCCAAGTTCGTCCAGGGGAAAAAGGCCACAAAAAAGGGTGGGCTATAGCCTTGGGGGTGGTGCTGGCCAACTTCGTCCGCCGGACTCGGAATATCGCGAGACTTTGCGAGGGCCCACCGTGTACCAAAACCAGGCCGCGGGCACAGCCCCGCCCAAAAATAACCGCCCGAAGGCCGGGGCGCCAAGTTCGTCCAGCGGAAAAAGGCCACAAAAACGGGTGGGCTATAGCCTTGGGGGGTGGGGCTAGCCCACTTCATCCGCCGGACTCGGAATCGCGCGATAGTTTGCGAGGGCCCTCCGTGTGCCAAAAATAGGCCGCGGGCACAGCCGAGCCCAAAAATAACCGCCCGAAGGCTGGGGCGCCAAGTTCTTCCAGCGGAAAAAGGCTACAAAAACGGGAGGGCTATAGCCTTGGGGTGTTGGGCTGGCCAACTTCGTCCGCCGGTCTCGGAATGGTGCGAGACTTTGCGAGGGCCCTCCGTGTGCCAAAAATAGGCCGCGGGCACAGCCGAGCCCAAAAATAACCACCCGAAGGCTGGGGCGCCAAGTTCGTCCAGCGGAAAAAGGCTACAAAAACGGGAGGGCTATAGCCTTGGGGTGTTGGGCTGGCCAACTTCGTCCGCCGGTCTCGGAATGGCGTGAGACTTTGCGAGGGCCCTCCGTGTGCCAAAAATAGGCCGCGGGCACAGTCGATCCCAAAAATAACCGCCCGAAGGCCGGGGCGCCATGTTCGTCCAGCGGAAAAAGGCCACAAAAACGGGTGGGCTATAGCCTTGGGGGGTGGGGCTGGCCAACATCGTCCGCTGGACTCGGAATGGCGCGAGACTTTGCGAGGGCCCTCCGTGTACCAAAAATAGGCCGCGGACACAGCCGCGCCAAAAAATATCCGCCCGAAGGCCGGGGCGCCAAGTTCGTCCAGCGGAAAAAGGCCATCAAAACCGGTGGGCTATAGGTTTGGGAGGTGGGGCTGGCCAACTTTGTCCGCCGGTCTCGGAATGGCGCGAGACTTTGCGAGGGCCCTCCGTGTACCAAAAATAAGGCGCGGGCACAGCGGCGTCCAAAAATAACCGCCCGAAGGCCGGGGCGCCAAGTTCGTCCAGGGCAAAAAGGCCACAAAAAAGGGTGGGCTATAGCCTTGGGGGTGGTGCTGGCCAACTTCGTCCGCCGGACTCGGAATATCGCGAGACTTTGCGAGGGCCCAACGTGTACCAAAAACAGGCCGCGGGCACAGCCGCGCCCAAAAATAACCGCCCGAAGGCCGGGTCGCCAAGTTCGTCCAGCGGAAAAAGGCCACAAAAACGGGTGGGCTATAGCCTTGGGGGGTGGGGCTAGCCCACTTCATCCGCCGGACTCGGAATCGCGCGAGACTTTGCGAGGGCCCTCCGTGTACCAAAAATAGGCCGCGGGCACAGCCGAGCCCAAAAATAACCGCCCGAAGGCTGGGGCGCCAAGTTCTTCCAGCGGAAAAAGGCTACAAAAACGGGAGGGCTATAGCCTCGGGGTGTTGGGCTGGCCAACTTCGTCCGCCGGTCTCGGAATGGCGCGAGACTTTGCGAGGGCCCTCCGTGTGCCAAAAATAGGCCGCGGGCACAGCCGAGCCCAAAAATAACCGCCCGAAGGCTGGGGCGCCAAGTTCGTCCAGCGGAAAAAGGCTACAAAAACGGGAGGGCTATAGCCTTGGGGTGTTGGGCTGGCCAACTTCGTCCGCCGGTCTCGGACTGGCGCGAGACTTTGCGAGGGCCCTCCGTGTGCTAAAAATAGGGCGTGGGCACTGCCGCGCCCAAAAATAACCGTCCGAAGGGCGGGGCGCCAAGTTCGTCCAGCGTAAAAAGCCCACAAAAACGGGTGGGCTATAGCCTTGGGGGGTGGGCTGGCCAATTTCCTCCGGCGGACTCGGGATAGCGCGAGACTTTGCGAGGGCCCTCCCTGTACCAAAAATAGGCCGCGGACACAGCCGCGCCCAAAAATATCCTCCCGAAGGCCGGGGCGCCAAGTTCGTCCAGCGGAAAAAGGCCATCAAAACGGGTGGGCTATAGGTTTGGGAGGTGGGGCTGGCCAACTTTGTCCGCCGGACTAGGAATGGCGCGAGACTTTGCGAGGGCCCTCCGTGTACCAAAAACAGGCCGCGGGCACAGCCGCGCCCAAAAATAACCGCCCGAAGGCCGGGGCGCCAAGTTCGTCCAGCGGAAAAAGGCCACAAAAACGGGTGGGCTATAGCCTTGGGGGGTGGGGCTGGCCAACATCGTCCGCTGGACTCGGAATGGCGCGAGACTTTGCGAGGGCCCTCCGTGTGCTAAAAATAGGCCGTGAGCACTGCCGCGCCCAAAAATAACCGCCCGAAGGGCGGGGCGCCAAGTTCGTCCAGCGTAAAAAGCCCACAAAAACGGGTGGGCTATAGCCTTGGGGGGTGGGGCTGGCCAACTTCGTCCGCTGGACTCGGAATGGCGCGAGACTTTGCGAGGGCCCTCCGTGTGCCAAAAATAGGCCGCGGGCACAGCCGAGGCCAAAAATAACCGCCCGAAGGCTGGGGTGCCAAGTTCTTCCAGCGGAAAAAGGCTACAAAAACGGGAGGGCTATAGCCTCGGGGTGTTGGGCTGGCCAACTTCGTCCGCCGGTCTCGGAATGGCCCGAGACTTTGCGAGGGCCCTCCGTGTGCTAAAAATAGGCCGCGGGCACAGCCGAACCCAAAAATAAAAGCCCGAAGGCTGGGGCGCCAAGTTCTTCCAGCGGAAAAAGGCTACAAAAACGGGAGGGCTATAGCCTTGGGGTGTTGGGCTGGCCAACTTCGTCCGCCGGTCTCGGAATGGCGCGAGACTTGGCGAGGGCCCTCCGTGTGCCAAAAATAGGCCGCGGGCACAGCCGAGCCCAAAAATAACCGCCCGAAGGCTGGGGCGCCAAGTTCGTCCAGCGGAAAAAGGCTACAAAAACGGGAGGGCTATAGCCTTGGGGTGTTGGGCTGGCCAACTTCGTCCGCCGGTCTCGGAATGGCGCGAGACTTTGCGAGGGCCCTCCGTGTGCCAAAAATAGGCCGCGGACACAGCCGATCCCAAAAATAACCGCCCGAAAGCCGGGGCGCCATGTTCGTCCAGCGGAAAAAGGCCACAAAAACGGGTGGGCTATAGCCTTGGGGGGTGGGGCTGGCCAACATCGTCCGCTGGACTCGGAATGGCGCGAGACTTTGCGAGGGCCCTCCGTGTGCCAAAAATAGGCCGCGGGCACAGCCGCGCCCAAAAATTACTGCCCCAAGGCGGGGGCGCCAAGTTCGTCCAGCGGAAAAAGGCCACAAAAACGGGTGGGCTATAGCCTTGCGGGGTGGGGCTGGCCAACTTCGTCCGCCGGTCTCGAAATGGCGCGAGACTTTGCGAGGGCCCTCCGTGTGCTAAAAATAGGCCGTGGGCACTGCCGCGCCCAAAAATAACCGCCCGAAGGGCGGGGCGCCAAGTTCGTCCAGCGTAAAAAGCCCACAAAAACGGGTGGGCTATAGCCTTGGGGGGTGGGGCTAGCTCACTTCATCCGCCGGACTCGGAATCGCGCGAGACTTTGCGAGGGCCCTCCGTGTGCCAAAAATAGGCCGCAGGCACAGCCGAGCCCAAAAATAACCGCCCGAAGGCTGGGGTGCCAAGTTCTTCCAGCGGAAAAAGGCTACAAAAACGGGAGGGCTATAGCCTCGGGGTGTTGGGCTGGCCAACTTCGTCCGCCGGTCTCGGAATGGCCCGAGACTTTGCGAGGGCCCTCCGTGTGCTAAAAATAGGCCGCGGGCACAGCCGAACCCAAAAATAACCGCCCGAAGGCTGGGGCGCCAAGTTCGTCCAGCGGAAAAAGGCTACAAAAACGGGAGGGCTATAGCCTTGGGGTGTTGGGCTGGCCAACTTCGTCCGCCGGACTCGGAATGGCGCGAGACTTTGCGAGGGCCCTCCGTGTGCCAAAAATAGGCCGCGGGCACAGCCGCGCCCAAAAATTACTGCCCCAAGGCGGGGGCGCCAAGTTCGTCCAGCGGAAAAAGGCCACAAAAACGGGTGGGCTATAGCCTTGCGGGGTGGGGCTGGCCAACTTCGTCCGCCGGTCTCGGAATGGCGCGAGACTTTGCGAGGGCCCTCCGTGTGCTAAAAATAGGCCGTGGGCACTGCCGCGCCCAAAAATAACCGCCCGAAGGGTGGGGCGCCAAGTTCGTCCAGCGTAAAAAGCCCACAAAAACGGGTGGGCTATAGCCTTGGGGGGTGGGCTGGCCAATTTCCTCCGGTGGACTCGGGATAGCGCGAGACTTTGCGAGGGCCCTCCATGTACCAAAAATAGGCCGCGGACACAGCCGCGCCCAAAAATATCCTCCCGAAGGCCGGGGCGCCAAGTTCGTCCAGCGGAAAAAGGCCATCAAAACGGGTGGGCTATAGGTTTGGGAGGTGGGGCTGGCCAACTTTGTCCGCCGGACTAGGAATGGCGCGAGACTTTGCGAGGGCCCTCCGTGTACCAAAAACAGGCGCATGGGCACAGCAGCGCCTTAAAAATAACCGCCCGAAGGCCGGGGCGCCAAGTTCGTCCAGCGGAAAAAGGCCACAAAAACGGGTGGGCTATAGCCTTGGGGGGTGGGGCTGGCCAACATCGTCCGCTGGACTCGGAATGGCGCGAGACTTTGCGAGGGCCCTCCGTGTGCTAAAAATAGGCCGTGAGCACTGCCGCGCCCAAAAATAACCGCCCGAAGGGCGGGGCGCCAAGTTCATCCAGCGTAAAAAGCCCACAAAAACGGGTGGGCAATAGCCTTGGGGGGTGGGGCTGGCCAACTTCGTCCGCCGGACTCGGAATGGCGCGAGACTTTGCGAGGGCCCTCCGTGTGCCAAAAATAGGCCACGTGCACAGCCGCGCCCAAAAATAACCTCCCGAAGGCCGGGGCGCCAAGTTCGTCCAGCGGAAAAAGGCCACAAAAACAGGTGGGCTATAGCCTTGGGGGGTGGGGCTGGCCAACATCGTCCGCCGGACTCGGAATGGCGCGAGACTTTCCGAGGGCCCTCCGTGTGCTAAAAATAGGCCGTGGGCACTGCCGCGCCCAAAAATAATCACCTGAAGGGCGGGGCGCCAAGTTCGTCCAGCGTAAAAAGCCCACAAAAACGGGTGGGCTATAGCCTTGGGGGGTGGGGCTGGCCAACTTCGTCCGCCGGACTCGGAATGGCGCGAGACTTTGCGAGGGCCCTCCGTGTGCCAAAAATAGGCCGCGTGCACAGCCGCGCCCAAAAATTACTGCCCGAAGGCTGGGGCGCCAAGTTCGTTCAGCGGAAAAAGGTCACAAAAACGGGTGGGCTATAGCCTTGGGGGGTTGGGCTGGCCAACTTCGTCCGCCGGACTCGGAATGGCGCGAGACTTTGCGAGGGCCCTCCGTGTGCCAAAAATAGGCGGCGTGCACAGCCGCGCCCAAAAATTACTGCCCGAAGGCCGGGGCGCCAAGTTCGTCCAGCGGAAAAAGGCCACAAAAACGGGTGGGCTATAAACTTGGGGGGTGGGGCTGGCCAACATCGTCCGCCGGACTCGGAATGGCGCGAGACTTTGCGAGGGCCCTCCGTGTGCCAAAAATAGGCCGCGTGCACAGCCGCGTCCAAAAATTACTGCCCAAAGGCTGGGGCGCCAAGTTCGATCAGCGGAAAAAGGACACAAAAACGGGTGGGCTATAGCCTTGGGGGGTTGGGCTGGCCAACTTCGTCCGCCGGACTCGGAATGGCGCGAGACTTTGCGAGGGCCCTCCGTGTGCCAAAAATAGGCCGCGGGCACAGCCGCGCCCAAAAATTCCTGCCCCAAGGCGGGGGCGCCAAGTTCGTCCAGCGGAAAAAGGCCACAAAAACGGGTGGGCTATAGCCTTGCGGGGTGGGGCTGGCCAACTTCGTCCGCCGGACTCGGAATGGCGCGAGACTTTGCGAGGGCCCTCCGTGTGCCAATAATAGGCCGCGGGCACAGCCGCGCCCAAAAATAACCCCCCGAAGGCCGGGGCGCCAAGTTCGTCCATCGGAAAAAGGGCACAAAAACGGGTGGGCTATAGCCTTGGGGAGTGGGGCTGGCCAACTTCGTACGCCGGACTCAGAATGGCGCGAGACTTTGCAAGGACCCTCCGTGTGCCAAAAATAGGCCGCGGGCACAGCCGCGCCCAAAAATAACCGCCCGAAGGCCGGGGCGCCAATTTCGTCCAGCGGAAAAAGGACACAAAAAAGGGTGGCCTATAGCCTTGGGGGGTGGTGCTGGCCGACTTCGTCCGCCGGACTCGGAATGGCGCGAGACTTTGCGAGGGCCCTCCGTGTACCAAAAATAAGACGCGGGCACAGTGGCGTCCAAAAATAACCGCCCGAAGGCCGGGGCGCCAAGTTCGTCCAGGGGAAAAAGGCCACAAAAAAGGGTGGGCTATAGCCTTGGGGGTAGGGCTGGCCAACTTCGTCCGCCGGACTTGGAATATCGCGAGACATTGCGAGGGCCCACCGTGTCCCAAAAACAGGCCGCAGGCACAGCCGCGCCCAAAAATAACCGCCCGAAGGCCGGGGCGCCAAGTTCGTCCAGCGGAAAAAGGCCACAAAAACGGGTGGGCTATAGCCTTGGGGGGTGGGGCTAGCCCACTTCATCCGCCGGACTCGGAATGGCGCGAGACTTTCCGAGGGCCATCCGTGTGCCAAAAATAGGCCGCGGGCACAGCTGCGCCCAAAAATAACCGCCCGAAAGGCCGGGGCGCCAAGTTCGTCCAGCGGAAAAAGGCCACAAAAACGGGTGGGCTATAGCCTTGGGGGGTGGGGCGGGCCAACATCGTCCGCCGGACTCGGAATGGCGCGAGACTTTGCGAGTGCCCTCCGTGTGCTAAAAATAGGCCGTGGGCACTGCCATGCCCAAAAATAACCGCCCGAAGGGCGGGGCGCCAAGTTCGTCCAGCGTAAAAAGGCCACAAAAATGGGTGGGCTATAGCCTTGGGGGGTGGGGCTGGCCAACTTCGTCCGCCGGACTCGGAATGGCGCGAGACTTTGCGAGGACCCTCCGTGTGCCAAAATAGGCCACGGGCACAGCCGCACCCAATAATTACTGGCCGAAGGCTGGGGCGCCAAGTTCGTTCAGCAGAAAAAGGCCACAAAAACGGGTGGGCTATAGCCTTGGGGGGTTGGGCTGGCCAACTTCGCCCGCCGGACTCGGAATGGCGCGAGACTTTGCGAGGGCCCTCCGTGTGCCAAAAATAGGACGCGGGCACAGCCGCGGCCAAAAATTACTGCCCGAAGGAGGGGGCGCCAAGTTCGTCCAGCGGAAAAAGGCCACAAAAACGGGTGGGCTATAGCCTTGCGGGGTGGGGCTGGCCAACTTCGTCCGCCGGACTCGGAATGGCGCGAGACTTTGCGAGGGCCCTCCGTGTGCCAAAAATAGGCCGCGGGCACAGCCGCGCCCAAAAATAACCGCCCGAAGGCCGGGGCGCCAATTTCGTCCAGCGGAAAAAGGCCACAAAAAAGGGTGGCCAATAGCCTTGGGGGGTGGTGCTGGCCCACTTCGTCCGCCGGACTCGGAAAGGCGTGAGACTTTGCGAGGGCCCTCCGTGTGCCAAAAATAGGCCGCGGGCACAGCCGCGCAAAAAAATAACAGCCCGAAGGCCGGGGCGCCAAGTTCGTCCAGCGGAAAAAGGCCACAAAAACGGGTGGGCTATAGGCTTGGGGGGTGGGGCTGGCCAACATCGTCCGCCGGACTCGGAATGGCGCGAGACTTTGCGAGGGCCCTCCGTGTGCCAAAAATAGGCCGCGGGCACAGCCGCGACCAAAAATAACCGACGAAGGCCGGGGCGCCAAATTCGTCCAGCGGAAAAAGGCCACAAAAACGGGTGGGATATAGCCTTGGGGGGTGGGGCTGGCCCACTTCATCCGGCGGACTCGGAATGGCGCGAGACTTTGCGAGGGCCCTCCATGTACAAAAAATAGGCCGCGGACACAGCCGCGCCCAAAAATATCCGCCCGAAGGCCGGGGCGCCAAGTTCGTCCAGCGGAAAAAGGCCATCAAAACGGGTGGGCTATAGGTTTGGGAGGTGGGGCTGGCCACCTTCGTCCGACGGACTCGGAATTGCGCGAGACATTACGAGGCGCCTCCGTGTGCCAAAAATAGGCTGCGGGCAAAACCGCGCCCAAAAATACCCGCCCAAAGGCCGGGGCGCCAAGTTCGTCCAGCAGAAAAAGGCCACAAAAACGGGTGGGCTATAGACTTGGGGGGTGGGGTTGGCCAACTTCGTCCGCCGGACTCGGAATGGCGCGAGACTTTGCGAGGAGCCTCCGTGTGCCAAAAATAGGACGTGACCACAGCCGCGCCCAAAAATAACCTCCCGAAGGCCGGGGCGCCAAGTTCGTCCAGCGGAAAAAGGCCACAAAAACGGGTGGCCTATAGCCTTGGGAGGTGGGGCCGGCCCACATCATCCGCCGGACTCGGAATGGCGCGAGACTTTGCGAGGGGACTCCGTGTGCCAAAAATAGGGCGCTGGCACAGCCGCGGCTAAAAATAACCGCCCGAAGGCCGGGGCGCCAAGTTCGTCCAGCGGAAAAAGGCCACAAAAACGGGTGGGCTATAGCCTTGGGGGGTGGGGCTGGCCAACTTCGTCCGCCGGACTCGGAATGGGGCGAGACTTTGCGAGCAGCCTCCGTGTGCCAAAAATAGGTCACGGGCACAGCCCCGCCCGAAAAAAACCCCCTGAAGGTCGGCGCGCCCAAACCCCCCAGCGGAAAGATGGCCAAAAAACGGGTGGGCTATAGCCTTGCGGGGAGGGGCTGACCAACTTCGTCCGCCGGACTATTAATGGGGTGAGACTTTGCGAGCGGTCTCCGCGTGCCAAAAATAGGCCAAGGGCACAGCCGCGCCCAAAAATAACCCCCCGAAGGTCCGCGCGCCCGAACCCCCCAGCGGAAAAATGGCCAAAAAACGGGTGGGCTATAGCCTTGGGGGGAGGGGCTGGCCCACTTCGTCCGCCGGACTCGGAATGGGGCGAGACTTTGCGAACAGCCTCCGCGTGCCAAAAATAGGCCGCGGGCACAGCCGCGCCCAAAAATAACCCCCGAAGGTCGGCGCGCCCAAACCCCCCCGCGGAAAAATGGCCAAAAAACGGGCGCGCTATAGCCTTGCGGGGAGGGGCTGGCCAACTTCGTCCGCCGGACTCGGAATGGGGCGAGACTTTGCGAACGGCCTCCGCGTGCCAAAAATAGGCCGCGGGCACAGCCGCGCCAAAAATAACCCCCGAAGGTCGGCGCGCCCAAACCCCCCAGCGGAAAAATGGCCAAAAAACGGGTGCGCTATAGCCTTGCGGGGAGGGGCTGGCCAACTTCGTCCGCCGGACTCGGAATGGCGCGAGACTTTGTGAGCGGCCTCCGCGTGCCAAAAATAGGCCGCGGGCACAGCCGCAGCCAAAAATAACCCCCCGAAGGTCGGCGAGCCCAAACCCCCCAGCGGAAAAATGGCCAAAAAACGGGTGGGCTATAGCTTTGGGGGGAGGGGCTGGCCCACTTCGTCCGCCGGACTCGGAATGGGGCGAGACTTTGCGAGCGGCCTCCGCGTGCCAAAAATAGGTCACGGACACAGCCCCGCCCAAAAAAAACCCCCTGAAGGTCGGCGCGCCCAAACCCCCCATCGGAAAGATGGCCAAAAAACGGGTGGGCTATAGCCTTGCGGGGAGGGGCTGACCAACTTCGTCCGCCGGACTATTAATGGGGAGAGACTTTGCGAGCGGTCTCCGCGTGCCAAAAATAGGCCGAGGGCACAGCCGCGCCCAAAAATAACCCCCCGAAGGTCTGCGCGCCCGAACCCCCCAGCGGAAAAATGGCCAAAAAACGGGTGGGCTATAGCCTTGAGGGGAGGGGCTGGCCAAATTCGTCCGCCGGACTCGGAATGGGGCGAGACTTTGCGAACAGCCTCCGTGTGCCAAAAATAGGCCGCGGGCACAGCCGCGCCCAAAAATAACCCCCGAAGGTCGGCGCGCCCAAACCCCCCCGCGGAAAAATGGCCAAAAAACGGGCGCGCTATAGCCTTGCGGGGAGGGGCTGGCCAACTTCGTCCGCCGGACTCGGAATGGGGCGAGACTTTGCGAGCGGCCTCCGCGTGCCAAAAATAGGTCATGGGCACAGCCACGCCCAAAAATAACCACCCGAAGGTCGGCGCGCCCAAACCCCCCCGCGGAAAAATGGCCAAAAAACGGGTGGGCTATAGCCTTCGGGGGAGGGGCTGGCCAACTTCGTCCGCCGGACATGGAATGGGGCGAGACTTTGGAAGCGGCCTCCGCGTGCCAAAAATAGGCGGCGGGCACAGCCGCGCCCCAAAATAACCTGCCGAAGGTCGGCGCGCCCAAACCCCCCAGCGGAAATATGGCCGAAAAACGGGTGGCCTATAGCCTTGGGGGGAGGGGCTGGCCAACTTCATCCGCCGGACTCGGAATGGGGCGAGACTTTGCGAGCGGCCTCCGCGTGCCAAAAATAGGTCACGGGCAAAGCCACGCCCAAAAATAACCCCCTGAAGTTCGGCGCGCCCAAACCCCCCAGCGGAAAGATGACCAAAAAACGGGTGCGCTATAGCCTTGGGGGGAGGGGCTGGCCAACTTCGTCCGCCGGACTCGGAATGGGGCAAGACTTTGCGAGCGGCCTCCGCGTGCCACAAATAGGTCACGGGCACAGCCACGCCAAAAAATAACCCCCTGAAGGTCGGCGCGCCCAAACCCCCCAACGGAAAGATGGCCAAAAAACGGGTGGGCTATAGCCTTGCGGGGAGGGACTGGCCCACTTCGTCCGCCGGACTATTAATGGGGTGAGACTTTGCGAGCGGTCTCCGCGTGCCAAAAATAGGCCGAGGGCACATCCGCGCCCAAAAATAACCCCCCGAAGGTCGGCGCGCACAAACCCCCCAGCGGAAAGATGGCCAAAAAACGGGTGCGCTATAGCCTTGGGGGAGGGGCTGGCCAACTTCGTCCGCCGGACTCGGAATGGGGCGAGACTTTGCGAGCGGCCTCCGCGTGCCAAAAATAGGCCGTAGGTACAGCCGCAGCCAAAAATAACCCCCCGAAGGTCGGCGCGCCCAAACCCCCCAGCGGAAAAATGGCCAAAAAACGGGTGAGCTATAGCCTTGGGGGGAGGGGCTGGCCCACTTCGTCCGCCGGACTCGGAATGGGGCGAGACTTTGCGAGCGGCCTCCGCGTGCCAAAAATAGGTCATGGGCACAGCCACGCCCAAAAATAACCACCTGAAGGTCGGCGCGCCCAAACCCCCCAGCGGAAAGATGGCCAAAAAACGGGTGGGCTATAGCCTTGCGGGGAGGGGCTGGCCAACTTCGTCCGCCGGACTATTAATGGGGTGAGAATTTGCGAGCGGTCTCCGCGTGCCAAAAATAGGCCGAGGGCACAGCCGCGCCCAAAAATAACCCCCCAAAGGGCGGCGCGCCCAAACCCCCAAGCGGAAAAACGGCCAAAAAACGGGTGGGCTATGGCCTTGGGGGGAGGGGCTGTCCAAATTCGTCCGCCGGACTCGGAATGGGGCGAGACTTTGCGAGCTGCCTCCACGTGCCAAAAATAGGACGCGGGCACAGCCGCGCCCAAAAATAAGCCCCCGAAGGTCGGCGCGCCCAAACCCCCCAGCAGAAAAATGGCCAAAAAACGGGTGGGCTATAGCCTTGGGGGGAGGGGCTGGCCAACTTCGTCCGCCGGACTCGGAATCGGGCGAGACTTTGTGAGCGGCCTCCGCGGGCCAAAAATAGGCCGCGGTCACAGCCGCGCCCAAAAATAACCCCCCGAAGGTCGGCGCGCCCAAACCCCACAGCGGAAAATTGGCCAAAAAACGGGTGCGCTATAGACTTGGGGGGAGGGGCTGGCCAACTTCGTCCGCCGGACTCAGAATTGGGTGAGACTTTGCGAGCGGCCTCCACGTGCCAACTATAGGCCGCGGGCACAGCCGCACCTAAAAATAACCTCCCGAAGGTCGGCGCGCCCAAACCCCCCAGCGGAAAAATGGCCAAAAAACGGGTGGCCTATAGCCTTGGGGGGAGGGGCTTGCCAACTTCGTCCGCCGGACTCGGAATGGGACGAGACTTTACGAGCGGCCTCCGCGTGCCAAAAATAGGCCGCAGGCACAGCCGCGCGCAAAAATAACCTCCCGAAGGTCGGCGCGCCCAAACCCCCCAGCGGAAAAATGGCCAAAAACGGGTGGGCTATAGCCTTGGGGGGAGGGGCTGGCCAACTTCGTCTGCCGGACTCGGAATGGGACGAGACTTTGCGAGCGGCTTCCGCGTGCCAAAAATAGGCCGTGGGCACAGGCGCGCCCAAAAATAACCCCCCGAAGGTCGGCGCGGCCAAACCCCCCAGCGGAAAAATGGCCAAAAAACTGGTGCGCTATAGCCTTGGGGGGAGGGGCTGGCCAACTTCGTCCGCCGGACTCGGAATGGGGCGAGACTTTGCGAGTGGCCTCCGCGTGCCAAAAATAGGTCACGGGCACAGCCGTACCCAAAAATAACGCCCCGAAGGTCGGCGCGCCCAAACCCCCCAGCGGAAAATTGGCCAAAAAACGGGTGCGCTATAGCCTTGGGGGGAGGGGCTGGCCAACTTCGTCCGCCGGACTCGGAATTGGGTGAGACTTTGCGAGCGGCCTCAGCGTGCCAACTATAGGCTGCGGGCACAGCCGCACCCAAAAATAACCTCCCGAAGGTCGGCGTGCCCAAACCCCCCATCGGAAAAATGGCCAAAAAGCGGGTACGCTATAGCCTTGGGGGGAGGGGCTGGCCAACTTCGTCCGCCGGACTCGGAATCGGGCGAGACTTTGCGAGCGGCCTCCGCATGCCAAAAATAGGCCGCGGTCACAGACGCGCCCAAAAATAACCCCACGAAGGTCGGCGCGCCCAAAACCCCCAGCGGAAAAATGGCCAAAAAACGGGTGGCCTATAGCCTTGGGGGGAGGGGCTGGCCAACTTCGTCCGCCGGACTCGGAATTGGGTGAGACTTTGCGAGCGGCCTCAGCGTGCCAACTATAGGCTGCGGGCACAGCCGCACCCAAAAATAACCTCCCGAAGGTCGGCGTGCCCAAACCCCCCATCGGAAAAATGGCCAAAAAGCGGGTACGCTATAGCTTTGGGGGGAGGGGCTGTCCAACTTCGTCCGCCGGACACGGAATGGGGCGAGACTTTGAGAGCGGCCTCTGTGTGCGAAAAATAGGCCGCGGGCAATGCCGCGCCCAAAAATAACCCCCCGAAGGTCAGAGCGCCCAAACCCCACATTGGAAAATTGGCCAAAAAACGGGTGCGCTATAGCCTTGGGGGGAGGGGCTGGCCAACTTCGTCCGCCGGATTCGGAATGGGGCGAGACCTTGCGAACGGCCTCCGCGTGCCAAAAATAGGCCGCGCGCACAGCCGTGCCCAAAAATAACCACCCGAAGGTCCGCGCGCCCGAACCCCCCAGCGGAAAAATGGCCAAAAAACGGGTGCGCTATAGCCTTGGGTGGAGGGGCTGGCCAACTTCGTCCGCCGGACTCGGAATGGGGCGAGACTTTGCGAGCGGCCTCCGCGTGCCAAAAATAGGCCGCGGGCACAGCCGCGCCCAAAAATAACCACCCGAAGGTCGGCGCGCCCTAACCCCCCAGCGGAAAAATGGCCAAAAAATGGGTGCGCTATAGCCTTGGGGGGAGGGACTGGCCAACTTCGTCCGCTTGGCTCGGAATGGGGCGAGACTTTACGAGTGGCCTCCGCGTACCAAAAATAGGCCGTTGGCAAAGCCGCGCCCAAAAATAAGCGCCCGAAGGTCGTGGTACCAAAACCCCCCAGCTGAAAAATGGCCAAACAACGGGTGGGCTATAGCCTTGGTGGGGGGCGCGGGCGAAGTTCGTCCGCCGGACTCGGAATGGGGCGACACTTTGCGTGGGGCCTCGGGGTGCCAAAAATAATCCGCGGGCAAAGCCACGCCCAAAAATAAGCACCGGAAGGTTGGCGCGCCCAAACCCCCCAGCGGAAAAATGGCCAAAAAATGGGTGGGCTATAGCCTTGGGGGGAGGGGCTGGCCAACCTCGTCCGCCGGACTCGGAATGGGACGAAACTTTGCGATCGGCCTCCGCGTGCCAAAAATAGGCCGCGGGCACAGCCGCGCCCAAAAATAATCCCCCGAAGGTCGGCGAACCCAAACACCCCAGCGGAAAAATGGCCAAAAAACGGGTACGCTATAGCCTTGGGTGCAGGGGCTGGCCAACTTCGTCCGCCGGACTCGGAATGGGGCGAGACTTTGCGAGCGGCCTCCGCGTGCCAAAAATAGGCCGCGAGCACAGCCGCGCCCAAAAATAACCACCCGAAGGTCGGCGCGCCCAAACCCCCCAGCGGAAAAATGGCCAAAAAATGGGTGCGCTATAGCCTTGGGGGGAGGGACTGGCCAACTTCGTCCGCTGGGCTCGGAATGGGGCGAGACTTTACGAGCGGCCTCCGCGTGCCAAAAATAGGCCGCAGACACAGCCGCGCGCAAAAATAACCCCCCGAAGGTCGGCGCGCCCAAACCCCCCAGCGGAAAAATGGCCAAAAATGGGTGGACTATAGCTTTGGGGGGAGGGGCTGTCCAACTTCGTCCGCCGGACACGGAATGGGGCGAGACTTTGAGAGCGGCCTCTGTGTGCGAAAAATAGGCCGCGGGCAATGCCGCGCCCAAAAATAACCCCCCGAAGGTCGGAGCGCCCAAACCCCACATTGGAAAATTGGCCAAAAAACGGGTGCGCTATAGCCTTGGGGGGAGGGGCTGGCCAACTTCGTCCGCCGGATTCGGAATGGGGCGAGACCTTGCGAACGGCCTCCGCGTGCCAAAAATAGGCCGCGCGCACAGCCGTGCCCAAAAATAACCACCCGAAGGTCCGCGCGCCCGAACCCCCCAGCGGAAAAATGGCCAAAAAACGGGTGCGCTATAGCCTTGGGTGGAGGGGCTGGCCAACTTCGTCCGCCGGACTCGGAATGGGGCGAGACTTTGCGAGCGGCCTCCGCGTGCCAAAAATAGGCCGCGGGCACAGCCGCGCCCAAAAATAACCCCCCGAAGGTCGGCGCGCCCTAACCCCCCAGCGGAAAAATGGCCAAAAAATGGGTGCGCTATAGCCTTGGGGGGAGGGACTGGCCAACTTCGTCCGCTTGGCTCGGAATGGGGCGAGACTTTGCGAGTGGCCTTCGCGTGCCAAAAATAGGCCGTGGACACAGCCGCGCCCAAAAATAACCCCCCGAAGGTCGACGCGCCCAAACCCCCCAGCGGAAAAATGGCCAAAAAACGGGTGGGCTATAGCCTTGGGGGGAGGGGCTGGCCAACTTCGTCCGCCGGACTCGGAATGGGGCGAGACCTTGCGAACGGCCTCCGCGTGCCAAAAATAGGCCGTAGGCACAGCCGCGCCCAAAAATAACCCCCCGAAGGTCGGCGCGCCCAAACCCCCCAGCGGAAAAATGGCCAAAAAACGGGTGCGCTATAACCTTGAGGGGAGGGGCTGGCCCACTTCGTCCGCCGGACTCGGAATGGGGCGAGACTTTGCGAGTGGCCTCCGCGTGCCAAAAATAGGTCACGGGCACAGCCGTGCCCAAAAATAACGCCCCGAAGGTCGGCGCGCCCAAACCCCCCAGCGGAACATTGGCCAAAAAACGGGTGCGCTATAGCCTTGGGGGGAGGGGCTGGCCAACTTCGTCCGCCGGACTCGGAATTGGGTGAGACTTTGCGAGCGGCCTCAGCGTGCCAACTATAGGCTGCGGGCACAGCCGCACCCAAAAATAACCTCCCGAAGGTCGGCGTGCCCAAACCCCCCATCGGAAAAATGGCCAAAAAGCGGGTACGCTATAGCCTTGGGGGGAGGGGCTGGCCAACTTCGTCCGCCGGACTCGGAATCGGGCGAGACTTTGCGAGCGGCCTCCGCATGCCAAAAATAGGCCGCGGTCACAGACGCGCCCAAAAATAACCCCCCGAAGGTCGGCGCGCCCAAACCCCCCAGCGGAAAAATGGCCAAAAAACGGGTGGCCTATAGCCTTGGGGGGAGGGGCTGGCCAACTTCGTCCGCCGGACTCGGAATCGGGCGAGACTTTGCGAGCGGCCTCCGTATGCCAAAAATAGGCAGCGGTCACAGACGCGCCCAAAAATAACCCCCCGAAGGTCGGCGCGCCCAAACCCCCCAGCGGAAAAATGGCCAAAAAACGGGTGGCCTATAGCCTTGGGGGGAGGGGCTTGCCAACTTCGTCCGCCAGACTTGGAATGGGGCGAGACTTTACAAGCGGCCACCGCGTGCCAAAAATAGGCCACAGGCACAGCCGCGCCCAAAAATAACCCCCGGAAGGTCGGCGAGCCCAAACACCCCAGCGGAAAAATGGCCAAAAAACGGGTGCGCTATAGCCTTGGGTGGAGGGGCTGGCCGACTTCGTCCGCCGGACTCGGAATGGGGCGTGACTTTGCGAGCGGCCTCCGCGTGCCAAAAATAGGCCGCAGGCACAGCCACTCCCAAAAATAACCCCCCGAATGTCGGCTCGCCGAAACCCCCCAGCGGAAAAATGGCCAAAAAATGGGTGGGCTATAGCCTTGGGGGGAGGGGCTGGCCAACCTCGTCCGCCGGACTCGGAATGGGGCGAGACTTTGCGAGCGGCCTCCGCGTGCCAAAAATAGGCCGCGGGCACAGCCGCGCCCAAAAATAACCCCCCGAAGGTCGGCGCGCCCAAACCCCCCAGCGGAAAAATGGCCAAAAAACGGGTGGCCTATAGCCTTGGGGGGAGGGGCTTGCCAACTTCGTCTGCCGGACTCGGAATGGGACGAGACTTTACGAGCGGCCTCCGCGTGCCAAAAATAGGACGCAGACACAGCCGCGCGCAAAAATAACCCACCGAAGGTCGGCGCGCCCAAACCCCCCAGCGGAAAAATGGCCAAAAATGGGTGGACTATAGCTTTGGGGGGAGGGGCTGTCCAACTTCGTCCGCCGGACACGGAATGGGGCGAGACTTTGAGAGTGGCCTCTACATGCGAAAAATAGGCCGCGGGCAATGCCGCGCCCAAAAATAACCCCCCGAAGGTCGGAGCGCCCAAACCCCACAGCGGAAAATTGGCCAAAAAACGGGTGCGCTATAGCCTTGGGGGGAGGGGCTGGCCAACTTCGTCCGCCGGATTTGGAATGGGGCGAGACCTTGCGAACGGCCTCCGCGTGCCAAAAATAGGCCGCGCGCACAGCCGCGCCCAAAAATAACCCCCCGAAGGTCCGCGCGCCCGAACCCCCCAGCGGAAAAATGGCCAAAAAACGGGTGGGCTATAGCCTTGGGGGGAGGGGCTGGCCAACTTCGTCCGCCGGACTCGGAATGGGGCGAGACTTTGCGAGCGGCCTCCGTGTGCCAAAAATAGGCCGTAGGCACAACCGCGCCCAAAAATAACCCCCCGAAGGTTGGCACGCCCAAACCCCCCAGCGGAAAAATGGCCAAAAAATGGGTGGGCTATAGCCTTGGGGGGAGGGGCTCGCCAAATTCGTCCGCCGGACTCGGAATGGGGTGAGACTTTGGGAGCGACCTCCGCGTGCCAAAAATAGGCCGCTGGCACAGCCGCACCCAAAAATAACCCCCTGAAGGTCGGCACGCCCAAACCCCCCAGCGGAAAAATGGCCAAAAAATGGGTGGGCTATAGCCTTGGGGGGAGGGGCTGGCCAACTTCGTCCGCCGGACTCGGAATGGCGCGAGACTTTGCGTGGTGCCTCCGTGTGTCAAAAATAGGCTTCGGGTACAGCCGTGCCCAAAAATACCCGCCTGAAGGCCGGGGAGCCAAGTTTGACCAGCGGGAAAAGGCCACAAAATTGGGTGGGCTATAGCATTGGGGGGTGGGGCTGGCCCACATCGTCCGCCGGACTCGGAATGGCGCGAGACATTGCGAGGCACCTCCGTGTACAAAAGATACGCCGCGGGCAGAGCCGCGGGCACAGCCGCGCCCAAAAATATCCGCCCGAAGGCCGGGGCGCCAAGTTCGTCCAGCGGAAAAAGGCCAAAAAAACGGGCGGGCTATAGCCTTGGGGGGTGGGGCTGGCCAACTTCGTCCGCCGGACTCGGAATGGCGCGAGACTTTTCGAGGCGCCTCCGTGTGCCAAAAATAAGCCGCTGGCACAGCCGTGCCCAAAAATACCCACCCGAAGGCCGGGGCGCCAAGTTCGTCCAGCGGAAAAAGGCCACAAAAACGGGTGTGCTATAGCCTTGGGGGGGGGGGGCTGGCCCACTTCGTCCGCCGGACTCGGAATGGCGCGCGACTTTGCGAGGCGCCTCCGTGTGCGAAAAATAGGCCTCGGGCACAGCCGCGCCCAAAAATACCCGCCCGAAGGCCGGGGCGCCAAGTTTGTCCAACGGAAAAAGGGCACAAAAACGGGTGGGCTATAGCCTTGGGGGGTGGGGCTGGCCAAATTCATCCGCCGGACACGGAATGGCGCGAGACTTTGCGAGGCACCTCCGTGTGCCAAAAATAAGCCGCGGGCATAGCCGCGCCCAAAAATACCGACCCGAAGGCCGGGGCGCCAAGTTCGTCCCGCGGTAAAAGGCCACAAAAACGGGTGGGCTATAGCCTTGGGGGGGGGGGGCTGGCCCACTGCGTCCGCCGGACTTGGAATGGCGCGAGACTTTTCGAGGCGCCTCCGTGTGCCAAAAATAAGCCGCTGGCACAGCCGTGCCCAAAAATACCCACCCGAAGGCCGGGGCGCCAAGTTCGTCCAGCGGAAAAAGGCCACAAAAACGGGTGGGCTATAGCCTTGGGGGGGGGAGGGGCTGGCCCACTTCGTCCGCCGGACTCAGAATGGCGCGCGACTTTGCGAGGCGCCTCCGTGTGCGAAAAATAGGCCTCGGGCACAGCCGCGCCCAAAAATACCCGCCCGAAGGCCGGTACGCCAAGTTCGTCCAGCGGAAAAAGGCCAAAAAAACGGGCGGGCTATAGCCTTGGGGGGTGGGGCTGGCCAACTTCGTCCGCCGGACTCGGAATGGCGCGAGACTTTACGACGCGCCTCCGTGTGCCAAAAATAAACCGCTGGACAGCCGCGCCCAATAATACCCACCCCAAGGCCGGGGAGCCATGTTCGTCCAGCGGAAAAAGGCCACAAAAACGGGTGGGCTATAGCCTTGGGGGGTTGGGCTGGCCAACTTCGTCCGCCGACTTGGAATGGCGCGAGACTTTGCGAGGCGACTCCGTGTGCCAAAAATAGACCACGGGCACATCCGCGCCCAAAAATACCCGCCTGAAGGCAGGGCGCCAAGTTCGTCCAGCGGGAAAAGGCCACAAAAATGGGTGGGCTATAGCCTTGGGCGGTGGGGATGGCCAAATTTGTTCGCTGGACTCGGAATGGCGCGAGACTTTGCGAGGCGCCTCCGTGTGCCAAAAATAGGCCGTGGGCACAGCCGCGCCCAAAAATACCAGCCCGAAGGCCGGGTCGCCAAGTTCGTCCAGCGGAAAAAGGCCACAAAAACGGGTGGGCTATAGCCTTGTGCGGTGGGGCTGGCCCACTTCGTCCGCCGCACTCGGAATGGCGCGCGACTTTGCGAGGCGCCTCCGTGTGCCAAAAGTAGGCCGCGGGCACAGCCGCGCCCAAAAATACCCACCCGAAGGCCGGGGCGACAAGTTCGTCCAGCGGAAAAAGGCCACAAAAACGGGTGGGCTATAGCCTTCGGGGGTGGGGATGGCCAACTTTGTCCGCCGGACTCGGAATGGCGCGAGACTTTGCGAGGCACCTCCGTGTGCCAAAAATAGGCTGCGGGCACAGCCGCGCCCAAAAATACCCGCCCGAAGGCCGGGGAGCCAAGTTCGTCCAGCGGGAAAAGGCCACAAAATTGGGTGGGCTATAGCCTTGGGGGGTGGGGCTGGCCCACTTCGTCCGCCGGACTCGGAATGGCGCGAGACTTTGCGAGGCGCCTCCGTGTGC
Source organism: Citrus sp. QX-2021 (assembly GCA_030444885.1). Classification (NCBI taxonomy): domain Eukaryota; kingdom Viridiplantae; phylum Streptophyta; class Magnoliopsida; order Sapindales; family Rutaceae; genus Citrus; species Citrus sp. QX-2021. The sequence continues at coordinate 341,854 of JAUJEF010000140.1, forward strand.
CAAAAATAGGCCGCGGGCACAGCCGCGCCCAATAATACCCACCCCAAGGCCGGGGAGCCATGTTCGTCCAGCGGAAAAAGGCCACAAAAACGGGTGGGCTATAGCCTTGGGGGGTTGGGCTGGCCAACTTCGTCCGCCGGACTTGGAATGGCGCGAGACTTTGCGAGGCGACTCCCTGTGCCAAAAATAGACCACGGGCACAACCGCGGCCAAAAATACCCGCCTGAAGGCAGGGCGCCAAGTTTGTCCAGCGGGAAAAGGCCACAAAAATGGGTGGGCTATAGCCTTGGGGGGTGGGGATTGCCAAATTCGTCCGCTGGACTCGGAATGGCGCGAGACTATGCGAGGCGCCTACGTGTGCGAAAAATAGGCCTCGGGCACAGCCGCGCCCAAAAATACCCGCCCGAAGGCCGGGGCGCCAAGTTTGTCCAACGGAAAAAGGCCACAAAAACGGGTGGGCTATAGCCTTGGGGGGTGGGGCTGGCCAACTTCGTCCGCCGGACTCGGAATGGCGCGAGACTTTGCGAGGCACCTCCATGTGCAAAAGATACGCCGTGTACACAGCCGCGCCCAAAAATACCCGCCCGAAGGCCGGGGCGCCAAGTTCGTCCAGCGGTAAAAGGCCACAAAAACGGGTGGGCTATAGCCTTGGGGGGTGGGGCTGGCCAACTTCGTCCGCCGGACTCGGAATGGTACGAGACTTTGCGAGGGACCTCCGTGTGCCAAAAATAGGCCGCGGACACAGCCGCGCCCAAAATACCCTCCCGAAGGCCGGGGCGCCAAGTTCGTCCAGCCGAAAAAGGCCACAAAAACGGGTGGGCTATAGCCTTGGGGGGTGGGGCTGGCCAACTTCGTCCGCCGGACTCGGAAAGGCGCGAGACTTTACGAGGCGCCTCTGTGTGCCAAAAATAGGCCGCGGGCACAGCCGCGCCTAAATATACCCGCACAAAGGCCAGGGCGCCAAGTTCCTCCAGCAGAAAAAGGCCACAAAAACGGGTGGGCTATAGCCTTGGGGGGTGAGGCTGGCCAACTTCGTCCGCCGGTCTCGGAATGGCGCGATACTTTGCGAGGCACCTCTGTGTGCAAAAGATACGCCAAGGGCTCAGCCGCGCTCAAAAATACCTGCCCGAAGGCCGAGGCGCCAAGTTTGTCCAGCGGAAAAAGGCCACAAAAACGGGTGGGCTATAGCCTTGGGGGGTGGGGCTGGCCCACCTCGTCGCCGGGCTCGGAAAGGCGCGAGACTTTGCGAGGCGCATCCGTGTGCCAAAAATAGGCCGCGCGCACAGCCGCACCTAAAAATACCCGCCCGAACGCCGGGGCGCCAAGTTCGTCCAGCGGAAAAAGGCCACAAAAACGGGTGGGCTATAGCCTTGGGGGGTGGGGCTGGCCAACTTCATCCGCCGGACTCGGAATGGCGCGAGACTTTGCGAGGTGCCTCCGTGTGCAAAAATTAGGCCACGGGCACAGCCGCGCCCAAAAATAACCGTCCGAAGGCCGGGGCGCCAAGTTCGTCCAGCGGTAAATGGCCACAAAAACGGGTGGGCTATAGCCTTGGGGGGTGGGGTTGGCCAACTTCGTCCGCCGGACTCGGAATGGCACGATACTTTGCGAGGCACCTCCGTGTGCCAAAAATAGGCCGCGGGCACAGCCGCACCCAAAAATACCCGCCCGAAGGCCGGGGCGCCAAGTTCGTCCAACGGAAAAAGGCCACAAAAACGGGTAGGCAAGACCCTTGTTGGGGGGTTGGCCTGGCCAACTTCGTCCGCCGGACTCGGAATGGCACAAGACTTTACGAGGCGCCTCCGTGTGCAAAAAATAGGCCGCGGGCACTGCAGCGCCCAAAAATACCCGGCCGAAGGCCGGGGCGCCAAGTTCGTCCGGCGGAAAAAGGCCACAAAAACGGGTGGGCTATAGCCTTAGGGGGTGGGGCTGGCCAACTTCGTCCGCCGGACTCGGAATGGAGCGAGACTTTGTGAGACGCCTCCGTGTGCCAAAAATAGGCTGCGGGCATAGCCGAGACCAAAAATACCCACCCGAAGGCTGGGGCGCCAAGTTCGTCCAGGGGGAAAAGGCCACAAAAACGGGTGGGCTATAGCCTTGGGGGGTGGGGCTGGCCCAATTCGTCCGCCGGACTTGGAATGGTGCGAGACTTTGCGAGGCAACTCTGTGTGCAAAAGATACGCCGCGGGCACAGCCGCGCCCAAAAATACCCGCCCGAAGGCCGGGGCGCCAAGTTCGTCCAGCGGAAAAAGGCCACAAAAACGGGTGGGCTATAGCCTTGGGGGGTGGGGCTGGCCAACTTCGTCCGCCGGACTTGGAATGGTGCGAGACTTTGCGAGGCAACTCTGTGTGCAAAAGATACGCCGCGGGCCCAGCCGCGCCCAAAAATACCCGCCCGAAGGCCGGGGCGCCAAGTTCGTCCAGCGGAAAAAGGCCACAAAAACGGGTGGGCTATAGCCTTGGGGGGTGGGGCTGGCCAACTTCATCCGCCGGACTCGGAATGGCGCGAGACTTTGCGAGGTGCCTCCGTGTGCAAAAAATAGGTCATGGGCACAGCCGCGCCCAAAAATAACCGTCCGAAGGCCGGGGCGCCAAGTTCGTCCGGCGGTAAATGGCCACAAAAACGGGTGGGCTATAGCCTTGGGGGGTGGGGTTGGCCAACTTCGTCCGCCGGACTCGGAATGGCACGATACTTTGCGAGGCACCTCCGTGTGCCAAAAATAGGCCGCGGGCACAGCCGCGCCCAAAAATACCCGCCCGAAGGCCGGGGCGCCAAGTTCGTCCAGCGGAAAAAGGCCACAAAAACGGGTAGGCTAGACCCTTGTTGGGGGGTTGGCCTGGTCAACTTCGTCCGCCGGACTCGGAATGGCGCAAGACTTTACGAGGCGCCTCCGTGTGCAAAAAATAGGCCGCGGGCACTGAAGCGCCCAAAAATACGCGGCCGAAGGCCGGGGCGCCAAGTTCGTCCGGCGGAAAAAGGCCACAAAAACGGGTGGGCTATAGCCTTAGGGGGTGGCGCTGGCCAACTTTGTCCGCCGGACTCGGAATGGCGCGAGACTTTGCGAGGTGCCTCCGTGTGCCAAAAATAGGCCGCGGGCACAGCCGCGCCCAAAAATAACCGTCCGAAGGCCGGGGCGCCAAGTTCGTCCAGCGGTAAATGGCCACAAAAACGGGTGGGCTATAGCCTTGGGGGGTGGGGTTGGCCAAATTCGTCCGCCGGACTCGGAATGGCACGATACTTTGCGAGGCACCTCCGTGTGCCAAAAATAGGCCGCGGGCACAGCCGCACCCAAAAATACCCGCCCGAAGGCCGGGGCGCCAAGTTCGTCCAGCGGAAAAAGGCCACAAAAACGGGTAGGCAAGACCCTTGTTGGGGGGTTGGCCTGGCCAACTTCGTCCGCCGGACTCGGAATGGCGCAAGACTTTACGAGGCGCCTCCGTGTGCAAAAAATAGGCCGCGGGCACTGTAGCGCCCAAAAATACCCGGCCGAAGGCCGGGGCGCCAAGTTCGTCCGGCGGAAAAAAGCCACAAAAACGGGTGGGCTATAGCCTTAGGGGGTGGGGCTGGCCAACTTCGTCCGCCGGACTCGGAATGGAGCGAGACTTTGTGAGACGCCTCCGTGTGCCAAAAATAGGCTGCGGGCATAGCCGCGACCAAAAATACCCACCCGAAGGCTGGGGCGCCAAGTTCGTCCAGGGGGAAAAGGCCACAAAAACGGGTGGGCTATAGCCTTGGGGGGTGGGGCTGGCCCAATTCGTCCGCCGGACTTGGAATGGTGCGAGAACTTTGCGAGGCAACTCTGTGTGCAAAAGATACGCCGCGGGCACAGCCGCGCCCAAAAATACCCGCCCGAAGGCCGGGGCGCCAAGTTCGTCCAGCGGAAAAAGGCCACAAAAACGGGTGGGCTATAGCCTTGGGGGGTGGGGCTGGCCCACTTCGTCCGCCGGACTTGGAATGGTGCGAGACTTTGCGAGGCAACTCTGTGTGCAAAAGATACGCCGCGGGCCCAGCCGCGCCCAAAAATACCCGCCCGAAGGCCGGGGCGCCAAGTTCGTCCAGCGGAAAAAGGCCACAAAAACGGGTGGGCTATAGCCTTGGGGGGTGGGGCTGGCCAACTTCGTCCGCCGGACTCGGAATGGCGCGAGACTTTGCGAGGTGCCTCCGTGTGCAAAAAATAGGCCGCGGGCACAGCCGCGCCCAAAAATAACCGTCCGAAGGCCGGGGCGCCAAGTTCGTCCAGCGGTAAATGGCCACAAAAACGGGTGGGCTATAGCCTTGGGGGGTGGGGTTGGCCAACTTCGTCCGCCGGACTCGGAATGGCACGATACTTTGCGAGGCACCTCCGTGTGCCAAAAATAGGTCGCGGGCACAGCCGCGCCCAAAAATACCCGCCCGAAGGCCGGGGCGCCAAGTTCGTCCAGCGGAAAAAGGCCACAAAAACGGGTAGGCTAGACCCTTGTTGGGGGGTTGGCCTGGCCAACTTCGTCCGCCGGACTCGGAATGGCGCAAGACTTTACGAGGCGCCTCCGTGTGCAAAAAATAGGCCGCGGGCACTGCAGCGCCCAAAAATACGCGGCCGAAGGCCGGGGCGCCAAGTTCGTCCGGCGGAAAAAGGCCACAAAAACGGGTGGGCTATAGCCTTAGGGGGTGGGGCTGGCCAACTTCGTCCGCCGGACTCGGAATGGAGCGAGACTTTGTGAGACGCCTCCGTGTGCCAAAAATAGGCCGCGGGCATAGCCGAGCCCAAAAATACCCGCCCGAAGGCTGGTGCGCCAAGTTCGTCCAGCGGGAAAAGGCCACAAAAACGGGTGGGCTTTAGCCTTGGGGGGTGGGGCTGGCCCACTTCGTCCGCCGGACTTGGAATGGTGCGAGACTTTGTGAGGCAACTCTGTGTGTAAAAGATACGCCGCGGGCCCAGCCGCGCCCAAAAATACCCGCCCGAAGGCCGGGGCGCCAAGTTCGTCCAGCGGAAAAAGGCCACAAAAACGGGTGGGCTATAGCCTTGGGGGGTGGGGCTGGCCCACTTCGTCCGCCGGACTTGGAATGGTGCGAGACTTTGCGAGGCAACTCTGTGTGCAAAAGATACGCCGCGGGCCCAGCCGCGCCCAAAAATACCCACCCGAAGGCCGGGGCGCCAAGTTCGTCCAGCGGAAAAAGGCCACAAAAACGGGTGGGCTATAGCCTTGGGGGGTGGGGCTGGCCAACTTCGTCCGCCGGTCTCGGAATGGCGCGAGACTTTACGAGGCACCTCAGTGTACAAAAGATACGCCACGGGCTCAGCCGCACCCAAAAATACCTGCCCGAAGGCCGAGGCGCCAAGTTCGTCCAGCGGAAAAAGGCCACAAAAACGGGTGGGCTATAGCCTTGGGGGGTGGGGCTGGCCCACTTCGTCGCCGGGCTCGGAAAGGCGCGAGACTTTGCGAGGCGCCTCCGTGTGCCAAAAATAGACCGCGCGCACAGCGGTACCTAAAAATACCCGCCCGAAGGCCAGGGCGCCAAGTTCGTCCAGCGGAAAAAAGCCACAAAAACGGGTGGGCTATAGCCTTGGGGGGTGGGGCTGGCCAACTTCATCCGCCGGACTCGGAATGGCGCGAGACTTTGCGAGGCACCTCCGTGTGCCAAAAATAGGCCGCGGGCACAGCCGCGCCCAAAAATACCAGCCCGAAGGCCGGGGCGCCAAGTTCGTCCAGCGGAAAAAGGCCACAAAAACGGGTAGGCTAGACCCTTGTTGGGGGGTTGGCCTGGCCAACTTCGTCCGCCGGACTCGGAATGGCGCAAGACTTTACGAGGCGCCTCCGTGTGTAAAAAATAGGCCACGGGCACTGCAGCGCCCAAAAATACCCGGCCGAAGGCCGGGGCGCCAAGTTCGTCCGGCGGAAAAAGGCCACAAAAACGGGTGGGCTATAGCCTTAGGGTGTGGGGCTGGCCAACTTCGTCCGCCGGACTCGGAATGGAGCGAGACTTTGTGAGATGCCTCCGTGTGCAAAAAATAGGCCGCGGGCATAGCCGAGCCCAAAAATACCCGCCCGAAGGCTGGGGCGCCAAGTTCCTCCAGCGGGAAAAGGCCACAAAAACGGGTGGGCTATAGCCTTGGGGGGTGGGGTTGGCCAACTTCGTCCGCCGGACTCGGAATGGCACGATACTATGCGAGGCACCTCCGTGTGCCAAAAATAGGCCGCGGGCACAGCCGTGCCCAAAAATACCAGCCCGAAGGCCGGGGCGCCAAGTTCGTCCAGCGGAAAAAGGCCACAAAAACGGGTAGGCTAGACCCTTGTTGGGGGGTTGGCCTGGCCAACTTCGTCCGCCGGACTCGGAATGGCGCAAGACTTTACGAGGCGCCTCCGTGTGCAAAAAATAGGCCGCGGGCACTGCAGCGCCCAAAAATACCCGGCCGAAGGCCGGGGCGCCAAGTTCGTCCGGCGGAAAAAGGCCACAAAAACGGGTGGGCTATAGCCTTAGGGGGTGGGGCTGGCCAACTTCGTCCGCCGGACTCGGAATGGAGCGAGACTTTGTGAGATGCCTCCATGTGCCAAAAATAGGCCGCGGGCATAGCCGAGCCCAAAAATACCCGCCCGAAGGCTGGGGCGCCAAGTTCCTCCAGCGGGAAAAGGCCACAAAAACGGGTGGGCTATAGCCTTGGGGGGTGGGGCTGGCCCACTTCGTCCGCCGGACTTGGAATGGTGCGAGACTTTACGAGGTAACTCTGTGTGCAAAAGATACGCCGCGGGCCCAGCCGCGCCCAAAAATACCCGCCCGAAGGCCGGGGCGCCAAGTTCGTCCAGCGGAAAAAGGCCACAAAAACGGGTGGGCTATAGCCTTGGGGGGTGGGGCTGGCCGACTTCGTCCGCCGGTCTCGGAATGGCGCGAGACTTTGCGAGGCACCTCTGTGTGCAAAAGATACGCCACGGGCTCAGCCGCGCCCAAAAATACCTGCCCGAAGGCCGAGGCGCCAAGTTTGTCCAGCGGAAAAAGGCCACAAAAACGGGTGGGCTATAGCCTTGGGGGGTGGGGCTGGCCCACTTCGTCCGCCGGACTTGGAATGGGATGAGACTTTGCGAGCGGCCTCCGCATTCAAAAAATAGGCAGCGGGCACTGCCGCGCCCAAAAATAACCCCCCGAAGGTCGGCGCGCCCAAACCCCCCAGCGGAAAAATGGCCAAAAACGGGTGGGCTATAGCCTTGGGGGGAGGGGCTGGCCGACTTCGTTCGCCGGACTCGGAATGGGGAGAGACTTTGCGAGTGGCCTCCGTGTGCCAAAAATATACCGCGGGCACAGCAGCGCCCAAAAATAACCCCCTGAAGGTCGGCGCGCCCAAACCCCCAGCGGAAAAATGGCCAAAAAACGAGTGGGCTATAGCCTTGGGGGGAGGGGCTGGCCCACTACGTCCGCCGGACTCGGAATGGGGTGAGACTTTACGAGCGGCCTCCGCGTGCCAAAAATAGGCCGCGGGGACAGCCGCGCCCAAAAATAACCCCCCGAAGGTCGGCGCGCCCAAGCCCACCAGTGGAAAAATGGCCAAAAAACGGGTGGGCTATAGCCTTGGGGGGAGGGGCTGGCCCACTTCGTCCGCCGGACTCGGAATGGGGTGAGACTTTGCGAGCAGCCTCCGCGTGCCAAAAATAGGCCGCGGGCACAGCAGCGCCCAAAAATAACCCCCCGAAGGTCGGCGCGCCCAAGCCCACCAGCCGAAAAATGGCCAAAAAACGGGTGGGCTATAGCCTTGGGGGGTGGGGCTGGCCAACTTCGTCCGCCGGACTCGGAATGGGGCGAGACTTTGCGAACGGCCTCCGCGTGCCAAAAATAGGCCGCGGGCACAGCCGCGTCCGAAAATAACCCCACGAAGGTCGGCGCGCCCAAACCCCCCAGCGGAAAAATGGCCAAAAAACGGGTGGGCTATAGCCTTGGGGGGAGGGGCTGGCCCACTTCGTCCGCCGGACTCGGAATGGGATGCGACTTTGCGAGCGGACTACACGTGTAAAAAATAGGCCGCGGGTACAGCCGCGCCGAAAAATAACCCCCCGAAGGTCGGCGCTCCCAAACCCCCCAGCGGAAAAATGGGCAAAAAACGGGTGGGCTGTAGCCTTGGGGGGTGGGCCTGGCCAACTTCGTCCGCCGGACTCGGAATGGGGCGAGACTTTGCGAGCGGCCTCCTTGTGCCAAAAATAGGCCGCGGGCACAGCCGCGCCAAAAATAACCCCCCGAAGGTCGGCGCGCCCAAACCCCCCCGCGGAAAAATGGCCAAAAAACGGGTGGGCGATAGCCTTAGGGGGAGGGGCTGGCCAACTTCGTCCGCCGGACTCGGAATGGGGCGAGACTTTGCGAGCAGCCTCCGCGTGCCAAAAATAGGCCGCGGGCATAGCCGCGCCCAAAAATAACCCCCCGAAGGTCGGCGCGGCCAAACCCGCCAGCGGAAAAATGGCTAAAAAACGGGTGGGCTATAGCCTTGGGGGGAGGGGCTGGCCAACTTCGTCCGCCGGAGTCGGAATGGGGCGAGAATTTATGAGCAGCCTCCGCGTGCCAAAAATAGGCTATGGGCACAGCCGCGCCCAAAAATAACCCCCCGAAGGTCGGCGCACCCAAACCCCCCAGTGGAAAAATGGCCAAAAAACGGGTGGGCTATAGCCTTGGGGGGAGGGGCTGGCCAACTTCGTCCGCCGGACTCGGAAAGGGGCGAGACTTTTCGAGCAGCCTCCATGTGCCAAAAATAGTCCGTGGCCACAGGCGCGCCCAAAAATAACCCGCCGAAGGTCGGCGCGCCCAAACCCCCCAGCGGAAAAATGGCCAAAAAACGGATGGGCTACAGCCTTGGGGGGAGGGGTTGCCCACTTCGTCCGCCGGACTCGGAATGGGGCGAGACTTTGCGAGCAGCCTCCGCGTGTCAAAAATAGTCCGCGGGCACAGCCGCGCCCAAAAATAACCCCCCGAAGGTCGGCGCGCCCAAACCCACCAGCGGAAAAATGGGCAAAAAATGGGTGGGCTATAGCCTTGGGGGGAGGGGCTGGTCCAGTTCGTCCGCCGAACTCGGAATGGGGCGAGACTTTGCGAGCGGCCTCGGGGTGCCAAATATAAGCCGCGGACAAAGCCGCGCCCAAAAATAAGCGCCCGAGGATCGTTGTGCGAAAACCCCCCAGCGGAAAAATGGCCAAAAAACGGGTGGGCTATAGCCTTGGTGGGGGGCGCGGGCAAAGTTCGTTCGCCGGACTCGGAATGGGGCGAGACTTTGCGAGGGGCCTCGGGGTGCTAAAAATAAGCCGCGGACAAAGCCGCGCCCAAAAATAAGCGCCCGAAGATCGTGGTGCGAAAACCCCCCAGCGGAAAAATGGCCAAAAAACGGGTGGGCTATAGCCTTGGTGAGGGGCGCGGGCGAAGTTCGTCCGCCGGACTTGGAATGGGGCGAGACTTTGCGAGGGGCCTCCGTGTGCCAAAAATAGGCCGCAGGCACAGCCGCGCCCAAAATACCCGCCCGAAGGCCGGGGCGCCAAGTTCGTCCAGCGGAAAAATGCCACAAAAACGGGTGGGCTATAGCCTTGGGGGGTGAGGCTGGCCAACTTCGTCCGCCGGACTCGAAATGGCGCGAGACTTTGCGAGGCGCCTCCGTGTGCCAAAAATAGGCCGCGGACACAGCCGCGCCCAAAAATACCCGCCTGAAGGACGGGGCGCCATGTTCGTCCAGCGGAAAAAGGCCACAAAAACGGGTGGGCTATATAGCCTTGGGGTGGGGCTGGCCCACTTCGTCCGCCGGACTCGGAATGGCGCGAGACTTTGCTAGGTGCCTCCGTGTGCCAAAAATAGGCCGCGGGCAAAGCCGCGCCCAAAAATACCCGCCCGAAGGCCGGGGTGCTAAGTTCGTCCAGCGGAAAAAGGCCACAAAAACTGGTGGTCTATAGCCTTGGGGGGTGGGGCTGGCCGACTTCGTCCGCCGGACTCGGAATGGCGCGAGACTTTGCGATGTTCCTCCGTGTGCCAAAAATAGGCCGCGCGCACAGTTGTGCCCAAAAATAACTGCCCGAAGGCCGGGGCGCCAAGTTCGTCCAGCGGAAAAAGGCCATAAAAACGGATGGGCTATAGCCTTGGGGGGTGGAGCTGGCCAACTTCGTCCGCCGGACTCGGAATGACGCGAGATTTTGCAAGGAGCCTCCGTGTTCCAAAAATAGGCCGCGGGCACAGCCGCACCCAAAAATACCTGCCCGAAGGCCGGGGCGCCAAGTTCGTCCAGCGGAAAAAGGCCATAAAAACGGGTGGCTATAGCCTTGGGGGGTGAGGCTGGCCAACTTCGTCCGCCGGACTCGGAATGGCGCGAGACTTTGCGAGGTGCCTCAGTGTGCCAAAAATAGGCCGCCGGCACTGCCGCGCCCAAAAATACCCGCCCGAAGGCCGGGGCGCCAAGTTCGTCTTGCGGAAAAAGGCCACCAAAACGGGTGGGCTATAGCCTTTGGGGGTGGGGCTGGCCAACTTCGTCCGCCGGACTTGGAATGGCGCGATTCTTAACGAGGCACCTCCGTGTGACAAAAATAGGCCGTGGGCACAGCCGCCCCCAAAAATACCTCCCCGAAGGCCGGGGCGCCAAGTTCGTCCAGCGGAAAAAGGCCCCAAAAACGGGTGGGCTATAGCCTTTGGGGGTGGGGCTGGCCAAATTCGTCCGGCGGACTCGGAATGGGGCGAGACTTTACGAGCAGCCTCCATGTGCCAAAAATAGTCCGTGGCCACAGGGGCGCCCAAAATAACCCCCCGAAGGTCGGCACGCCCAAACCCCCCAGTGGAAAAATGGCCAAAAAACGGGTGGGCTATAGCCTTGGGGGGAGGGGCTGGCCAACTTCGTCCGCCGGACTCGGAAAGGGGCGAGACTTTACGAGCAGCCTCCATGTGCCAAAAATAGTCCGTGGCCACAGGCGCGCCCAAAAATAACCCCCCGAAGGTCGGCGCGCCCAAACCCCCCAGCGGAAAAATGGCCAAAAAACGGATGGGCTACAACCTTGGGGGGAGGGGTTGCCCACTTCGTCCGCCGGACTCGGAATGGGGCGAGACTTTGCGAGCAGCCTCCGCGTGCCAAAAATAGTCCGCGGGCACAGCCGCGCCCAAAAATAACCCCCCGAAGGTCGGCGCGCCCAAACCCACCAGCTGAAAAATGGGCAAAAAACGGGTGGGCTATAGCCTTGGGGGGAGGGGCTGGCCCAGTTCGTCCGCCGAACTCGGAATGGGGCGAGACTTTGCGAGCGGCCTCGGGGTGCCAAATATAAGCCGCGGACAAAGCCGCGCCCAAAAATAAGCGCCCGAGGATCGTTGTGCGAAAACCCCCCAGCGGAAAAATGGCGAAAAAACGGGTGGGCTATGGCCTTGGTGGGGGGCGCGGGCAAAGTTCGTTCGCCGGACTCGGAATGGGGCGAGACTTTGCGAGGGGCCTCGGGGTGCCAAAAATAAGCCACGGACAAAGCTGCACCCAAAAATAAGCGCCCGAAGGTCGTGGTGCCAAAACTCCCCAGCGGAAAAATGGCCAAAAAACGGGTGGGCTATAGCCTTGGTGGGGGGCGCGGGCGAAGTTCGTCCGCCGGACTCGGAATGGGGCGAGACATTGCGAGGGACCTCGGGGTGCCAAAAATAGGCCGCGGTCAAAGCCGCGCCAAAAAATAAGCGCCCGAAGGTCGTGGTGCCAAAACCACCCAGCAGAAAAATGGCCAAAAAACGGGTGGGCTATAGCCTTGGCGGGGGGCGCGGGCGAAGTTCGTCCACCGGACTCGGAATGGGGCGACACTTTGCGAGGGGCCTAGGGGGGTCAAAAATAAGCCGCGGGCAAAGCCGCGCCCGAAGATCGTGTGCCACAACCCCCCAGCGGAAAAACGGCCAAAAAACGGGTGGGCTATAGCCTTGGTGGGGGGCGCAGGCGAAGTTTGTCCGCCGGACTCGGAATGGGGCGCGACTTTGCGAGGGGCCTCGGGGTGCCAAAAATAAGCGGCGGTCAAAGCCGCGCCCAAAAATAAGTGACCGAAGGTCGTGGTGCCAAAACCCCCCAGCGGAAAAATGGGCAAAAAATGGGTGGGCTATAGCCTTGGTGGGGGGCGCGGGGGAAGTTCGTCCGCCAGACTCGGAATGGGGCGAGACCTTGCGAGGGGCCTCGGGGTGCTAAAAATAAGTCGCGGACAAAGCCGCGCCCAAAAATAAGCGCCCGAAGATCGTGGTACGAAAACCCCCCAGCGGAAAAATGGCCAAAAAACGGGTGGGCTATAGCCTTGGTGAGGGGCGCGGGCGAAGTTCGTCCGCCGGACTTGGAATGGGGCGAGACTTTGCGAGGGGCCTCCGTGTGCCAAAAATAGGCCGCAGGCACAGCCGCGCCCAAAATACCCGCCCGAAGGCCGGGGCGCCAAGTTCGTCCAGCGGAAAAATGCCACAAAAACGGGTGGGCTATAGCCTTGGGGGGTGAGGCTGGCCAACTTCGTCCGCCGGACTCGAAATGGCGCGAGACTTTGCGAGGCGCCTCCGTGTGCCAACAATAGGCCGCGGACACAGCCGCGCCCAAAAATACCCGCCCGAAGGACGGGGCGCCATGTTCGTCCAGCGGAAAAAGGCCACAAAAACGGGTGGGCTATAGCCTTGGGGGGTGGGGCTGGCCCACTTCGTCCGCCGGACTCGGAATGGCGCGAGACTTTGCTAGGCGCCTCCGTGTGCCAAAAATAGGCCGCGGGCAAAGCCGCGCCCAAAAATACCCGCCCGAAGGCCGGGGTGCTAAGTTTGTCCAGCGGAAAAAGGCCACAAAAACTGGTGGTCTATAGCCTTGGGGGGTGGGGCTGGCCGACTTCGTCCGCCGGACTCGGAATGGCGCGAGACTTTGCGAAGCACCTCCGTGCGCCAAAAATAGGCCGCGCGCACAGTTGTGCCCAAAAATAACTGCCCGAAGGCCGGGGCGCCAAGTTCGTCCAGCGGAAAAAGGCCATAAAAACGGATGGGCTATAGCCTTGGGGGGTGGAGCTGGCCAACTTCGTCCGCCGGACTCGGAATGACGCGAGATTTTGCAAGGAGCCTCCGTGTTCCAAAAATAGGCCGCGGGCACAGCCGCACCCAAAAATACCTGCCCGAAGGCCGGGGCGCCAAGTTCGTCCAGCGGAAAAAGGCCATAAAAACGGGTGGCTATAGCCTTGGGGGGTGAGGCTGGCCAACTTCGTCCGCCGGACTCGGAATGGCGCGAGACTTTGCGAGGTGCCTCAGTGTGCCAAAAATAGGCCGCGGGCACAACCGCGCCCAAAAATACCCGCCCGAAGGCCGGGGCGCCAAGTTCGTCTTGCGGAAAAAGGCCACCAAAACGGGTGGGCTATAGCCTTGGGGTGGGGCTGGCCAACTTCGTCCGCCGGACTCGGAATGGCGTGAGACTTTACGAGGCGCCTCCGTGTGCCAAAAATAGGCCACGGTCACAGCCGAGCCCAAAAATACCCGACCGAAGGCCGGGGCGCCAAGTTCGCCCAGCGGAAAAAGGCCACAAAAACGGGTGGGCTATAGCCTTGGGGGGTGGGGCTGGATAACTTCGTCCGCCGGACTTGGAATCGCGCGATTCTTTACGAGGCACCTCCGTGTGCCAAAAATAGGCCGCTTTGGCCACAGCCGCGCCCAAAAATACCCGCCCGAAGGCCGGGGCGCCAAGTTCGTCCAGCGGAAAAAGGCCACAAAAACGGGTGGGCTATAGCCTTGGGGGGTGGGGCTGGCCAACTTAGTCTGCCGGACTCGGAATGGCGCAAGACTTTGCGAGGCGCCTCTGTGTACCAACAATAGGCCGCGGGCTCAGCCGCGCTCAAAAATATCTGCCCGAAGGCCGAGGCGCCATGTTCGTCCAGCGGAAAAAGGCCACAAAAATGGGTGGCTATAGCCTTGGGGGGTGGGGCTGGCCAACTTCGTCCGCCGGACTCGGAATGGCGCGAGACTTTGCGATGCACCTCCGTGTGCCAAAAATAGACCGCCGGCACTGCTGCGCTCAAAAATACCTGCCCGAAGGCCGGGGCGCCAAGTTCGTCCAGCGGAAAAAGGCCCCAAAAACGGGTGGGCTATAGCCTTTGGGGGTGGGGCTGGCCAACTTCGTCCGCCGGACTCGGAATGGTGCGAGACTTTGCGAGGCACCTCCGTGTGCCAAAAATAAGCCGCGGGCACAACCGCGTCCGAAACTACTCGCCCGAAGGCCGGCGCGCCAAGTTCGTCCAGCGGAAAAAGGCCACAAAAACGGGTGGGCTATAGCCTTGGGGGGTGGGGTTGGTCAACTTCGTCCGCCGGACTCGGAATGGCACAAGACTTCGCGAGGCACCTCCGTGTGCCAAAAATAGGCCGCCGGCACTGCCGCGCTCAAAAATACCCGCCCAAAGGCCGGGACGCCAAGTTCGTCCAGCGGAAAAAGGCCCCAAAAACGGGTGGGCTATAGCCTTTGGGGGTGGGGCTGGCCAACTTCGTCCGCCGGACTTGGAATGGCGCGATTCTTAACGAGGCACCTCCGTGTGACAAAAATAGGCCGCGGGCACAGCCGCGCCCAAAAATACCTCCCCGAAGGCCGGGGCGCCAAGTTCGTCCAGCGGAAAAAGGCCCCAAAAACGGGTGGGCTATAGCCTTGGGGGGTGGGGCTGGCCAACTTCGTCCGCCGGACTCGGAATGGCGCGAGACTTTGCGAGGTGCCTCCATGTGCCAAAAATAGGCCGCGAGCACAGCCGCACCCAAAAATACCCGCCAGAAGGCCGGGGCGCCAAGTTCGTCCAGCGGAAAAAGGCCACAAAAACGGGCGGGCTATAGCCTTGGGGGGTGGGCTGGCCAACTTCGTCCGCCGGACTCGGAATATCGCGAGACTTTGCGAGGCGCCTCCGTGTGCCAAAACTAAGCCGTGGGCACAGCCGCACCCAAAAATACCCCCCCGAAGGCCGGGGCGCCAAGTTCGTCCAGCGGAAAAAGGCCACAAAAACGGGCGGGCTATAGCCTTGGGGGGTAGGGCTGGCCGACTTCGTCCGCCGGACTCGGAATGGGGCAAGACATTGCGAGCGGCCTCCGCATGCCAAAAATAGGCCGCGGGAACAGCCGTGCCCAAAAATAACCCCCCGAAGGTCGGCACGCCCAAACCCCCCAGTGGAAAAATGGCCAAAAAACGGGTGGGCTATAGCCTTGGGGGGAGGGGCTGGCCAACGTCGTCCGCCGGACTCGGAATGGGACGAGACTTTGCGAGGGGCCTCCGCATACCAAAAATAGGCCGCGGGCACAGCCTTGCCCAAAAATAACCCCCCGAAGGTCGGCGCGCCCAAACCCACCAGCGGAAAAATGGCCAAAAAACAGGTGGGCTATAGCCTTCGCGGGAGGGGCCGGCCCACTTCGTCCGCCGGACCCGGAATGGGGAGACACTTTGCGAGCGGCCTCCGTGTGCCAAAAATAGACCGCGCGCACAGCCGCGCGCAAAAATAATCCCCCAAAGGTCGGCGCGGCCAAACCCCTCAGCGGAAAAATGGCCAAAAAACGGGTGGGCTATAGCCTTGGGAGGAGGGCCTGGCCGACTTCGTCCGCCGGACTCGGAATGGGGTGAGACTTTGCGAGCGGCCTCCGTGTGCCAAAAATAGGCCGCGCGCACAGCCGCGCCCAAAAATAATCCCCCGAAGGTCGTCGCGCCCAAACCCCCCTGCGGAAAAATGGCCAAAAAACGGGTGGGTTATAGCCTTTGGGGGGAGGGGCTGGCCAACTTCGTCCGCCGGACTCGGAATGGGGCGAGACTTTGCGAGCGGCCTCCGCGTGCCAAAAATAGGCCGCGGGCACAGCGGCAACCGAAAATAACTGCCCGAAGGCCGGGGGGCCCAAACCCCCCAGTCGAAAAATGGCCAAAAAACGGGTGGGCTATAGCCTTGGGGGGAGGGGCTGGCCCACTTCGTCCGCCGGACTCGGAATGGGGCGAGACTTTGCGAGCGGCCTCCACGTGCCAAAAATAGGCCGGTGGCACAGCCGCACCAAAAAATAACCCCCTGAAGGTTGGCGCGACCAAACCCCCCAGTGGAAAAATGGCCAAAAAACGGGTGGGCTATAGCCTTGGGGGGAGGGGCTGGCCAACTTCGTCCGCCGGACTCGGAATGGGGCGAGACTTTGCGAACGGCCTCCGCGTGCTAAAAATAGGCCGCGGGAACAGCCGCGCCCAAAAATAACTTCCCGAAGGGCGGCGCGTCCAAACCCCGCAGCAGAAAAATGGCCAAAAAACGGGTGGTCTATAGCCTTGGGGGGAGGGGCTGGCCCACTTCGTCCGCCGGACTCGAAATGGGGCGAGACTTTGCGAGCGGCCTCCGGGTGCCAAAAATAGGCCGCGGACACAGCCGCGCCCAAAAATAACGCCCCGAAGGCCGGGGCGCCAAGTTCGTCCAGTGGAAAAATGGCCAAAAAACGGGTGGGCTATAGCCTTGGGGGGAGGGGCTGGCCCACTTCGTCCGCCGGACTTGGAATGGGGTGAGACTTTGCGAGCGGCCTCCGCGTGCCAAAAATAGGCCACGGGCACAGCCGCGCACCAAAAATAAACCCCCGAAGGTCGGCGCGCCCAAACCCCCCAGCGGAAAAATGGCCAAAAAACGGGTGGGTTATAGCCTTTGGGGGGAGGGGCTGGCCAACTTCGTCCGCCGGACTCGGAATGGTGTGAGACTTTGCGAGCGGCCTCCGCGTGCAAAAAATAGGCCGCGGGCACAGCGGTACCCGAAAATAACTGCCCGAAGGCCGGGGGGCCCAAACCCCCCAGTGGAAAAATGGCCAAAAAACGGGTGGGCTATAGCCTTGGGGGGAAGGGCTGGCCCACTTCGTCCGCCGGACTCGGAATGGGGCGAGACTTTGCGAGCGGCCTCCACGTGCCAAAAATAGGCCGCGGGCACTGCCGCACCCAAAAATAACCCCCTGAAGGTTGGCGCGACCAAACCCCCTAGTGGAAAAATGGCCAAAAAACGGGTGGCTATAGCCTTGGGGGGAGGGGCTGGCCCACTTCGTCCGCCGGACTCGGAATGGGGCGAGACTTTGCGAACGGCCTCCGCGTGCTAAAAATAGGCCGCGGGAACAGCCGCGCCCAAAAATAACTTCCCGAAGGGCGGCGCGTCCAAACCCCGCAGCAGAAAAATGGCCAAAAAACGGGTGGTCTATAGCCTTGGGGGGAGGGGCTGGCCCACTTCGTCCGCCGGACTCGAAATGGGGCGAGACTTTGCGAGCGGCCTCCGGGTGCCAAAAATAGGCCGCAGACACAGCCGCGCCCAAAAATAACGCCCCGAAGGCCGGGGCGCCAAGTTCGTCCAGTGGAAAAATGGCCAAAAAACGGGTGGGCTATAGCCTTGGGGGGAGGGGCTGGCCCACTTCGTCCGCCGGACTTGGAATGGGGTGAGACTTTGCGAGCGGCCTCCGCGTGCCAAAACTAGGCCGCGGGCACAGCGGCACCCAAAAATAACTGCCCGAAGGCCGGGGGGCCCAAACCCCCCAGTGGAAAAATGGCCAAAAAACGGGTGGGCTATAGCCTTGGGGGGAAGGGCTGGCCAACTTCGTCCGCCGGACTCGGAATGGGGCGAGACTTTGCGAGCGGCCTCCACGTGCCAAAAATAGGCCGCGGGCACAGCCGCACCCAAAAATAACCCCCTGAAGGTTGGCGCGACCAAACCCCCCAGTGGAAAAATGGCCAAAAAACGGGTGGGCTATAGCCTTGGGGGGAGGGGCTGGCCAACTTCGTCCGCCGGACTCGGAATGGGGCGAGACTTTGCGAACGGCCTCCGCGTGCTAAAAATAGGCCGCGGGAACAGCCGCGCCCAAAAATAACTTCCCGAAGGGCGGCGCGTCCAAACCCCGCAGCAGAAAAATGGCCAAAAAACGGGTGGTCTATAGCCTTGGGGGGAGGGGCTGGCCCACTTCGTCCGCCGGACTCGAAATGGGGCGAGACTTTGCGAGCGGCCTCCGGGTGCCAAAAATAGGCCGCGGACACAGCCGCGCCCAAAAATAACGCCCCGAAGGTCGGCGCGCCCAAACCCCCCGGCGGAAAAATGACCAAAAAACGGGTGGGCTATAGCCTTGGGGGGTGGGCTGGCCAACTTCATCCGCCGGACTCAGAATAGCGCGAGACTTTGTGAGGGGCCTCCGTGTACCAAAAATAGTCCGCGGGCACAGCCGCGCCCAAAAATAACCACCCGAAGGCCGGGGCGCAAAGTTCGTCCAGCGGAGAAAGGCCACAAAAACGGGTGGGCTATAGCCTTTGGGGGTGGGGCTGGCCCACTTCGTCCGCCGGACTCGGAATGGCGCGAGACTTTGCGAGGGGCCTCCGTGTGCCAAAAATAGGCCACGGGCACAGCCGCGCCAGAAAATAACCCCCCGAAGGCAATGGCCCCAAGTTCGTCCAGCGGAAAAAGGCCACAAAAACGGGTGGGCTATAGCCTTGGCGGGTGGGGCTGGCCCACTTCGTCCGCCGGACTCGGAATGGCGTGAGACTTTGGGAGGGGCCTCCGTGTGCTAAAAATAGGCCGTGGGCACAGCCGTAACCAAAAATAACTGCCCGAAGACCGGGGCGCCAAGTTCGTCCAGCGGAAAAAGGCCACAAAAACGGGTGGGCTATAGCCTTGGGGGGTGGGGCTGGCCCACTTTGTTCGCCGGACTCGGATTGGCCCGAGACTTTGTGAGGGGCCTCCGTGTGCCAAAAATAGGCCGCGGGCACAGCCGCGCCAGAAAATAACCCCCCGAAGGCCAGGGCGCCAAGTTCGTCCAGCGGAAAAAGGCCACAAAAACGGGTGGGCTATAGCTTTGAGGGGTGTGGCTGGCCCCCTTCGTCCGCCGGACTCGGATTGGCCCGAGACTTTGCGAGGGGCCTCCCTGTGCCAAAAATAGGCCGCGGGCACAGCCGCGCCCAAAAATAACCGCCCGAAGGCCGGGGCGCCAAGTTCGTCCAGCGGAAAAAGGCCACAAAAACGGGTGGGCTATAGCCTTGGGGGGTGGGGCTGGTAACCTTTGTCCGCCGGACTCGGAATGGCGCGAGACTTTGCGAGGGGCCTCCATGTGCCAAAAATAGGCCGCAGGCACAGCCGCGCCCAAAAATAACCACCCGAAGGCCAGGGCGCCAAATTCGTCCAGCGGAAAAAGGCCACAAAAACGGGTGGGCTATAGCCTTTGGGGGTGGGGCTGGCCAACATCGTCCGCCGGACTCGGAATGGCGCGAGACTTTGCGAGGGGCCTCTGTGTGCCAAAAATAGGCCGCGGGGAGAGCCGTACCCAAAAATAACCACCCGAAGGCCGGGGCGCCAAGTTCGTCCAGCGGAAAAAGCCCACAAAAACGGGTGGGCTATAGCCTTCGGGGGTGGGCTGGCCAACTTCGTCCGCCGGACTCAGAATGGTGCGAGACTTTGCGAGGGGCCTCCATGTGCCAAAAATAGGCCGCGTGCACAGCCGCGCCCAAAAATAACCGCCCAAAGGCCGGGGCGCCAAGTTCGTCCGCCGGACTAGAAATGGCGTGAGACATTGCGAGGGGCCTCCGTGTGCCAAAAATAGGCCGCGTGCACAGCCGCGCCCAAAAATAACCGCCCGAAGGCCGGGGCGCCAAGTTCGTCCGCCGGACTAGGAATGGCGCGAGACTTTGCGAGGGGCCTCCGTGTGCCAAAAATAGGCCGCGGGCACAGCCGCGCCCAAAAATAACCGCCCGAAGGCCAGGACGCCAAGTTCGTCCAGCGGAAAAAGGCCGCAAAAACGGGTGGGCTATAGCCTTTGGGGGTGGGGCTGGCCAACTTCGTCCGCCGGACTCAGAATGGCCCGAGACATTGCGAGGGGCCTCCGTGTGCCAAAAATAGGCCACGGGCACAGCCGTACCCAAAAATAACCACCCGAAGGCCGGGACGCCAAGTTCGTCCAGCGGAAAAAGGCCGCAAAAACGGGTGGGCTATAGCCTTTGGGGGTGGGGCTGGCCAACTTCGTCCGCCGGACTCGGAATGGCGCGAGACTTTGCGACGGGCCTCCGTGTGCCAAAAATAGCCTGCGAGAACAGCCGCGCCCAAAAATAATCGCCCGAAGGCCGGGGCGCCAAGTTCGTCCAGCGGAAAAAGGCCACAAAAACGGGTGGGCTATAGCCTTGGGTGGTGGGGCTGGCCCATTTCGTCCGCCGGATTCGGAAAAGCACGAGACTTTGCGAGGGGTCTCCGTGTGCCAAAAATATGCCGCGGGCACAGCCGTGCCCAAAAATAACCGCCCGAAGGCCGGGGCGCCAAGTTCGTCCAGCGGAAAAAGGCGACAAAAACGGATGGGCTATAGCCTTGGGGGGTGGGGCTGGCCAACTTCGTCTGCCGGACTCGGAATGGCGCGAGACTATACGAGGTGTCTCCGCGTCCCAAAAATACGCCGCGGGCACTACCGTGCCCAAAAATAACCGCCCGAAGGCCGGGGCGCCAAGTTCGTCCAGCGGAAAAAGCCCACAAAAACGGGTGGGCTATAGCCTTGGGGGGTGGGCTGGCCAACTTCGTCCGCCGGACTCAGAATGGCGCGAGACTTTGCGAGGGGCCTCCATGTGCCAAAAATAGGCCGCGTGCACAGCCGCGCCCAAAAATAACCGCCCAAAGGCCGGGGCGCCAAGTTCGTCCGCCGGACTAGAAATGGCGCGAGACATTGCGAGGGGCCTCCGTGTGCCAAAAATAGGCCGCGGGCACAGCCGTGCCCAAAAATAACCCGCCGAAGGTCGGCGCGCCCAAACCCCCAAGCGGAAAAATGGCCAAAAAACGGGTGGGCTAAAGCCTTGGGGGGAGGGGCTGGCCGACTTCGTCCGCCGGACTCGGAATGGGGCGAGACTTTGCGAACGGCCTCCGCGTGCCAAAAATAGGCCGCGGGTACAGCCGCGCCCAAAAATAACCACCCGAAGGTCGGCGCGCCCAAACCCCCCAGCGGAAAAATGGCCAAAAAACGGGTGGGCTATAGCCTTGGGGGAGGGGCTGACCCACTTCGTCCGCCGGTCTCGGTATGGGGCGAGACTTTACGTCCGGCCTCCGTGTGCCAAAAATAGGCCGCGGGCACAGCCGCGCCCAAAAATAACCACCCGAAGGTCGGCGCGCCCAAACCCCCCAGCGGAAAAATGGCCAAAAAACGGGTGGGCTATAGCCTTGGGGGGAGGGGCTGGCCCACTTCGTCCGCCGGACTCGGAATGGGGCGAGACTTTGCGAGTGGCCTCCGCGTGCCAAAAATAGGCCGTGGACACAGCCGCGCCCAAAAATAATCCCCCGAAGGTCGACGCGCCCAAACCCCCCAGCGGAAAAATGGCCAAAAAACGGGTGGGCTATAGCCTTGGGGGGAGGGGCTGGCCCACTTCGTCCGCCGGACTCGGAATGGGGCGAGACTTTGCGAGCGGCCTCCGCGTGCCAAAAATAGGCCGCGAGCACAGCCGCGCCCAAAAATAACCACCCGAAGGTCGGCGCGCCCAAACCCCCCAGCGGAAAGATGGCCAAAAAATGGGTGCGCTATAGCCTTGGGGGGAGGGACTGGCCAACTTCGTGCTCGGAATGGGGCGAGACTTTGCGAGTGGCCTTCGCATGCCAAAAATAGGCCGTGGACACAGCCGCGTCCAAAAATAACCCCCCGAAGGTCGACGCGCCCAAACCCCCCAGCGGAAAAATGGCCAAAAAATGGGTGGGCTATAGCCTTGGGGGGAGGGGCCGGCCAACCTCGTCCGCCGGACTCGGAATGGGGCGAAACTTTGCGAGCGGCCTCCGCGTGCCAAAAATAGGCCGCGGGCACAGCCGCGCCCAAAAATAATCCCCCGAAGGTCGGCGAGCCCAAACACCCCAGCGGAAAAATGGCCAAAAAACGGGTGCGCTATAGCCTTGGGGGGAGGGGCTGGCTAACTTCGTCCGCCGGATTCGGAATGGGGTGAGACCTTGCGAACGGCCTCCGCGTGCCAAAAATAGGCCGCGGGTACAGCCGCGCCCAAAAATAACCCCCCGAAGGTCGGCGCGCCCAAACCCCCCAGCGGAAAAATGGCCAAAAAACGGGTGCGCTATAACCTTGAGGGGAGGGGCTGGCCAACTTCGTCCGCCGGACTCGGAATGGGGTGAGACTTCGCAAGGGGCCTCGGGGTGCCAAAAATAAGCCGTTGGCAAAGCCGCGCCCAAAAATAAGCGCCCGAAGGTCGTGGTGCCAAAACCCCCCAGCTGAAAAATTGCCAAACAATGGGTGGGCTAT